>JBAMJR010000043.1:1987500-2040000 GCA_038501785.1 Myoxocephalus aenaeus | reverse complement strand
CAGTAAATATTCACATTAGAATCTAGAAGGAGCAATTGTGCTTAAAAAATAACCTAAATGATTAATAACAACTCCCAAACCGCAATAAAGCTGAAGCAATTAGTTGATCAACAGAAGATTAATGAGCAACTATTTTGATAATTGATCGTTTCAGTTGTATGTAACTGCATGTAACACTCGGTCCAGCTGATATCATAAAAGGTACCAGAATATCATTAATTTTTTTGAAGGTAGGTCGAACAAAGCAATTTAAAGACGTCACCTCTGGGAAAGCCATGTGATGGATGATTTTCACATTCTTTTGACATTTTATATACAAACGATAAATCAAGAAAATCATTTACAGAATGATCAATGATGAAAAATAATGATTAGTCGCAGCCCTAACCCCCATATTATGATTTCTGAGCTGAGCCTCATGTTTCTCTGTAACATGTCATGACTCATAAAGTCGACTTTTTTGTAATTGTCTGCTGCCAGAGGGAAATTGGAGGAGTTAATCCTAATGTGATACTAATAGGCATAAAAGGATGCTGGTAGCATACTGCCGTGGTGCCGCTGGTGAGTTAGCTCCGCCCACATGATGTGTGTCTGTGCTGCTCAGGCCTATTCTGTTCTCCAGGTTGTCTTTTTTTTTCTTTCTTTGACCTTTGCCAGCTCGCTTTTTACGTTGTTTCTGCTTGTTTGAAAAGCAATATGTTTTGTTTGCTTTGCTCTTCGGCCTCCTGTCTTTCTTTCTTTTTTTAAGTGGAGGGTGTTCTGACCTCTCCTCATGCCCTCTTCCTCCCCCTCTTCCTCCTCCCCCCCCGCCCCCGGCTTCCTCTTTGCCCCTCTCTCTCCTCTTTCCCTCTCTCAGGATGAAACTGTGGGGGAGGTCAGCTTGGCCTGTGCAGGTGGCCTTCCTCGTTGCCTTGGTGATGCTCTGCGTTGACCCGGTGTCCGCTGGCAGCCGTAACCATCGGGGACCGACAGGTACACCAGGTCTTGCTCTGAACCCCCTTCCAACACCACAAGAGGTTAATTACACTGTCACTGGAAAGGCACAACACATGTTCCCTGAGCCCGTTCGCTCATCATCCCGATCCTGGAGGAGGGGGCCGAGCGGGGACAATATGCTCCGTCCCTCAGCGTGACATAATGTAATCTAGACGAGACCTCGTTTTGGGCTTGGATGCAAACACACCCCTGTTTGAATGATCGAGCCCTTCCAGATACAAATGGCACTTAAGCTG
The DNA here is from genome assembly GCA_038501785.1 of Myoxocephalus aenaeus. NCBI lineage: Eukaryota > Metazoa > Chordata > Actinopteri > Perciformes > Cottidae > Myoxocephalus > Myoxocephalus aenaeus. Next base: position 2,038,768 of record JBAMJR010000043.1, on the reverse strand, counting down.
TCAGGAGCTGTCAACACAAATAGATCAGAGTGAGTGTGATCTGATCTCTGCCGAGCGGTGGCAGACGACCAGCAGTTCAGGCTGATGCTGTTGTTCTCGAGCGACTTAATTCTTAGTGATTTAGGATTTCTATAAAACAGGTTGTGTGTCCCGTGTAGAAGAGGACATGTAAGGCTCATGACTTCTAATCCTCAGGCTCCTAATTGCCTGTGCAGACATGAATATGCATAGCTCAGCAGGGTCCCGTTTAACCAAAGCACCACTTCGCTTATTTCCTGAGAAACAATGAAAAAAGATAGAAACCACAGCCGACATTGACTTAATTTAATCCCACAAGCTAAATCTATTCTCTATCCTTAATTTCCAGAAATCATGGAGACAGGCCGCCACCCAACCAAAAAAATGACACAGTCTTATTAATATTTTATCGGCACTGACTGCAGGGACAGTTGTGCTGAGTCACAGCATCTTGCGCTTCGACTTGTTGGCGACAACCTCCCGAGTCACCACCTCCTCCTCACATTTAATTATGACAATTTCCTTAATTATCTCTTGGTCTCTACGCTCTCACTGCTGGTGCTCTGCAAGGTGACCTTTATGTGCCACAGCAACGCTACCAGCATCCAGTCTGTGCAATGAGTGAAGGTATTAGTTTCCCTTTGATGGAGAGGAGGCAGCCTGCTTATGGCAGGGACACTACTAATTGCAGGTCCCGTGTATTGTGAAGGTCAGCATGGGTTGACTTATTTCTTATTTCTCTCTCGCTGTGAAACGAAATGACTCGCTCACAAATCGTCTGGTGCTTATTATTAGAGGGCTTTGCTTTAATTGGTGCAAGTTAAGGACTTGTTAATACCAACATGGCACCAACCCATACAGCGGTTTGAGGCGGCAAAATAATTGGCAGTTCATTAAGACTGCTCAATGTGTTTTCTGTGGTTTCTACTTAAGTATTTGTGCTGCTGGTCTGCTGGCCGGTCAGTGAGGTATTTGTTTGATCCGTGTTTCTGGTGATGTACCATTTGCTGCCACATGGTGGCTCTAGAGGTCAAAAAATCCTCCTCTGGAAATATGTATTTTTTTCTTAATCTCAGTCTCATTGACCCAACGTCATTCTCAAAAGGCAATCTGTCATCTGACAAAAACTCACCTGAAAAACACATCTATAATGGGCCTGGATGGAATGAATGGCAACTAACGAAGCAGACATGATATGACTGACAGCTGTCACTTAAAATAGATGTGGGGAAAAAAACAGCATCTGCTTTCTTTTTTTATTTTCTGGCAGCACTCTCATGGGAATAAAATATATAACATGAGCCAAGTATCAGATCCATCTTAAAAACATATACAAATAAAAACGGCACAATCTCACAGGAAATAGCTTTCCTCTCGCCAAGTCCATATATTTCTTATTATAACACTGAAACATTCAGCACATACAAATGATCAACTCATTTTCACAAATTCTCACAAATAGTGCCGTGTAGAATAATATAATACCTATTGCCAAACAAGCAGCAACAAATACTTTAGCACACCGTAAGATCTCTAATGCTGATAATTTATCTAATTCATCTTTTACTGTATTTCATAACAATTACACATCAGCAGGTCACACAATAAATTGCATTCCAGGAGCTGTGAATGTAGTGCAACACAAACAATTATGTACTCCAACCTGATGTGCTGTTTCTTGAATAAACATCAGACTTAAATTGATTTATTGTACTCTTTCAGCTCTGAGCAATATTCTCCTGACAATGACATCTTCTCATTTGCCCTTTTTCTTTTCTTGTTTGAATGCCTGAAATTTGATAATCTGAGACCAGAACTTCAGTCACTAGCTTGCAGAACAAATGCGTAGCGAACCAAGCTATTTTTCATTTTGTAGTATCAATTGCTAATCCCTGTTTCAACATACCGTTGATCACAAATAATATCTTAAATTCCCAGAAAGACACATTTCAGTTCTATTGGGCCATGCTTGGCTTGATGTGAGGAACAACATACGTGTCACTTTCGGCATGAAAAGGCCCACAGTCACACTCGTGCTCAAGCTTAAATGTGCATCCATACAGGTTTATTTTGGAGCATTCTGTCCACTAGTCTGTCATATACGATGTCTCCTTAGTGAGCAGGTTTTATTGGGTGTAGTTTTGTTGAGCAGGAGTACTCAGCCGTACCAGCGACCTGTTATAATAATTAGCATGAAGCCTGTGGGCCTGTTACACACTGATAATGTCAGGAGGATTGATGGGCTGCGTATAGGACCATGGTGAGGAGGAGATGAAGCAAGTTAGGAAAGGGGAGGTCAAAGAGGGCAAATGTAGAAAGAAAGGCAAAAGGGCTGGAAATTTAAACAAAGAAAACGGAGTTTCAGCAAGTAAGTGTGATATACGAATGTGTTGTTTTGTAGTATAAAGGATGTGGGAAGATGTTTGACATGGTTTCCAACTCTGTTGCACACGTCTTTCTCTCTTGAGACCCACCTGTGTGTTCCTACAGAGACGTACAGTATGTCCCCTTCACATTGACTTTGCCGCCTCCGACAGATTTTCTAGATATCTGGCCTTTCATAGCCGTGGACATGCTTGTCAGGTATTGACGGGGGAAAGACACAGCTTTTTGATAAATTGCACAATGCTCCTGTTCGCCTGTGTATGTCAGAATACATCAATCGCCTGGCTAACCCATCAGTTCAAGGTAGCTTGGTTTGTTGGCTGCCCAGCTACTGTTGCCACCCCCGCACCTCCCCACCACCACCACCTTCTTCTCACCGCACACTCCCTTTGCCTGCTGCAGGAATAAAAGCATTTAGCCATGCTTGAGAAGTCTTTTCATCTCGGTGTGTGCGGGGCTCTATTAGGTTGGGATGGCCATAACAGAATGGTTTAAAGGCAACATTGAGACATTAGATACACTGTTATTGTGTGTTTATAGCTAGAGGCTGACTGCTCAGTACATGAATCTTAAGCAGATGAGTTGTGAGAGGCTGCGGCGCTCTGAACAGAGTGCAGACGGAGAGTGCTCACAGTAAAGCTGCATGTATTTCAGTCTGCACTCCAGACCACTTTTCAGATGTTTGGCACTTGTCCTGATTTTGTACGACTATTTCCAATCTGGGTCCGACTTTATGATGTTCACTCCTGGAACATCTTCTGAAAAATCACTTCTCAGTGACATTTTACTGCAGAAAAAGAACGTTTCTTATATGACGACTGCTTTTTTACAGGTTAGTGTGGATGCGCTGAAACATTTATGAACAGTTTGTTCTAATTGAAACATGAACAATGTTTTGCATTAATTTTGAAGCGATGTGACAAATAGCAACATCTGTCTGTCTGTCTGTCTGTTGACCCACCACTTTGGTCCAGCTCAACATCAGCATGTTAGCATCGTCAGTGTTGGCCTGCCGTGCCTACGCACAGACCTGCTGCCGTGGCTTGAGGCTCCTATAGTAAATTAAATTGAATATGAAATGCTCCAGCCACATCTGTGCATAATAATACGCCACAAACATGGAAATATGTTTCTTGTGCACTAAAATAAAAAATAAAAGTGTCCTGTATTATTTTATACACTCCCTTTCCCAGCATTTTTAAGTGGTAAATAGGGAAATGGGAAAATATTTTGAGCAAAACTACGCAACTGTAAATATCTTTAAAAATGTCTCTTTTAGATTGTGAGAATGTACAGTACCTTCAGGAATGAGTGTTTTTGTGTTCATCTCTCCCACATTTAATAGATTTTGGCCGCAAACTCTCTATTGCTCTAACCTCTATTGATTGGTTACATACCGTGGATGCTCAAGTGTGCAATTCATAGCAATGCTGCTCCTTCAAAGATTTACATTTCTGCTTCGAAACAAGCCCACACTCATAACATTTAGACATACAGTAAAGTCTAAGTTGTACATATGGATTTATAAACCTTTTTTTAATCATAATGCTCACAAATTAGTTGAATATTTTACAACACATTATTATGGTGGTGCATAATGATAAAAAGTTTTTTCCTGCGTGGGAAAACATGCCAGCTGTCCATTATTAAAGCAAAACAAGCGATACAATGAAGGTCAAGTTGTCATTGGTATGAAACACTAATGTATGCTCACACCATGGTTTATTCTTTACTCATATTTCTGTGACACACCATTGAACCGCCTCACCACTGGGCCAGAACCACAAACCAAACAGACTTAATATAATTAATACTTCTTAGATTTTCTGAGGTTAAAGAAATCAATATTTTGAGATATTTAAATTGAATGTAGCATATTTGTGCAGGTCTGAAGAAATACAAAATGTGTTGGAGCTTTAAGATGCACACTCAGAGTGATAATGTCTGCACTCAGAAGCAACTGGCCTCACGCACAGGAAAGTGGACTATAGAAGAACTAAACTGTCTTTTAAAGCCTTTTCCTCCGCATGGTGTGATGTACTTAAACTTTTCAAGTTGAACAATCTTCCTGAGGTAAATTCCTTCACTAGATTATCGGATTAATTTGTTTATGTGTGAAGTGGTGTGATGGCCTCTCAGAAATATGTTGTCAAATGCAAAAAGCCACATCCTTGTCGTATTTTACTCATGATTTTATTTCAAGTAATGATAGTTATGAAGCAACGGCTCACCGTCAATGTAAAGAATGTGTTCCTGCTGCTCCCTTCAGGCCACAACTGAAACACACTGAAGTAGGTTTGAGTGTCCTTTTGATATGGCCATGAAAGTAAGGCTTTTAGAATATCTTCTTGGAAAGCACCTTCAGCTCTCTTTTTTTCATTAAGCTGCGACTGTAAGCCACAAGAAAAACCCATCCGAGGCCCTCCAACCTGGTCACCTCATGTACATTACACCAGCTTGGATTTAAACCATACCCACTTAAAATAGATTATACATTAGCATGCAAAGCTGGACAGACACACAATAGGCACACAAATGAAGCTCAGGTGTTTTTATCTTGCTCACACACATCCTCACAGCTTTACAGTTTTGAAATACAAACAGCCCCCGGCCCAGGTTTGATGTAAGCAATAAAGAGAGGAGACCTGCGAACCCTCTGACCTCATTATGCTAGTCGGAGGCGAGCCGCTCTTTCTTCTCTCTGCTGCCTGTGACACTACTTCTCCTCCTCCTCTTCCTTTCTCTCTTTCTTTCTCACTAACAAGCTGCCTATTTGTGAGATGGAGGAAGACAATGGGTCTTACCCATTCACCGCTCTGCATTAACAATGATTTTCAAGACAGATTAATAATAATGAGGGCACGAGTCAGAGTAAAACAAAGGCAATTTGGTTGTTTAAATTACACATTATTTTTTTCCGTTTTTTATTGTTACTCTGTGCTCTAATTGTGATTATTACGGTTATAATCACCACTGCGCGGATAGTTCTTGTCTCATTGAGTTTAGTTCAATTTTATTAAAGTCTCGATTTTGATCAGCAGGCTATATGTTTGTGTGTGTGCACGGTGGTAATCCGGCAGCTGCTCCAGCCTCAGGAGAGCCTGAGACAGAGGAGTGAGGGAAATGAAAGTGGAGGGATGATAGCGGAGGGGCGCCCTCAGAGAGCCTGGGATCATTGATGGGGCTCTCTGGAGGAGAGAACAAACAAACTTTAAATCAGAAAGGATGAGAGAGGCCATGGCCTGCAGAAATGGAACCCTCGACAGAGTGTGTGCGTGCGCTTTGTGTGCGCCGCGTTGGCCGCTGTGTGTCTGGCTGCAAAGCTTATTCAGCTGAGCATGAAAAGTTTGGGAGTCTGGGTAAAGTCACGTACATAAATGAAATCTGGGCTTATGGTACAGTATAACCAAGGTTTTTCCAGAGCTGTAAAGAGGCTTATAGGTAGTAATGTCGCCAGCAGGGTTTGCTGTGCTCGGGAAACGGTACCAGAGACTCTCAGGAGTGCACAACAAGGTTTGAGAGGGAAGATAAGGCGGCTGGAATCTGTTCAGAAGCCATAAGCAAAGATTAGATTCACTAAACATTTTCCCTAACACTTGTGGTCGGCGCGTTTTCCTTCAGGTGGCACAAAGGCTTCTTCCGCAGAGATTTATGGGTTTAATGTGCCGAGTGAAATGTAACATTAGCATAGACATTATAGAGTGAACACTTCTAAACAAGAACATAAGCCTATTCACACATTATGCTCATAACATCCTGATGGTGTTATACTGAGCAGTCAACAAACTCAAACACATGTGGCAGATGTAACGACGATAAGATATAAACTGCTACATACACAATTGTCCCTGTAAGAAAGCATATTGTTTCAGTTACATCACACACAAAGATGCATTTTCTTTCTGAGCAGACAGCTTTGGGCAGTGGTGTATAAAGTACCCAAAAGCCGTACTTGAGTAAAAGTAAAGATACCTTACTGGAAAATTACTCCAGTAAAAGTAAAAGTCACCTATTAAAATACTACTTGAGTAAAAGTCTTAAAGTATCTGATATTTTCTGTACTTAAGTATCAAAAGTATTTTTCTGATATAAAATGTACTTAAGTATTGAAAGTAAAAGTACAAGTACATGCTTTTAATAAAAAAGCAAAGGGTCAGAATTTTGAGAATTATGAAGTTTATTCTTTTAAGTGCTGTGGCCACCATGACCAAGGACCAGGAGTTGTGTTGAAAATAACTGGGTTGGCTGGGATCCATCCATATATATTATGTTCAACATAATATATTGTACCTAAGTATACTTTTGCATCTACTATGAACTTATCATCATAATTCTCCAAAAAGCAATATGACACTATGAAGGACGTAACAGTGTGGTTATAAGTATGCTCATTCCGCCCGCCGTGGGTCTCTTGGTACCGGTCTGTGGGTCTCTTGGTACCGGTCTGTGGGTCTCTTGGTACTGGTCTGTGGGTCTCTTGGTACCGGTCTGTGGGTCTCTTGGTACCGGTCTGTGGGTCTCTTGGTACCGGGCCACAGAAAGAATGAATGAAACATTTCAATTAAATAAAAAAAAATCAAGGCCGGAAAGATGTTTTATTGTGAAAAATGACCGCATACATCCGTCTGTGGTAACCTCAGACGGAATCTCTTGACACATGTCAAGATGTTACGTTACTCTAAAAATGAAACGTAAGTCTGTTACAACTCTGTCGGTGATCTGGAAACCAAGGCAGAGTATCATGAGATCGCCATTTCAACATCCTGTCTTTGTGCAGCGCGTTATAAGTTAAGCAGTATACTGGACTAAAGGTTTAGTTAGCAGTAGAGTCAGTAGACTGGACATAACGAACACACGTTGGGTGTCGTTGTCTCCCGTCTTTCCGAGGTCGGACCCGGTCTGTGAAAATATTGTCTTCACGTAACCGGTCCGTGACGCATAAAGGTTTGGGAGCGCTGGACTCGAGGATGTAGAGGGAAAATGCATAATATTGTGATTCGCAAAACCTGCTTGGTGGAGTCTGTGTTCCACCACAGTCCCGGATGTGTTTTTCTTTCTTTTTCTAAAGATAGATTTGATTTTGTAGCGAGTAACGAAGGTTTCAGGAGAAATGTATCGGAGTAAAAGTATCATTTTTCTTTGCAAAATGTAGTGAAGTAAAAGTAAAAGTAAACAGAAATATAAATAGTAAAGTAGAGTACAGATATCCCCAAAAACTACTTAAGTACAGTAACGAAGTAGAAATACTTCGTTACTGGCTTTGTGTTAACATTTACTTAAAGTTAAGCGTGCCCTTCTGTCCCATTACTGTCAAGAGAATATTATAATCAACCATATCAAGGTCCCCAGGGAAGTGTGGAGATAATCACGGGAGATTAGACGCTGTTTGTGTCTTGGAGGTGTCAGGTGAAAAGCAATTATCTTCATTTAAATTATGGCTTTGAGGATCACACACAGACACAAAAATCCAGAGAAACACACACACACACACATACATAAACATACACACACATACATAAACATACACAGTGATGGCTAGAACTGTAAAGATGGATCCTACCAGTGGGTTGTTCCACCACATGACTCATAATCTGTGCATGTCTGTTCTTTGCTTACATCAAGTGGTTTATTATCTCTGAAGGTAGTCAAAAGAAACTATTATTTTCCCAACGTTTCTTTCGCCCCGCACGCAACGACAACAGAGGCGCCTCTGTGTCTGAGTTAATGAGGGCACTGTGCCGAGAATAAAAGGAAATCATCACTAAAGAGTGTTTACTTCAGAATCAAAGAGTATGAGACTGGAATACATTGAGGAGTTTATACAAAAGTAAATAATTCAACAGATTTGTTTAATCCTCAAATAAGCTGCTGTGGTGTATATTTGATTGTTATTTGGAGCACACATTTATTTGAATTTAATGCCAATTTATTTGCAGCAACAAACCGTCAAAACACCAATAAGCCGTCCTCAAAGTCTATGAATTTCTAGCAAATAATCCCCCTCATCACTCTCTCTCTCTCTCTCTCTCTCTCTCTCTCTCTCTCTCTCTCTCTCTCTCTCTCTCTCTCTCTCTCAGTCTCATACCAGGTGAAGCAGGGGACATGTGAGGTGGTGGACATCCATCGCTGCTGTAATAAGAATAAGATTGAGGAGCGCTCTCAAACCGTCAAGTGCTCCTGTTTCCCTGGGCAGGTCGCTGGCACCACCAGATCCAGACCCTCTTGTGTGGAAGGTAAAATAAAATATATGTATGTATCCCAGTGACACACTGTATTTGCAGCCCCACAATCCAGACATTTGTAGTTTGACGGATAATCTTTCCCTTGAACAAATCACCCACAATGACTCTATTAACTAACAGTCTACTGTAAGTCTGGTTGGTCCGCTGCATTTGCACCAAATACTAAAACTGCATTGCTTGAATCCTTAATTATTCATTACATATATAAGTAGCAATGTTCAAGTTCCACACTGTAAAACATACTGTGTATTCTGTTCCAACCCCTCATTAAAGCAATACAGTCAGGAAATAGTCAAACCCAAACACTGTGTTTTTCTCGATTAAATGCATTAAATCAAAGAGATTTTTAGTACATCATTTAGTACACATTTCCCCCACAATTCTCGAGCAGGATAATTCCGCTGGACATGTTCGGTATCCGATCGATCGTGACTAGAATTCTGAATGAGGTCTGAGGTTGTATATGTGGACGTTGCTCGGCTGCGCCACATGTTTTTGTAATGATCGACACACTGCCGAATCTCACAGGGTCAAAGAGGCTAAAAATGTTTTTAATCATCTTGCATCATTAAATTTGCAACATGAATCATCCCACCTAAAACAAATCATTACCCGATTCAGTACGACATAAATAAATGAGTCCACTGCAGGAAAGATTAATAGGTTGCACTTTATTTTGAATTGCTGCCAGGTTAGATTCCTGTGTGGAAATTGATTTTCTTATGGCATAAAAGGAGGACACTGCTCTTCTTTTTGCACAAACAGAGCGAAACCTTTTAAAGGTGGTCGAAAACATGAAACGCTGATTGGAAAATAACACCTGGCCTTTCTGTCCTTAGCAAACCCACAAGGGGTGAGACAGGGAGAAGATGAACACATATCAGAAGGAAGAAACAACTAAATGTTGTCGAGACACTGAGCGGCAAGAACATCCGTGGTTTGAAATTGAGACAATGAATAAATGTCCACCATTGTGATACAAAAATGCACTTTTGAAAAGGAGTAAAATAGTATATTTTTCAGTGGATGATGTAATATTGTATATTGCTTCCCTCCTGGTCCAACAGCTAGTGGTTCATCACGTCCCAAGGTGCTCATGTAGGTTAAAGCACTAATGCAGGTAATGGAAGCACAGCCACCAGTGTCTCCTTGCCTCTTTATTCCCTCGTGCTGTCTGAAAGGAGACGAAAATATACGACAGCTTGTCGGCCAAGACTGCATGACTGGAAATTTAAACTGCATTTTAAAAGGCCTGATTTTATTTGGGACAGCGATCCATTTCATACCTAGTGGGCCACTTGAGTGCACGACAGATGGGGAGACGGCATTTTCCTCTGATCTCTTTTAGACGTTGAGACATAACAAGACATTGAGCCCAGGAGGACCGGAGACCACTTTGTGGAAACTAATGGGGATCCCAATAAAGAATAAAATAACGACAACCCAAACATTGGCAGGAGCAATGTTATGTGGGTAAAATGAAAATAAAACGTATGTTGTTTATGATGTTGAGTCAATAATTAAAAAGCTCATGTCAAATGAGAAACACATGCTAGTATATGTGTGTGTGTGTGTGTGTGTGTGTGTGTGTGTGTGTGTGTGTGTGTGTGTGTGTGTGTGTGTGTGTGTGTGAGTGTGAGTGAGTATAGTGATAATAGACAGCGGAAAGCTGCCGGTTGTTTTCATAGACCTTTGTTCCACCCGTCTGTCCGCTCCGCGAGCTCCTGCCCAGCAAGAAACAAGCAGTGTCACTGACCCCTATCATCCGCAGACGCTCCGCTGAGATCACGAACACACACACAGTGTCGGTCAGCCCGATCCTATCCCGCTGTATTAGCCGCCTACCACAGGAAAATGCATAGTTGTCTCATACGGGAGGAGAGCCAGTGCATCTCCGAAGCACTGGGGTTATTCAAACTGTTAAGGTCAGCCGGGGGGCGGATACTGAATGACTGATGGACCAATACAAACAGAGGCCTTGATGAGTTGTGTGAACGAAGATGAAGCGATGCTCGTTCTCCAACTTGATCAGAATTGCAGTTTTTGGTTAGTTTATTTTTGATGAAAATACAGCATCAGCACAATATCATGCTAATACCGTAAATTAATGATATGGTAATTATCAAGAGGGAACAACAAAACAAAACAAAAAAACTCATTCCCCCTGCCCGAGCTGCAGTTTGTTCACTTCTATTGGCTCAATATAGCACAGTAACAAGAATAAATACTCTGTGTTGTTTGGTTGAAGGTGTTATTCCTCATTGTTTGGGGTCCCACAGACCCTTCTGCTGTAAAATAATAATTATTGTTAGATTTTTTTTGCATAAATTGTAAGTACTTAGTGGTAACTAACTTCTCTTTTCCACAACCTGGGCCTACTTGTTTATTAAAGGTGACAAAATAGCAATAAAATATGTTTTATCTGTGCGTTTTGACTTTTACATTATGCTATCTACATAGTGACGTTGCCTATGTTTGGGGTTTAACTCCCTGTTAGACCCCAAACAAAAGTAATCCATCTTTTTTCTGAATTATGTAATGCGCAATAATTGGGTTAATTAACTTTCATTAATTCTTGTTTTTCATTTGCATTCTAAACGGCCACTTTTGCTTCTTAGTTGTAATCGTGAGTCTTTTATTTCTTTTCAAAATAAACTAGCAACTGTTTGAATTTCAGTGTGAATCAAACTCTCTTCCTGCGGTGCAGGAGGCATGTTCTCTAAGTGTCCAAACACCTTCCATATTTAGTAATCACAACTATCCATGTAGCGCCCGACATGCCGCCCCCATGCAGTGTGTTGCTATTCTTGCATGTGGCCAGTAGACGGTGCTTTTCCCATTCAAATGACTCAGTCACAAACAGTCTATATACCTGCTAGATCATTTCAGCACTATTCTCACCCAATAAAGAAGTATATTTGTTGTTTAACCTCTTTGATGAGTTCCTAGACGAGAATGATTGCTTGATAATGATAAAATCGGGCAACCATAGCAAAGATGATTGGCTTTGTAATGAAACTTGGGATAAATAAGGAATCATGTGAAGCTTTGCGAACCTCTCAGAAAAGCCATTGCTTTGCTTTTGTTTGTTCACTTCTCCTTAAAAACCTGGTATAGTGTGTGCTAATAGGACGGAATGACACTGATGAGAAGCTAATAGCCATATTACTATGTTATTACTGTGTCACTAAAACTCATTCAACGCTGGATTATTTTTGATGGTCTCAGTCACATTATCTCGCACACAAACAGCTTCGTTCTTCCGTCACACTAGTCATGAGGTTTTCTAATTTCCTATTCGGATCGCCCCTCCGAGTCACACCGCCTCTCACTTCCAAAATCCAGTGCTCAGCAGCACTTATCTCATGAGTCATGCTTGACCTCTGAGTTCACAGTTACGAAAACATCTCACCTCATCCAACACACGCACACGCACACACACGTCCACGCATGCTACTCTCACCTCGTAGGCTCGAGCGCTGTTGGAAAGAGACAAACCCCTCTTAGTAGCCACCTTGTAGAAAAGCTACCGCGTAAATGGAGTTACATTATTGATGCCGGCTGAAAGAGGAGAAAATGGCAGCAGGTCCCATTACCGGCTGCTGCGCGGTGGGACCCATTACTGTGGGAATAACTTTTTCAAGCGAACTTTATTCCTCACAATATCATTTTCCATGATTTGTCATCATGAAATAGACTTCTTTGTGTTTTTTTTTTAAATGTTCTATTAGAATCGGTGATTGGAGGAAGAGTTTGTCCTGTCAGTCGTGAGGTGATTTAGAAAAGTCTAAATCGGAGCGTAATTACTTTTTAGAGGAAGAATTGATAATAGATAGAAGTCAAGAAGTTGAACTGTTTTTGGAATATTGCACTGGAGAAATGCATTGAGTCCACTTGTTTGTCTGCGTCTCATACATTTCCCATTCGGAGAAACAGCTTGTTCAAGTGCAGACAAAATGTGTGTCCACTGAATGCAGTAGCATGCAGGATAAATTAAATGTTTTTTTTGTCTCAATTGGGATTCTGCCAAATTGAGTTAAGCTCACACTGCCGGTTAGGACTGTGTTAGTTAGGGCTTGTGTGCACATCTAGGGAAGAAATAAAGTCTGTGCCAAGTCCAAAAAGAAAGCTATCCTCATATAAAGTATTTAGGTTGTTCCCCTTTGCTCACGTGTTGCACAATATGGCTAGCTGAGAAAAAAAATACTCATATTCTGTACTGAATGTCATTAACAGTACATACAGTGAAATAATCTATAAGGAGACCTGCATTCAAATATAATAATACTCATGTAATGCTAGTTATTATTATCAACGCATGTACGTGTGTCGTAAAGAGGCTAAGTGGCAGCACTTTATACTCTGCTTGGTAGTTTAACCTTTATCAATGCGTCACATTAAATGAACCCCTATGCTTTTGTCTGCAAAGTAGTAACTGCAACCATTTGCTCTGAATGTGCAGTAAAAGTAGAAAGTTGCACTTATTTGACATACTCAAGTCAACCATAAATACCTCAAAATTGCCGTTCAGTCCTCGGCTCAGAGCAACATGCCAACTGGGCATTCATGTGTGTCTGAGAGTTTTCTGACTATTGGTTGAAATAGGACTTTAAATCATTTAAATGTGGTGGTGGAGCACAGTCACCTGATAAAAACGACGGATGAGTGGATTTACTTAGGTGTGTTATTTGTTTAGCTCTGCGACAGACAAACCAGGTTTCAATAATTGGCAAAGAAATCTAGTTTGGTGCTTTAGCACATGTCAACCTGCTGTTGGTAATGTAATATCTGCTCTATAATATCATGCTTTTGTCAGTTCGTCAGTTCGTTCTGGCGGTGTGTAAATGTTCCCTGTGCATCCTTTTCTGACAGTTTTTCCACACCATTTTTTCGCTTGTGTTTTCTCGTCATGCATACCTGGGTGTGCTGGCATGGATGTGTGAGCCCTGGCAACAGAGATACAGTGTGTGAGTAAATCATTGTAGAAAGAGGATGCCTCTCTCCAACTGCTTCTGCACTCCAGGATCACTGAGTGGAACCGTTACAATGCCTGAGGGTATCCATACCTCCAGGTCCATCCCAACTCTGTGTGTGTGTGTGTGTGTGTGTGTGTGTGTGTGTGTGTGTGTGTGTGTGTGTGTGTGTGTGTGTGTGTGTGTGTGTGTGTGTGTGTGTGGGTGGGTGGGTGGGTACATGACATTCCCTTTAAATAGTAATGACCTGGGAGCAAGGGCACAGGGCTGCTTGTGATTCTGCTTTTACTCCTGACACTTACTGCCCAGTGGAGACTACATACATGTACACACACAAAACACACAAAGGTGCACAACAGACACGTGTGTGCACATGCAAAGTAAAAGTAAACTCCCTGTTGCAGCTTGTGTTGCTCCATAGAGTGAGTTCAGGCGGTGCCTTCGTGAAGTATTAATGGCCACTCTAACAGACACAAGCCTGAGTGCAGTTATTGTATTAGTATGGCCTTACATCAGACAATGGGATATGTAGTGAGTTTGTTTTCTTCTTATTTTGAAGGCGCTAATCTATTATTCTCTATCATGGGACTTTACATGAAAGGGCTCAAGGTGAAGAAGGTCTCTTTGAACATGAATGCATAGTGTGTGGCGTATTACATTGCATCACATGAGATGGGAGAGTAAGTGATGTAATGTCACATTTCTGGCCTTAGTGTGTTGAATGTATATGCACAGATTAAATATTACTTTCAACAAAGGGTTAGATATAATGGATTGATTTAAGCCTTTTCCTTGTCTTTCCAAGAGATCAGGGTGTGAATTTGTTTTGCACTTCTTTTTTTTTTCACCCAAAGAGATGTTATTTATTATCTTCAACATATTTGTCATGGGTGGGCGGGGGGATGACGACTTGTTAAATACCTGCCGATGTGGAACACATCAGACATTCTCAAGGTGTTGATTGGACAATAAATAGGCATTGCATACACACAAGTGTCACAATAGTTTAGCACACAGGCTTATCTTTGGCCACAGGGGTCTTAACATTACACCAATTATGTGTTCATACAAAGTCGAAGAATAAACATGTGGCTGTGGGGACCTGCAATTTCAACTTTGGCCACTTGATGTCACAAACATTACAATGACAACTCAGGCGGCATTGCAGGGAGAAATGAACAGAGGCTGTGTTCGGATGAACGCTCACCCGGCCAACACAAATGAAAAGCTGTAACCACGACGGTCAGAAGGTGTGTGTGACGTTCATCAGATGTTGCGTGAGATTGACGTGATCAGCAGGAGGAGAGACAGAGCCGTAGGCATCCTCGTAGCGTGACACCTCATTTAGACAACCCCAGAGACGAGGCGGGAACCTGGGGAATAGCATAGCCTCAGTCCCTGGTGTTGCCTAATCACCTGCACCTTAAGCAAAGCTCTGTCTCCATGTTTGCCCTCAGATGATCCCGCTCTGAAAGTTTGAGAGAGAACTTAAAAGAGAGCCATTTTGAGAGCAGATTCTGTTGTAATGAGCCGATAGTAACTGTGATGAAATGTGTGCCTGAGCTGTAAACCTGTTTTAATTAGCATATGCACCTTTTGTGAATTTAAATGTGGACTCCTAATGAGAATGAGGCAATTAGAGCAGATAGGCCGTGAGGTAGTTGCACACATTTTTATCTGCAGAATATGCGTCCTCTTTCAAGAAAAAAACTTGAAGCAGAGGTTCATTTTCACACAATCTTGTTCAGCATTTTAGTGTAAAGCCATCAATGTCAATCATTGTAAAGCAATTGAGCTAATAATGCTTTTCAAGTACACAGACTCTTCAAGAGTCGGCCAGTGTGACTGTGGATAATTAACAACTTGTGCGCACGAGTCGTGACAGTGTTGGTGAGACGGAGCAGTAAATTGATAAATGAATAGTTCAACATCTTGGGAGTTAGATTAGAAGAGGATCTAAGAGCAGTCAGTCAAATAAATATAAAATGAGCACAGCTCTGTTCAAAGGTAACAAAACGCCCCTAACTGCACCTCTAAGGTTCACCAATTAACACATTATGTCTCGTTTTTTTATTCACACAAAGTGTAAAATAGAAAAGTTGTGGTTTCACACATAACCACAACTCACCCACCCGTAAACCACGATATGTCAATTTTACACTTTTTGTTTGAGTTTTTCAAACTAGATGTAACATCTTAATTGGTGAGCTTTAAAAGGTGCTGGTTGGTGGCCTTTGTTATCCTTTGAACAGAGTCAAGCGACTGCTGGGGGTAGCTTCATATTTAACCCCCAGAGTGGAATTAATCTTCTCATCTCACTGTTGGCAAAGAAGCAAATAAGCCTATTTACCCAAAACATTTTTCCTTTAAAGTAGAATTCCAGATGTCAAATGCAGTCCATCTGTACAGTAGCTGACCTTGAAGGCACCACAGGGGGGAATCCAACTGGCCCCCACCGCCAGTCTGCACAGCCACTCAAAAAGAAACATGATCCTCAGAATTAACTACTGCACACACTAAGCACCTCTGTAATCTTTTTTTGTCGTCGACCGGTTGCGACCTGTCTGTGAGTGCTGCCCAACATCTGAACTATCCATGACATCACAGGCCTTGGACCGGCACATGTTCATTTCCTGACTTGACAGGCAGGTGCTTATGTGTCGCGCTCGCCCAACCCTCCCGGTGTAGCATGAGATAAACTGTAGGGAACGCTAACTCCATAATAGCACTCACAGGCCATGCCCATTAACGCTCTTGCAGTGCAAAGCACCGTCGTCAACACCATAATGGCCACATTAACGAGCATTACACAGCCATTGGTTTTTAGAACCGTTTACTGCCACTGAGCTCATGCATCATAAGAGTGTGTTCAACATTACGCCCCGTGATAGTTGTGAGTCCTTTTGTGTTGACTTCCTGCTTCTCCCTCCATGTCTTCCTGTGTCTGCTGTTGCATTTGTGCTGCCTATTTTCCGTTACTAACCCTCCCTCTGTTCTATTTGTTTAATCAGCTCCTTTCTCTGTTGAACTCGGTGATGGTCGTCCTCAAACAGCCTCTTTTCCCCTCTAGCCTTCGCTCTCTCCGCCTCTCTCAGTTCCTCTCGCTGCTCATCTCCACAAAACAAAGATGTGTTTTCTTTGTTCATACCTATTCTTTAGCCTCGTCTTCCTCCCTCTTCCCGCTCTTTCTCACAGTCACAGTGTTTTTCTGCTTCCATGAGGCTTGAGAGGATTTGTCCATGTTCTTTGGCATTATGCAATTGTAAGCCCATTTTCCTGCCAATATCACCTCAAATTCTCCCTTTGTCGGAAAACAATAGTCACCAGAGATCATAATATCAATCCATCAAGCCAACAGTTTAATGAAGTTGGAGAAACGGGTGCACTCTTTTATCCCTCCCTGCATTCACACTTGAGACAGGAGGATGGATGGATGATGAGTTAGGAGAGAGGGAGTTATTCTCAGCTGTCGTGCTGTCTTCTGTCTAGACAGTGGGTCAGATGATCTGGAAGATATGACTGTCAGCTGGGAAGCTATGAGAAAACTTTGGGTTTTACCACTAGATTAACTGTAGCTCTCGCCAAGTCCCAAAGCTGTGTTGTATTATATACACCAAATCACCACAATAAATGTGTTTAAAATCAATAAAAAGAAAGAATTAAACCAGAAGTTCCTTTCCATATTTTCCAATGTAAGAGAGATGAGTTTCCGAGAGGGCTTTTATGTCTGCAAAAATTATACAATAGATCTCAAACATTAGTCTATTTTGCTTCAAATACTCCAGAGAAGACTGTTTTATAATTGATAGCATTGCTTCATCATAATCCTGTTCTTGCTCTCTGCATTACACAATTGGAATATTGGCTCATTGTCTAAATGTGCCTTGTGCTTTACTGATTATACTAGAAACAAAAGGGAAGTTCGGCATTAAGGAGTCATTTAATTTATATTAGAAGGTGACTCACACATCTGCACAAATGACAAAATACACATAAATTCACCTCTGAATCTTATTCAAAGACCTCTGAATGCTCTGCAGCATAACAGACTAGCCACATCAGATTGGATTCATCCAGGATAGTTTAAGGACTTGTGTTATTAATTGCTGCATAGGTATGACCTATGTGTTATATCTTCCCTGTTCTACCTTCTTAATTTTTTCTCTCCTGCAGGTGCCAGACTCACCCATTCTGCACAGGCTTTAAATTCTCATGTTGAGGCATTACATTAATCTGATTAAAATGGAAAAAAAGGTATACTGCTATACAGTTTAGCTCCTCACACTAATCCGATTACAGATGATAAAGCACACGACTGCTCAGAGATACTGGTGGTTTGTCCCAGGTGCTGTCCATGGTGCTGATCCAACTGCAGTCCCCGCTGTAGGATCAGCACCACGGACAGCGTTCGTGGCATTTACATTGTAAAAATATGCGAAATGTTTAACTCTTATTATGGACAATAATAGTTCATGTTGGCTGTGGAAATGAAGTAAATCATCCCTGAACAGTATTACTGAGTTATTGTGTAAGCAATGGCTGTAGTGTTTGTGGTAAATACCACCTTATTCTTGTTTTTCTTTGCCATTTATGCAGTGCTGTTCATCATATCATAGGTTCCATTCACTAACCCGCTGTCTTTCTTTGCCCCTGAACCTCCATTCACGGCTCCAGCCTCCATCGTAGCCCAGAAGTGGTGGTGCCAGATGCATCCGTGTATGGACGGAGAGGAGTGTAAGGTCCTGCCTGACCTGACTGGCTGGTCCTGCAGCACTGGCAACAAAGTCAAAACCACCAAGGTGAGAAGAATGACTGTCTGGGTCTGTGTAGTTGTATACATGTGCAAGTGTTTGCATGCCTGTCTCTCTTTCTCCCTACATCTGTCCATAAGTGTAACTTCTGATCCATCGTATGTACATTTGATGCACATCTCACACACGCTGCTCTTTTCCTTTCATTTTTGTCTGTTCTGTTTTATGAGCTTGCACAGTGTCACCTACATGTTTATCTAGCCAACTCTAATTACTGCAAAGTCTTTGATAACTTCTAAATTGTAAGCAACAATAACGCATACAACCTGTGTTCACATCAAAAAGCCTCTATGATGTCCAAAAAGTAATAATTAAATACATGACTGAGTATCTTCCATCTTGACTACTATTGATTGATTTATTTTTACCTGTGAAACAGCTCACATCAAGTAGTGTTTGGTCAACAAACTTTCAACTAGATGTCTCTTATTGGAGTTTTTCATTTTGTTTCTAACTTTGTACAAAAAGAAAGAGCTCAGAAGTGCTTACCAAGCAAATTAAAGATAATCGTATAAACAAAGGTTGTTTTGATCTTCAAGATGCCCACAAATGAGTGTAATCCAATTTAAGCACTAATTTCACACATCAATAAGAAATTACGACGGAACAGATCCAGAGCTAATCAACGAGCAAGCCTCCCAGTGAGCCGTATTTGTTAATCTGCTCTAACTGTATCTCCTCTGGCGTGGGTGACAACAAACTGATGGAGGAAACACAGGACCTGTGTACACTCTGTACCCCAGACAACCACTGCGTGATGCCATGTAAACTGACGCTATTCAGATGAGATAAATTGATTTAAATGAGAGTCCTTCATGGCCCTTTGTAAGCTGTTGAAGTGTGAACGTTAATTTGCGGGCCTGACTGCTGGGGTGTGTGCGTGTACGTGCTTGCCGTGGGGTGGAGGAGGTGCAGTTTATTTACAGGTGAAATATATTTTAAAAAAGAAACATTTGTGAGGGAAGCGGCGCAGGCGCCATAAGAGTAATTGCTCGGGAGATGGCATAACAGCACAACATCTGTCGCATTCATTAGAATGCATTATGGCTGGGGCCTTCCACAGAGGCTTTACAATTAAGAGTCATAATTAAATTGGTGAGTGGGATAGGCTGAGGAACAGAGGCACTGCTGGGCTCTGTCACAGGCAGTGGAATTAATGACCCTGGGCCTAACACCAACTCTGGGACTGGTAGGTGCAATTATCCTCATTCTGTTGCATGGTGCTATCTCTCTTCTTCTTCTTCTCTCCTTGTTTTGTGACCCACCCTTTCTGACTAGCCGCTCAGCTGAGAGAGGAATGAGGAGCCAATGGCTGACCGCATCAGTGGACATTAATTGTGCATTCGCAAGGTGCTTTGGGACCGCGGAGCAGTTACTTGGAGACTTGGTGGCAGATGTCACTGAAGATGGTTGCAAGGAGACAACAATTCCCTGGCAACTGCATGCACGGCCCTGCTCTCCTGCTGCCTCTGTGTCCCTCTTCTTTTTCCTGCGTCTCTCTTTCTACCCATGACCTCCATTCACCATGTCAGCATCCCATTCACCATGATGATCTGTATCTGTCCATCTCTTTAACGCCCACACAGCGTAGGTGTGCTGTAGAAAGATGAGCGAGGAACCAAAACACTGTTTAACAAGGAACAGCAAAGATATCGCACCATCAGACACATAACCTCACAAGTCTCATCTCATACCTGGTGAAACATTTACTGCTTTCTCAGGACTAAAATAAGATTTTTCAATATTTAACTGCATCTCTTTTTCTTTTATAAATGCACATTGGACAGGGTTTGTTGATGGAAAACAACCTCTGTACATCTCCAATTATTTGCTTTCCACACTAAGTGTAAACAAACCATTACAGCTCCGAGACATGTGAAATCCAGCTTTAGCAGTCGAGACATTGTTGGTCCCTGCAAACAGTCAGCCGGACAGACTGCAAACAAACATTTTCCATCCAACAAACAAGACACAGAGTCTGAAATAGAAAGGAAAGGGTTTGATTTGGAATATTCTCCCCTGACCTCTGATTGACTCTTTCAAATGGGAACATTCATCCAGCGACAGTGAAGCGGGACAGTCTGTGTAATAACATGTCTCTGTGACACTGATCCTCTTGTCTTATCTATGATATTGTTTCTTTTTTAGGTCACACGATAGCAAGAGAGCCGCTGAGCCGCGAGGAAACCTGAAACGCTCCATGTGGAAAGGATGGATGACTCACACATATTTACTGTACGATGGGGGGAATTATCAAGGAAAGGACAACTGTCAGGCCATCCATCACAAAACAATGGGATAAAATGTACTCATCACAAACTACGTACACTTGGCTACATGGAGCCACACAATCAGCATACACAGTATGCTGTTTGTTAAGACCAATGGACTACAATCATGGAAACCCAGGGTAAATCTGGACACAAATGGACTTTTCCAATAATGAACAAAATGTGGACTGATGAAAAGAAAGATTGATTTTAAAGAGTGATTACGCATTTCAAAGTATATATTTCAACAAAGCATTTGTGGATGAGTGTGCGCTGTGAACTAAAAGCTGTGCTTTGGGTGCTGCTGGACGCAGTCCAGACCGGTTGTCAACATGTAGAACTTGCACTGGAGACAGTGGAGATGAGTTGGGGGAAATGAAAGCGATATCAGCTCATAACTAGCAAATAGCAAATTAGCATCAAATTGCTCTTGTGGGTCAAGTCACTATCATGAAGCCTGTTTTGCGGGAGTCATTTTGCAGTTCTAATTAGGAATTGCAGTGTAGGATCATAACAACATATTAAAAATTCATGTAAGATATTTGCACTAGTTGAAACCGTTTGGGAATGTTTTTGATTTTCTAGATATCTTCCATCTTTTGCTGTGGATGTCACATGAAATTGGAGGTGAGCATTTTGTAAAATGTCTAACACTTGAAGTAGATAAATATATATAAATATATATCACGCCCCATTATTCCTGAGTAGTAATTGGTTAAAAATGGCTCTGACTATTGAGCCTCTTACGTACAGCTTTTACGCAATATGAACTAGCAAAGTGTGATTCATTTGTCTCATTTTTGCCCAGAAACATTTCCAAGCTCAGCCTTCAAAGTTCTATATCTTTGATCTATTATATTCAATATGTGACATCTCTTATGTTAACTGTTAAAAGGAGGCCCATAAAATGTTCAAACAAGAAGGACTAGTTGTCTTTATGTTGTTATTTCACTTTATTGGAAATGTTCTCTGCTTTCACTCTCTTAAGTGTTCAGGTTCGGAATTTTCAAAGGCACTGTAAACACAAAACAATTCTATGAATAGGGCTCTTTTTAGGAGACGCAGTATGTTTTTGAGCACACATTGCCCATTGATTGCCACATCAATGCTTTAGTGAGGTATACTGAAATAATTGCCATCGATAATGGCAGTTCAACCTTCCCTTTGCAAACATGTTTTTTCCCCCCAGAGGGCTCGATCATTACTGCACTGAGTACAATAGCGCAGCGCCCCAAACAACCACCATACGTCTCTCAATTATCGCCGTCCGTTCTCCCTCAGACACTCTTCTTTGAACCTTTCTGTCCCTCTCTTGTGCCCATCTCTCTCTTTTCTGTCACATTGCATATAATGCGATAGATGGCACAGTTAAAGTCGTTTTCACACACCATATTATCTTTATTTCTCGGCCGTTTGCACCAGTGTGCTGCTTTTTGCCCTCATGCTTTCCAAATCCATTTTTCTCTCTTGTAGACACACATCCAAGTGCAAGTCTTTCTCAAACTGCGTCCGTCTGCCTCTCTAATATGTGAATGTGTTGGGTCAGTGTGCCCAGGGGTTAGCCGGCCGGGGGCTGCTCCTCTGCGAATGAGAGCCTCTGCTTTCAGACATGCTGCTTTGTGAGCTATGATAAATCTGTGGGAGCTGAGCTGCTGCCTCTCCAGCTCCAGTGCTGAGCTCTGAGCCAGAGGGAGCTGGGGGACAGCGTGGCTACCAGTGGCAGGCAGCTCCACTCTCTCATTACTGAGAGGCCTGGATAGCACTGGGCTTCTCTTGGGACCACTGACATGGAATATTTTTAGGCCTACGGTGCAGCACTGCAGTTAGGCCAGTCACACCACAATGCCCTCTTTCCAGCAACTCTCTTAAGTGCGTCTCAGCAACAATGGTCCATTTAGAGTGGGGATTCAATGACATTCTGCAGCCGCATTCGCGCACGAGCAAATACACCTACATTCACACACAAACTTTGCAAGCCTCCCGCCCAACAACTCCCACCCACAAACATACTAATGTGGAACAACAGGAATCAGCAGAGAATGGGAATATGAGGGCTTTGTTTTCTTTCCTGCCCCTCCGTCCTCCCCCTTTCTTCCCTCTCTTTCCACCCTTCTCTGTCTCTCCCCTAGAGGTTTGGTGTTCTGTAGATGAGCCTGGCGCCTTGCTCCCTCCGTCCTACATTACTCTCTGCAGCCGAATCAATATTTGAGGACAATTTGCGCCGCGATGCTCCCTGGTGGATGGGGTTTGACGCTGCAGCTCCACCCTAAGTTCCAACAAGGTTTAGACAGAAAGACAAGACCTGCCAGGGACAGATCCACAGCCCGTCTCAGGTCACCGCTATGTAACAAGAAAATCTGCAAAGTGCACCATCGTACGTGTATTTACGAGTGCTGTGCAGGCTGGACAGCCCTGCAGCAGAGCAGACACACACTCCTCCGCCTCCTCGGCCAATTTATGAGAAGGAAGACGACTGAACTTGCTGAGAGGCCTCAAGGTATCTTGGAGGGATTTCATATTACCATATTCACCTTTAATGAGATGTTACAGCATGCAACTTTAGCAAGCATCAGTGCAAATCCACAGGTCTCTATACATTGTCTGTCCTTTGTGTAAAAAATCCCCAAAACACATCTAACATCCCTGTTACCAGCTGGCTTCAAATATAAAATAAAAGGTCTATTCAGTGTATGACTTATGCTTCGAGACACATTCTCCGGTGTTAAAAAAATATTCTTTGTTTCTAACTGAAAGGAGATGTGTCTGTAATGTTTCAGTGGGAGTCTAACCTCCCAAACGTCCCATGGAGACTGGTTGTATTCATCTCCACGGGTTAGCAACTGGTGGGACCCAGAGGGCAGGACCTGCAGAGCCAAACAAACAGCATGGAGGACATGCCTGCAGAAGAGAATGCTAATGAGAGATGATAGGCAGTTTGAGAGAAAGTGGAAAACAGAAGAATGATGAGCTGCCTAAAAGAAGAAGAAAAAAACAGAGATAGAGAGGTATAGCTGTGGTGTTTGAGAAAGGGGCTGCGTGTGAAGAGTCTTTTATGTACGTCTTTGTTTATGCGCTAAGCCTGGGTGGCTCCCGAGAGGCCACTTGCATCGTCAAACCAAACGCCTCCAATAGTCCATCATCACACTCGTCGGCAATTCACACAATCTGTACCTTGAGAGGAAGAAATAAAGGGATGAAACACTGTTGTCTTGGCTTCAGCATCATATTTTGTCAAGTCCAATTTGTATTAGCCTCCAGCCATATCCAGGAAATATGGGTTCAAGATTAATGTTCAGTGAGAATGGTAATCTTCAGATGAAGTGAGTCAGTCAGAGGTAGAAAGATGTGGGACAACTTGGGTCAGCTCTATAAGAAAAGTGAGCTTTTTGCCATTGTCGGGTAAACGGGCACCACCTCCTGCTGTCTGAAACTGACATTGATTTAATATAAATCACAGGCAGATTAGCTGATGCGGGAGATCAGTGTTGGGTGGAAGTCGCTGGTCTTGTCACTGTCACTTCAGAGGGAACAAATCAACTCAAGCCCAAAAAAAAATCCTTCAATAGATCAAATCTTTTTAGCACGGTACCCGTGACATGTAATGACTCAAAAGTGTGCACGAAAGCTCTCAAAAAATGCATTATTAAACCTCTTTCTAATTGCATTCAGGCCTGTTATCATGCAGTCAGTCCCTTTCACTCACTCTTCTGGTGCAGCGCGCTAGATTAGTGCAATATGGTCATGTGAATTTACTGGCTACCACAGCTGGTTAGCCGTCAGGTGATGGTGTGGGGATTAATTGCATTAGCTCCACTCTCTTACCCAGCATAGCATAAGTGACACAAACACCACAACACAGCCCATTTAAATTCAATAAAAAAAACATGCAAACAAACAAAACTGTGTTTAATATTCATTTTGCGACAGGCCTGCGACGGGCCGATATTGACGGTGGAGTGAACGGGGGATTTATTAACATCTCCTCCTCCCTCACTGCTTCCCCTCACTGAGTCGTTCCTTGCTGCGTCGTCAAACTCACTTATCTCTCTGAAGCAATTAGCCACTGGAGGCTCCATTGACCTGAGCCTTTGTTAGACTAACGGGCTGCATTACCATGGCTGTAGCCTGGCTGTCTTGGCAATGCATGTGTCTGTGTCAATGTGAGCAGCCCTGATAACAGAGGAGCCCCGCGGTGTGCACGTGCACGTGCACGTGCACGTGTGTTTGGAACAGTGCAGGAGCTACACGCATATTCACTGTCAGCGACCATTGTGCCGTTTGTATTGAGCCCTTGCAGTATATATATATATATATATATATATATAATCTATGTATTTGTGTATGATACAGTATGAGTGTGTGTGTGTGAGCTTGCTGTAGTACTGTTCGCACAAGAGGGTGTGAATAACTAAATGGTCGATGTCAGCAATTCATATAAATGTAATTTTGTCTACCTTTATGCGACAACATGTAAAAAAAAATCTGAAGAACTGAATGCACAGTAACGCTGATAAGGTAGATGCTGTCAGACACCAGTAACATACGTTTCATAACACACTATTTCTATTGTATTATAAAGAGAGAAGTGACAGATGTCATTTTGCCTAAAGAAGCTATAAGATTACACTCTTATACACATGACAATATGGTGAGTTTTATACTCTAAGCCTATGACTATAGACACCAGAGTGTGGTGCGTGGCCTGTGGTACTCAGCTGGCAAATATGGTATGATAGCAGTGCTATTTAAAGCCTGTTTCTAATTTGGATAAATTACATTTACTTTACTGTCACACTTTATGACTGTCAAACATGGAGCGAGCTCCCTGACATGTGAGAACACACACAACAGAGATAATTCACATGAAGATGACACATCATATGAATTTATCTGTCAGACAAACAAGTAGCCAACAAGTAAGTGTTTCAGGGTTTTCACCAATGGCATCAACAGCAAAGTATGCATGCATTATTCATAATTAATTATCCAAATGTGGTCCTCCTTCCTTATTTACCAAATGAATGGTTGGTTTTCCTGAGATATGTCTCCTGTCTGGTGCAACACCCTCCTACATTTCCCTGTTAGGTGAGGTATGGAGTGAGTGATGAGACAGAACAAGGGAGGATCAAACACACAGAAGCCATTAGTTCCACTGTCTCTGTGGCCGGCTGCTTCAGATTTAAAATCATTAAAAGCAGAGACCTCACAAGTTTAAAAATATAGTTGGAGTATAGAGAGTCAAACTCCTTGCCCCTCGACAAGCGAGCTTCTGTTCCCATCAGTCTTTCTTTTGCTTTCATTGATGTTTCTGCAAAAGCCTGTGGTTCTCCATCCACATTCTCAGCTGCTGTAGTGAAAATTGAGTGCCTTGTCATTTTTAAACCAGAAACATGTTGTGGTTATGTTCATATGTTCTTCTTGTAGTTAGCTTTCAACAACTAAAGCTCCAACAAGCTAAATTCAAACCTGTGTTTGTGCCGAAGTCTGCTGTCGCCCTTAATCTACACCTTATCCCTAACCCTGATTGCTTACCTCTGCTTTTAACCTAACCTAAGCCCAACATCACTGCAGTGGCACACATTATTATTCATTATTTAAGGGTAAAACAGATTTCGAGACAGGAACTATACTGGGTTGTATTCCAGAAGAAAGAAAACTAACTCTGACTTATGTAATAAAGCTAATTACATACAAATTGCAATTACATAACGTACTCAACACTACGTAATGTGTTTCATACATTTGTTTAGACAGTAATGGTACATTCAAAAAAAATATTGTTTTTATAAATACTGGTTATTTAATATTTCAGATTAAAGTGTCCATTAAGAACCAAACAGAGTCCATAGTGGGGCTGTGAAATTGGATGAAACCCAGACTGAATCAAAGCAATAACCCAAAAGCCCCAGGTTCACTGTGTGTCAAATGGTTTCTCGTAATTTCATTAACTGCAAATTTAATTCATAATTTGCACTTGATAAAACTAACGACGTCCTGTATTATTGGCTGATGTGGCCCGGTCTTGTAGAGGGGCTCGATGTCAAAATCCTGCTTACGTGTTTCATATTGGTGTGGTGCATTTTCCTGAATTAAGTTAGCTAAATAATATTCAGTATAGGAGAACTGGTTGGTCTGCCGTTCTATAGTTTAAATAGGCCACAGACAGGGCCGGTCTTTTAGAGAGCATACATTACAGTGATAAAGCTATGAAATGACATGATGGAACTATCGTATTTTTATTTACTGACAAATTAATTGTTGGTTTTGTAAAAAAAAAAAAAAAACGACTCCCTTGGAAAAAAGATGAAAGGAACCCCCAATAAAAGATTGCATTACAGAGGCTAGTGAAACATCAGCTCCGATATGACAGCAAGCCCACTTTGAGGTTCCTGCAGTGTGCCACCAGTTTAGGAATATGTTGCAAACAAAAGTATAGGCACGCTTTGGAAATGAAGGGCTGCTTGAAGTTAACTATCCAGTAAATACCCATTTAGAAAACCTGAGGAACATGTTTAATCTTTTCAGAAAGACCGATGAGAGAAATTCCAAGGGGTCGGAACCTTGTCTCCTCATATATTAAAGGCATGTATTGAACAATTACACTTGTAGTTTCTGTCCCCGAGCTACCCTGCTGGTGCTATCGAGCAGGCTGATTTTCAGACACATATTTTCAGAGCGTGGCTGCACATCTGCCGGGACTAGCAGCCAGATGCCGTGCCCTCAGCCAGACCTCAGCCCTGACGACAAGCTACACAGGCGCCGACTGGCGTCTCGCATCCCTCGCTACCCTGTTCGCCCTCAGAGCTCAGGGCTATCCGCCTCTACGGCTGCCTCTGTGCCAGCCTGACAGATGCCCCCTCAGCGCATATGTGAGGGCTGTGTATGTGTGTAAGTGTGTGTGTGTGTGGATGGCAGAATAGAGCTTAATCACTGTGTAATCAACGTGTGTGGTTGGGAGGTGATGGGGGCTCAGTGGGCACGCAAACATTTACAATTGGCCAGGCAGTCCTTGTAAACAGGAGTGGTTGTACAAAAGAGGCAGGTTGAATAATTGATAGGATGTAAGAGGATCTGGCTTTGGGGGATTTTGGAGCATTGATTCTGGCTGAGACGGAGTGAGCGGAGGGGAGAGAGAAAGGCTTTCCTGGTGCTAACCTTTATAAATGCTTCTCTCTTTTTCCCGAGCCATCACCTCGGCGGCCGTGGTGATTCTATGCATGCCAGGTATAGTTTTTCCTATCAGCCTCTCTCGATGCTCTCGCTTTGTAACGTTTTTCTGTGTGAAATGGTGGCTCAGCCATCATGCCAGCATGACAACCACATAGCCAGAGAGGAACAAAAGAGCAGATGGCCGCAAAGAGCAAGGGAGAGAAATAAAAGTGACAAAAATGATAGAATGGGAGAGATGAAGGAGAAACTATACGCAAGAAAAAGAAGAGTGGAAACAAAGTAGACAACCAGGGAAGAGGAAAGCGAGAGATAGTGTGTCGGGTCGAGAGAGGAACACTGTCATAGCAAAACATTTCACTCTGTCTGCCCCTGCCACTGAATGGCAGAAAACAACTAATTTCAGTGTGTGAGATTTCCACAATTTACCTGGATGAAAGTCATTAATAGTCTACCCTCACACACAGCAACATCTTATGCACACACACACACACACACACACACACACACACACACACACACACACACACACACACACACACACACACACACACACACACACACACACACACACACACACACACACGTTGCCTATGCTGTGGTAACCCTTTCATCTCGCCAGCTGCAGGGCTCATAAAACGAGCTGATATAAATAAATTCACCCGCCTGGTTTCAAGCCTTAGTCTGCCAACAAACACACGTGCACGACACCACCGCGCAAATACACACGTGCACACAAGCACGCACTGTCTAACAGCCTCTTTTGACTTTGCCCACTTCGCATTCGCGTCATGTCCACAGACTGAGAAACAAGATTATCTGGCGGTGGTTTCAATTGAGTTGTACTTTGCAGAAGCAGGAGAAAATGTCTTGAAGTCTTATTCTGGTCTCATCAAACAGAAGAGGTATCAAGATGTGACACTTCTCGACACTGGTCACTGCAAACGCTGCTGCCTTGTTAGTGTTGTGTAAGTGATGGGCGCTCGCTACATTCAAATTTCTCTTTGAACAAAGTCGTACAGCTACACCGTGAGGTGCTTTGACTGTATATAGCCTGTTTGTTGTTTGTTTTTATCAGAATACATCACAAACATTTCAGTTGCATATTGTATGTACAGTACGCCATCAGAATAATTTCTACTTCAAAGTCATACACATTCACATATTTCTTCATAACCAATTGAGTGCGGTTGCTGCAGTAATTTGAAGTCCTAGTTTTGCCTTACCGTGAGACTTTGCAATTATCCATGATGGATATGCTAATGCTTTCCCTCCTCTTGGCAACTCTCTTTGGTCTCCGACAGAGCTCATGTGTCTGGGGGAAATGAATGGAGATGAGGCCCTTTTTCTGGACTTTGTCTTGCCCCGTGATTTGCTTTATCTTTAGTTCAAACGAGGTCCGTTTTTTTGCATGAAGTAACTGAGCACAGTGGGTGGCTTCTCCCAGACAAGAGACATGTGTTTGTTTGGCATTGGGTGGGTGGGTTACATCATCTAGCTGTCCGCCTCATGGCCATGCGCTCCTCTGTGCCGACACAAAGACAACGCGCTAAGACCATCATCAGAGGAAATTAGCTCAGTGGCGTTGAAAGCGCTCGCTTCTCACAATAGCCAGTGGCCATGCTAAATCATTAGCCTGTCACTTCGTTGGGGTTGAGTCCAATTATTCTCTCAATCCGCCTCCGAACCAAATTGCATTATTGCAATTATATCCATTGCATGACATATTGTCGCGGCAAGGGTGTATGAGACGGGAAGAGCAAGAGAGGGACTGGAGATTAAAAAAAAAAAGAGAGATGGAGGGTGGAAATTATTTTGGTGGCATTATCAAGCACCAGGGAAAGTCTCACTGTTTGTAAGCTGGCGCTATAAAGGGCACATTGATTATGTATTCTGCTGTAATGGGATTTTGCGTTTTCCACGTTACATCTCTCCCAATCACCCGTTGTCACCCTTTTTTGAAGATGTTTCCACGTCAGACTTTGTTACGGGAGCTATTCTTGTTGCAAACTTTATCCTTTCCTTTCTCTTCACTTTCTCTGTGTGTCTACCCAACTCACCCCCTGTCTCTCTTTCACAGAGTCTCTCGCCACGGCTTTTGCCTTCACAGCACTCTTGTCATCAGGCTGTCAGTGCTAATCACGAAGCTGCTGATCCTGACCGGTGTGCATCAGATCATTATCCAGACCTTCCGCTCTGATGAAGTCCGAGGTGTAATACAGCGTGGTCCTGTCAAACTATGCCGCCGGTTCTGTCGGTGTCACCTGTTATAGCTGTGGATCGTACTTCCTGCCAACGGGGTCAGTCAGCGCTGCTGCTGGGATGTGAGAGCATCATACTGATGTGCTCTGCAGTTACACCGACTGACTTCACACTTCCTTCCAATTTCCTCCAATCAGCTTGATACACATGTTGACTCCAATCTGCAACAGTTGACTTCAAATGATGTACTTGCTCACTCTACGGTTATGATCAGCAAAAGTTAATTTGTAGCTTCACTCTGCAACCTGTTTAAAAGTGTACCCTTTTGTCCATTGTTTTAGTGTAGTCAAGGTTTCTTTCACTGGACAACTGTGCGTTTGTGTTTGTAAGGGTGCCCTTGTGTGAGTGTCTGTGTCTGTCTGCAGTGAGACCTTGAACCCAAATGTAATTAGACTTGGTAATGATGGCATGTTTACAGCTTAAGCCCTCTGCTAATGATAAATGCACTTGACACATGTCCAGACTACACTTCAAAAAGAGTGTGTGGGACAAGCTCCATGACAGTCAGTCAGCCAGCGGTAATCTATCCTTGATTTACATCCGGGATCTCGTGCACAGAGACGCGTGTCCTCAGAGATGTTTTGGACTGACTATAGTTTGGACTAGCTGACTAATCACTATGGAGTTATGCAAACTGCAGAAAACCTCAAACGTAGTGAGGAATCTGTTCTCAATGATCCAGTTATAATGACTGTTTCACAGCTGTTCCTTTTTTTAAAATGTTTGTTAAAATATGAATTAAATGTTTTTACTTTTACTGTGGCTCTACTTGTGGAAGTAAAAGCTTGTTGGTTTAAATTGTAATAAATAAAAATGTTCCATTTGTCACACATAAATGTCCTGGAGACAAGCATATTAATGGACTGCATTTCACATTGGCAGAAAGCCATGGGCTTGACATTAGGAAAGAGGGAAATATATATCCCTATATATAGAGAGAGTAGACAGAGAGAGAGTAGACAGAGAGAGAGAGAGAGAGAGAGAGAGAGAGAGAGAGAGAGAGAGAGAGAGAGAGATGCCATGCTATCATGCTAACCAGACCTCTGACCACCTGCTCTCCCTCCTTGCTCGCCATCCTGTCTGGGGGTCATCGTGGACACCCTCAGCAGACCTCCACTTAAACTCCTCAGAATCTGACTGAAACGCATGTTACCCCTCATTAATCCTCTCAGTATGGGTGTGTGACAATGTGTGCACTTACGTACATGTGCCATTGTGTAGCCAGCAGTGCATGCATGGTCCTGTTTGTCCTTGTGTGTGTGTGTGTGTGTGTGTGTGTGTGTGTGTGTGTGTGTGTGTGTGTGTGTGTGTGTGTGTGTGTGTGTGTGTGTGTGTGTGTGTGTGTGTGTGAAGAAGCTGGTCCCCCAGGGGGTGAGATGGTGGGATGGTCGCGGCTAGGTGTGCGGTGATGTGACAGCGCTGAGGCAGAGCAGGGCCAGTTGGTGCAGCTCCATCTGTGGCCCTTCTGTTCCTTCAGTACCTGACCTTTGACTGTCTTTAGGTGTTACATGACAAGGATATCTGAGCCACGGCCCTTTAGGGCTGCTAGTGCTGCCGGCTCAGTACACACAGAGGTTAGCTTAGTTGTAGGAATGTGCATTAAGTAGCTCCAGAATAAATCAAAATCCTGCCAAAGGTCAAATGACTGTTGGATTCAGGAGACCGTGTGTGTAGATGGGTGTATCGGAGTAAAACTGAGAGGGGATTTTGTTGAGGCTTTGATTCACACTTGACACTGTGCTAATGAGAGAAAAAAAACGGTCACTTCACAACGCTAATTTGGGTGTAATATCCCAAAGTCAGCCAATCCACCGAGGAGAGGAAAAAGAGGAAATTAAGCATCTGCTTCATTTCCCTAACTGGCTATTGCCAGACTCATTAACAAGAACTACGCTCATACAGAGAAGCTATCGTCCTCATAGAAACATGCACACAGCCAGTTAAGTAAAGCACATCGCAGACTATAAAGTCTGCATCACAGCCATTTGCAGAGTCACAGGATCAGAATGGGAATCTCATAGAGAAGTCACATGCACTATACAGCAGCAGATTGGTGACAACCAATGACGTTAACTTGAAGGACCCCTTCATGACATCAAAGGGGCCAATGATCCAGACATTGCTGTCAACGTGTGCCTCCAATGAGTACTAACATCCTTCATTAACCTCTGTGGTGACGATGGTGCAAGGCCAGCTTAAACAAAGCTGCCTATCAGGCTGCTGAGCTGCCTGGAAACATTTCTGGGTCACTGAAAATGAGAGCTGAGCAAAATGGAGGCTGTTGTCACAGTGGAGCAGCAGAGCAGATGGGGAGAGGAGACTGTTTACGGCCACAGCAGTGGCAACGTTTTCTATTCCAGTTAAAGAGGTTAGTGAGAGTCGGAGGAGTCAATTAGCTTTTGAAGGGGCGAGGTTCTTAAAATTCATTAGTGACAGCCTAATTAAAGAGGAACAATGGGCTCATAATTACATCTGCAATAATTAATACACTGATTGTAACAAAAGGAGTGTTGAGAACACAATCATCAGCTAATAGCTTATTACTGAGTTGATACCATCAGCAATTTTGTAATGAGACAAGACAGAGCTAGAAAACTTGAGCAAAGTGTGGGGAAGGATATTATTACAGATGTCTAAAATCAAGAGTCTCGCTTCCTAGAGGACACTGTTGTTGGTCCTGAAATGTTCAGAATTGGGTTCAGAGGTCACCTACAGGATCATTTCAGGAGTAAGATGCTTGACATTGAGGTGAAAAGACTTTTAGTGTTGTTCTTGTCCAAGCTTTTACACAATGGGCTTTATGGTGAAACAATTATTCCCATAACAATAATTAAGGATGTTTTCTTAGCTATGCTACAACATGTAGTGGTTATATCTTCATTGCGAGAAAAAAATCGCAGTTGGGGATGGTTGTCACATTCCCTTCGGGGTTGGTTGTCCAATGTGACTGATAGAGAGTGACTGACATAAGGATAAACTGGGGATAAAATAAATGCTCTTATATGAATTATGTTTTCCTGTTAATGCTCTTTAGGTGTAGAAGATGTGTTCCCATGAAATTAAACTTTTAAATAAAAATAAAAAGTTATTTACCTTTCACAATTCTGTCCTCTGATTAAAGACAAGGACATGATGGGGACAGTGGGGCGGACAAATTCTGGAACAAGCGCATCAATGATCGTACACACCCATCGGAGAACGTTGTCAGGCAGGTGCCAGCCGAACGACAGAGGATGGAACCGATGGCAAATTCAACATCGCTAACTTAGTTTTCAGTGTTTTCTGGTCTGAGTTTGTGTGGAGTGAGTTGACTGAACTCCTTTATTTTGAATTAATGGTTGATGATGCTATGTTTACATGAAATAATATTAAATAAATAAACACCAAGAGTGCATTACTTCGATTCATGTTTGTACCTTGATACTATGGTATTATGTAACTTATTCTTTAGTCTGAATCAGTTCATTTTTGTATTCATTGTATGCATGTAAGAGCTATAAAGCATGTGATCTGAATAGTATAGATAATGGTCAGAGTCCCGCTGTTCTGTTTAATTGGCAAGTAAAGTAACAGCCAATCAGGAGAGGAGACCAAATGCGACGGCAGCAAACAGTTTTCTGCCGACTATAGTTCAAAGTTAAGTGGTTTTATTATATAAAAAAAACATTACTTTTTTGGGAATAAAGGTTCATGTGCATTTGATCAGGAATTGCCATCTTTCACCAGCTATACCAGAGGAGATGTTATAGTCCACATAACAGCATGACCAGAAGCCTTCTTGATGTCTCTATTTGAAGTGGCAAAAATAAAAAAAATAAAAATAAAAATATAATAAATAACAGACACCACTAATTATCATTGTCATTTCTGCCATTTCTTTATGAATCCTACCATTCCACTCTGCAGTATCCGTCTTGCTGGTAATTTAAGCCCATGAGAGGAGGGTCCTTTTTAATTGATTGTTGTATACTTAGCAGGTAATGCCCAAGATACCCTGGGCCGTAATCAGGGGAACAATAACTGCTCATTAGATATTGTAATAGCAATATGTCCGCAGGGAAAGCCATAAACCATCTCCTCATCATTACCACTAAACACACCTTTGCTTGTGTGAAACGGTGTTGTCGGCAGCAGCGTAAATGCACAAAAAGCCCACGAGATCCGACTGTCTGCCCTGTTCTCGGCTGCCGTGACAGATGTCACCATGTGAATGACCGTCCTTGAGTAAACCTCCAGCGAGTTGGGAGATATGTGGCAACGTATGATGTAAACTGTAGGAAAGGAAGAGTCCTTGAGAGAGTTTGAGGTTTTATTTGGAAAAACTTGACATGTTTGCTTCTGATTGCCAATGTTGGTGTAGTTTCTCATTCAACATTCAAGAGGCAAAGACATCAATGTCTAAAACAAATCAGCATGTATAACAAGAACGTTAATATTATTGTGTGACATTTAGGGACTATATTCCAAAGATTTAAATGTTCTATTTTGTGTTTGCACATTTAGGCCACAGAATGTGGTATTAATACAAACATCAGAAAAAGCTCATTTCCAGCCCAGCTCGAGATGATGTTAGTTGCATAGACTTGACTGGTTGTTTACATTGTTGTGAACTATATGTAAGACTGTTCATATTATAATCTTTGAATTTTTATTTTGTATTATTAGAAACACATTTTATTAGCCATTCCTTTAAAGAAATGGCAAACCCTTTGCTGATAACCCTTTGTTGCTGCCATATGTTTTTTTTTCCCCCAGTAGACCACAAAAACACACTTTATTCACTTTAATCACTTCAACCGGTGCAATATACTGTAAATACATCGTATTTACAGTATAAATGTATGCATCTGTATATATATATATATATATATATATATATATATATATATATATATATATATAATATTGTTATTGTGGATTCTTACCTTTTTTTTATTACTTTTTATTTATATAACCTTTCTTATTTTTTGTATATATTTTATCTCAATGTCTCTTGTGTGCACTTAACCCGTATGCTGCTGTAATGCTGGAAATTTCCCCTTTGCGGGACTAATAAAGGAATATCTTATTTTATCTTCACATATTTAAAAAATATTTTTTCCACAGCTGCAGCAGCAACACATGGGAATGAAGAATGCAACATTCCTGTGTGTGATGGTTTTACGCAAAGTGCCGCAGAGAGTTCAAGGTGCTTAGAGGCTTCACTCAAAACCTGACAGTCAGAAAAACAATGTTGTTGTAGTGTTACGTGTATAATAAGCTTAGGAGACCGTTGAATCTTCGGCTAGCTTTATTATCTTAACATTAGTACAACACCGAGACTGTTACTGACAGGTTCGTATATCTCCGACAGCGGACTGCGGACCGAACACGCCCCCCTCCGATGCCACACACAGATCACTCCGCTCTGTACGTCTATTAAATAGTACCATTACATTACAGTTGTCTTGATAAAAACACAAATTATGTAAATGTCTCAACATGGATTTACTGAGCTGAATGCGGGTCATTGTATGAATTCTTGAGATATTTACAGTTTCTGTGTAGGCGGGCCTTCGGCCGTGGCTCTGCACACTGTTGGATTCAGTCTTTCAATCAGTTTTCAAGTTTACTTCCATAACATTGACTGTCTCACAGGACTTTACAGGCAAGCATTCAACATGGAAACAATATCACAACCTCTTCTCGAGGGCAAGAAAAACATCCAAAATAACCTGAAGACCCCTCGGGCATGAAACCGAAATAAGGGAAACCATTCTACATTAAAAACAAGAGTGAAGAATATAACAAAATAGCCCAAAAGAAAGATACCGCATGGCAGCGTAGCAGGTCAGAAAATGAACAATAAGGGAGAAGAACAAACATAAATTGTAAGCGTCTCTGACGAGGTCACATCACAACATGCTCCTGAACAACAACAGTGTGATAATCCAAGAGCTGGCAGGAGAAATAACTGTAAGCGTCAGTGAGGGCAACACCTGCAACCACTGCTAGGAAGAAGCACTGGGGCTGGTGAAGGGCTTCAGCTGGCGGCGGTGACCAAAGAGTCAATGGCAGCATCTGCATCCACTGCCAAGCGGCAGCCCTGGCATCCAACATCTGGGAGAGGGAGGGAGGGAGGGAGGGTGGGGATAGACAGCACAGACAGAAGCATTCAGTCCTGTACACATTCACAGACTGCAGATAGTCAGTGTATGTAGAAATACAGCAGCGGGGAAGATGCTTACCGTCAAAGGAGCTCAAACTGGTGCTGTCTTGTTGTATTATGGCTCCCTGTAATCAGGAGGCCCCTCTGCTGCCCAGAGAGTCTGAGGGAAGCAGATGTAGCCTAAAGTTGAGTTTATTTCCACTTCCTTACATCCTTTTTTGAAGCACCGGTGCTCTTCACTGCACTGAAATGAGTGCAAGTCATTACTTATATTGACCTTTTAGTTTCTCACAGCACATCTTGTGCATCACTGCAGGAAGCTGTTGGAGGCAGCGGGCTGAGTCATGGTGAGATCCGGCTGAGTGTGAGCCACTCCGTCTGATAGACGGCTGTATTGACTTTCATTTGTAGGACATATCTCGCCGTTTGCTTAGGATAAATGTTAGAGCTATGACTATGCTTGACGGACGCTGCAGATCTCCCTCAAAACTAAAATAAATATTCCCCCCATGAGCAACCCTGCCCAGGTAACGTCAGCGGGACGTTCACATCTCTATTTCAACTGGCAGGGCACTACACGTCTCAGCCAGAGAGCCTGACTGCTAGCTACACCTACTCACAGCCCACATGCTGTATTTTCTGACAGCTAGACCTGTTCCACCTCCAGCTTTATCCATTTCTTGGGGGAAATATGTATACAGACTTACAGTATGTATCATCATGCCTCTTCTATACAGTTAATTGTGTCAATCATTGTCTCAGAATGTCACCCGTATTTTCCACATTTCTTGGCAGTCTTTCTAGCCTTGTCAAAGCCCGCCCACGCTTCTGCCTCTGTCGCTGAGGTCTGCCAAGGCCAGAGATAAATCAGCTCAAGACAGATATCATTTGAAATGGGTTGTATAACATGTGAATGATACTTTCCGCTTTTCACACACACACGCATCTGCACGAACCATTCCTCTTTGCATCCAATGTTCAAACTGTAAAGACGTGGTTTGGTGCTCTAGCACAGGGGTGGGCAAACTTTTTGGCTCAGGGGCCAAATTTGGCAGACGGGCTGGGCCAGAATCAGATGGATGGAGAGTGTTTGTATGAACTAATATCAATTAAAAGTAAAAGCCATTAAAACATTTAATTTCAGTAGGAACAGTGTTGTTGGTCACCCTTTTTTGCCAGTGCATCAAAGTGTCAGTTTGGTTTTGGCAATTCTCAGGACAGATCTGAGGTGTTCATCAGGTAACTGGGATGTGTGGTGTGAAGCGTTGATGTTCATCACGCTGCACGTCTGCTCCCAGGTAGAGCCAAACAACAGCAGCATCCTCTGTGCATCCTCCTGATGTTTAATGACGCATACAACTCATCCAGTTTAAGGGGTTGAACTTCTCCAAACCCGGTGCGCCAGAAGAAACGCGTCGGCCCGGGTCCGGTTGCCGATGGGCGAGAACCTGCTTTAGTGCTGGCTGCCGATAAATCCACCTGCCATATCTTAGCCAGAATAGGCCCGTGTCTGTAACAGCTGAATCTGGGCCAGATATGGCAAAAATTAAAAGGGCCAAAGTTGGCTCACATTTGGCCGCATCGAGCCGGAACACAGCCGATCGGCCGACACTCAGCCCCAATACGGCCGAGTCCGCTGCTACCTGGGAAGGGACATGACACCAGCTGAAGGAACCGACGGCAGGATTCTCCGTGCAGGTCGTCCAGCGATTTATTGCATTTCTTCACATGTCGAGGGGGGAAGGAAGCTGACGACAGAACACGTTGTGACACATGAGCGCGCAGGGCGGCGCAGTCTCATGGGTCTGATGTGCGTTCATTATGCCGAGGAAGCTGTTAATTCATTTCACAACTTTACATTTTTTTTAATAAGGGCTATTAGAGTGTTCGTACTGGGGAGTGGGATCAACTGAAATGCCGGGTATTGCAGGAAAAAGGCTAAATAAATGCGGTCTTTACTATAATTTGAAAAATGTTTTACCAGCTGTTAAACTAAACAGACAGAGCAGCCGTAGGTACCAAATCCACGGCCCGCCACTGATCTAAACACGCCCAGCAGTTTGCTGAATGATCAAGGAGGTATCTGACTGGGCTAAATCAACCTTTTGGTGGAGGTTTTCCAAACTCAAGTCAAACTGAATTCATAAAATGGTCTGTTTAAATGACTCCACAACATTCATACTTTAGGGAACATTTTCCATTTTCAGCTCAACTGTTATTGACTGTGTATGTACAATTTATATACTTGTGCGGTTACACCATATATCATCTCAAAGCTTCATTAATCATCAATTAACCAGGTGACTAAAAAAACAAACAGTTTGTGAGAGGTTAATCTACTCCTTTTTTTATTTGATTTAATTAACAAAAATGGTTATGGTAAGGTTAATAATGTTTAATGATAGCAAATCTATATTAGACTCCAGACTTTTAATACAGAGGAATTGTTTTTTCTCTTTATATGTAGTTTTCTTTTTCAGCTATTACATGAATCTATGCACTTTTGAGTTCTTACAGTGGCCAGGCATATCATTTTAAATTCATTTTCATTTAAATCCATTTAAAATGAGCTCTATTTCTATATATTCTATAATTAAATCGACACACTTCCTCTCTTGATCAGAGAAGGCTTTGATTCAACCTTGATACATGTCCTTCTGTAAACACCCATGAATATGCAATTACAACACACCGTAGGCACGTCTCAGCACATACATGACATCCTATATATAAAATGGATAAGGCGCTGGCGTTGCCGTGCATAATGCTCTCTGCTTATGACATCTTAATGAGCAGCATCTGCTTTGGATCGCTGCAGTAAGTGTGTATGACAAACTCCCCGAGTCACCAGAGTCTACAGGGACTTGGTTCTAATGGCTGTTGACTATTTCTCATTCTGCGCTGCTCTCGCTGCAGTCCTCAGAGGGTTGATTCCCCACAAGCACACTCCCTGGTCAGGCCATGACACTGTCAAGCCTACCCACCTGGGAGATTAAACAGGAGGGGGACTATGCTGTCTCCTGGGAGAGAGAATCATGTGTTTGGGGTTTATAAGTATGTGTGTGTGTATATATATATATATATATATATATATATATATATATATATATATATATATATATATATATATATATATACATAATGCATTGCATGTGAATGTAGCTGCTTCTGCATGCATTTCCTAGAGCACATGCAAGCAATGCAATGACAGGAACATCTGCACAGAAGCGCCACCACTGTACGATGGCCTCAAACATTACCATGAAGTGGGTGTAATAGCTCAGCACCTCTATTTGTCACACATTGAGATGTATTACCGATTTAACGTCTGTAAGGAAGAGGGGCTGAAGCTCAAAATCAAACATCACGTGCTCCTCAAAGACAACATTTAATGTGAGGAATCAGGATTACATCATATTACACGGGGGAAAACAATATTTACACCTGCCCAAATATAGGCTAAATTAATTAGAATTCACTAGAGATATGAATAGACTTGTTGCTTGCCTCCACTTAGGATTTCCTTCAGCATCACCTGGAGAGAGCAGGAGGTGAACTGTGTCACATCAGCGACAACGACAGCACAGCAATAGACCTGCATATACGCTTGCTTGTCTTCACCTCAATAAGATAATATTCTGGTCAACACTTGTTTATTTATGAAGGTGTTGAGTCCAATTACTCAGTGATAACAATAATGTGACATTAGAGACATTGATTAACTTCCAGTCAATCCCCTGTCGGCGACTTTGTCACAAGGCTATCTATCCAAAGTCCTCTTTAATCTGATCGCTTCATGTGGATCGCGAGTGGATTCTCGTTCCTCTCTGAGCGCCCACTATTCATGTTTTATTAATGTCATATGCTGTCGAACTGGGCTCTTCTAACTGACTCACCAAGTCATCCCTTTCCTTGTCACAAATCAAATTAGCCCAGGCTGTGATTAATCATCAGGCGGAGCACCCAGTCAAAGAGGGCTGGCACCTTATTAATTTCCTTAATTACATCTTGTATTAGGTTTCAGAATCGTCCCGTCTAATTACGCCGCCTTTGACTCTCAACTCTTTCAACCTGGCTACACAAATTATTTGTGCAACTATGAGTATTTAAATGGATTTCATTTATATGGGAGTGTTATTAATGTAATGAAAAGGGGGTCGCTTCAGGTGAAAGGTTTTCAGTTGTTTCATGTGCAAACACACCATGGCTGAAACAGGCATGTTTGAGGCAGTGCTGGAAATTGATTATTGTAATCTTGACTTTTGCTATATAACAGTTAATGAATGGTAATGTCTTTGCGATTTGAACAATAGGGTTACTTTGCTGGATACATTTTTTTAAAGGCAAAGATGATCTGCTTTAAACTTCATGTTTTGTGTTAGTGTCTCCACACAGTGACAATGACCATGCTCTTAAAAGGACCACAGCATCCTGAAAGGATGTAATTGCATTATCTCTCACATGGACACGGGCTAATAGCATCATATTGCTGTTTAGCATACGGTAATACAAATATCTAACTGATGCAGCACAGACCTGTGCTTCCGGGTCGAGAAAAAATTATCAATCGGCCAAATGATCAACACATTTCATATGAGCTCGTGGATAGGCTCGCAGAGCTTTGCTGCCACTGTCATTATTTGTGTTTAGAAGGCAATTCTGGAGGTGCTGTAATGAAAAAGAGAGATTATGTGGCTGAGTGCACACACCCTGCCTATGAATCATAGGAGAAAGACTGTGCTGTTTAATCGATGACACATTCCCGGCATTCATTTACTAAGTTGTTCATTTGGGGAGTGAGTTTAAATAGTTTTCGCTCTGACCAGTTCAGGAAAATGCACTGCCAGGGTTATATGAAATGAGAGCGGTGGCAGGGGACATCCCCGTACCGGCCGGCAGCGTAGCCCACTGTATCTGCAGATCACAGTTTCACTACAGTTGAACCTTTTCATATTAAAGCTTTGCTTTACTGGAAATGACTCCAGCACACAGGACTGCCGACATATGCCCTTGATGGCTTCAGTGAAGCATAACTGTTGCTGCTGTAAGTGCATTTTATATTACTAAGATGCACAGTGTAATAGGAAAGCAGTAGTTTTCATGCCAGGGGTCATTTGATGGAGCAGCTCAAGATAAAGGTGGTCAGCGGAAAGGTGAACCCCAGTGGCCATCACTGGGTCACAATGACATAGGGCATTAGGGCAAATCATGGATGTGTGGCTTTGGAGACGAAACACAAATAAATTGAACACCTGGAGCATCATGTTGAACACAAGACTAAACACAAAGAGCAGTCACTGTTACTTTTCATCATTTATTTCGTCATCCTACTTTGGAGCATTCTTCAATGAATATTGATTTTGGCTGTACAATCGCTTAATATGAGTGGAGACAGTGAAAGCTGACGGCCTCTTGATGAACCAGTGTTAAAGATAACTATTACTATAATATGTCAGTGCCTCTATTGAGTTTGTGAGTTTGGTGAAAGGTAGGATAGTTAACATTGGGACAGCCAACAGAAGTGGAAATATTGAAACGCTTCATGAGTCACCTGGTTGCAAATGTCAGCCAATTTTCAACCTCTCATGTTAGCTTTGCCGAGTACATTTGAAGAAGTTGTTCTTGGCAGGTCTGACGTAAAGGACTGGAGGGACATTAGGTATTCTCTTGCATGTGAGCGAGTGTAACAAGTTGTGACTGTGAAAGTGCTACAAGTATACTTTGAATATAAAACTTTATGAGCTAATGATGAGACGTCCTACTGGACTGTGTCTATCCAGAGGGCTGTCAACCATTTCTGCCTAATAGATCCATGAGGGACAAAGAGTGAACAGGGCCCTCTTTGTTTAGCATTCTGTGTGTTTCACATTGATTCTTATGCATCCGTGTGCTTGCAACGGATGCATAATTTGATGCTTATTACCATTCCAATTAAAACCATATATGTGTAAACATATAACACGAAGGAACATGTTATGTATAGAGCAGCTGCAATATAATTCAACGACATGGGTATTTGCGATCTTTAGGACAGCATTGTGATGCACAGCAGCTGGTTTAAAAAAGAAAAGCCAGCAGGCCTTTTTTTTTTAATATGGTTTGCCTGTCTGGTTGCACTCATCAATGTGTCCTGACGAACAAAATGCATTGTGCTGACGGCTCGAGCAGTAGTATCTCACTTCCAATGTGGATCAATGGCCACCGCCTTGAGACACAGACACCATTCTATTTGGGATGATAGCTTGGGGGAAAACAAGATGGGGAAGGTAATACAAAATAGAAATACCCTGGACGGTCATACCCATACACTGTCATGGGAATAACATCTAAATTGATTTCTTCACAATGCTCATGTTAACATTCCATTTTGGCAGCAATGTTTTCTACACTGGCTACTTAAGAAAGGAGCACTGCCCGTTTGCGTGCTTGTGTCTCTGTAAGCTTGTTGCTGGGTTATGGTGATTCGCTAAACAGTGATTTGCTGCTGTGAGTTATATGCAGTTAGGGCCAGGATAGGACATTATGGTAAAGTCACACTAAATCCTGGGTTGATAGCCTCAACTATATTGCAAAACAACTACAGGTCACACACACTTGTCTCTTTTGCTTATGCGAGGAAACGCCTGCTTGTGTTCTTGGCACTGTATGGACTGCATGCATGGCACTCAGATTTCACCTGCCTCAGTGAAATGATCGTGTTGAATCTTAATGAGGCATGCTTGGCCCTCCAGGGTAGGTCTGTCTCCTCCTGGTCCAAAGAGTGTGTCCTTCACTAAACATGCTTGCTTGCCCTTGTGCCTCTCATTTGCATACCAGAGAACTAAGCAGCTCATTGGCTGAAGGTGGAATTGGGTGAAGCGGTTCCATCCTGCAACCATTAGACAGTCACCTTTACCATTAACCCAGACTAAAGACTCTGCAGAGAGTTGCTTCTAACTCTTTTGCATCAGTGTGGCATTAGGCAATTAATTAATTGATACATAGATAGAATAAATAAAACATACAGGTAGGGCAGTGAACACTACACTGTACTGGAGGTAACAGTCCAAAAGTATAAATGATCAATGTTGATGTAGCTGAACTCTCAAGTGGTATCACCTCATTTCATTTTCAAATCAATTTTCTGAGGTGAAGGGTATATGAGACAGAGCCGGGTAATGAATGAACATAGTCATTCATCTTAACCGGGTTTATGTGGGAAAAAAGTGACAGTTTAAATTCATTAAATTACATTTTTCCCCTTCTTATTTAAGTACGTCAAAGAGTCCTGACACATTCATGTGTGGTCAGAGCAGGCAGTCCCTCAACAAATCTTAAAAGAAGTATTCCTATTACATGAGTAGTATTTTTGGCTCATTTCCTTCAAATTCATAATTACTATTTTTATGATTTTATTTATTTTCTTATTTAACTTAAATGCTGCATTTTTCTTAATTTGTTTTAGGATGACACATACTTAAACAAATTACAGAAAAGGATGCTCCTTTTGCCACTTGCTCCTGAAATCCTGTTCCTGAACACAGGAAAGGTCAAGGACAACGTTTACGTGGATTTGGGCGTTTCTCACACTTCACGCTGCCCAAAGAAACAAAGGCGCGATCATTATCGTGACAGCGTGACTTTGTTGCTAGCTCTATTGACGCTATTGGGGCGGAC
Organism: Myoxocephalus aenaeus; assembly: GCA_038501785.1. NCBI lineage: Eukaryota > Metazoa > Chordata > Actinopteri > Perciformes > Cottidae > Myoxocephalus > Myoxocephalus aenaeus. The sequence continues at coordinate 1,994,836 of JBAMJR010000043.1, read as the reverse complement.
CTGGCAAGTCCCACTATAAAACATCACATCTTTGTTATTTAACAATTGACTGAAAAATACAAATTTAAAAATAGAAACACTTTGTTGACTTTGGTGTTTTTACCTAAATATACGTTATTGCTTTCCTAGTTAATGGTCCCCAAACTCTGGTCCCCTGGCTCTGTCAGCAATTGCATTCAACTCAACTCAACTCAACATAGCTCCATCATGATACACAACCAAACTGTTATACCAATTTATTAATGGCTATGATTATAACTCTGGACTTAATGATGTGGTCTGTCAGAGACTTGACCGTGTGCTTATGCTTTATCGTTTGCCTGAGTGATTTACATTTGTACTGTTGTGACAGTGATTAAGCGAGAGGAAGTTACATTCACCAACACCACAGCTCCCTTGGTTTCTTTTACACCTTCACAAGGGTTATTTCTGACCAACATTAACGGTTTTATCTTCAAATTATTGTTGGACGTCTCAGCAGAGATATTGCTTGATAATGTTAGCGAAACAAAGTGCAAAGGCTAGTGATAGATAGATGTAATGAATTCAAATTCCCAAGTTTTTATTCAATCTAAATATTCGTCTTGAATATTTGTTGGCATTTAGCCTTTCAAAAACAACATTTTCATTGTGGTTAAAAACTGTATTTTGTTGAACATTAAGACATTTATTTAACCACAATAACACAACATTCTATTTATTCCATTGTTCAGGGTGTTGACAATAAAATATGAAATTGAATGTTCATTCCAAAAACCTCAATAGAAGTTTCAAATGTTAAATGTTACATTTGCTACAGCCCTAATACATTAAATATATATATATTTTTTAACCCATTTATTGTGTTTATTGTCTGATTAGGCCCTCTCTCTCTCTCTGTTTCTTTATCCTGGTGGGCCGTCACCAGACGCTCGTTGGTTATCGATGCCCTTGTGTGCATTTTGTGGGCGCCTATAAGCCGTTCTCTGCTGGTGCGCTGACTCCAAGAGTTCTCTCTCTTTTACTTTATCCTGGTGCACTTTTGGGTATTTTGTGAATAAGCTGTTTTCTACTGGTGCACTGACACCAAGCTCTCTCTGTCTCTGGGGGCATTTGTGTTGTTTGTCTGCCTAACTACTGTAGACTATGTTTTAAATTATATTTTAGAAATGCTTGCATAGACATATCCATATTATGCCACAATGACCACGTCACGTCCAACTCTGGACCTAACGTTACTGCTGGCAATCGTGTGGAAAAATGTGACCTATTGTGATACTGTGACAAACCAGTTATGACTTGAGCGTGTTATCAAAAAGCACTATTGGTTAAGAAATGTGCTCACATTTCAGAATAAAGAGTACGGATTAGGAAACACAGGTTACTCATGGCTGACAGAGAGTGAAAGAGAGATACATGAACCCGGTGGCATGGCAAAACTTTTCAGTCAGTGTGTAGGCAAGACAAATGCTCAAGTTTTCCTTTCCTTGGACCGAACTTTAGATAAGTTCACTGCATCATACTGTGTGGGCAGGTATGGACTGACGGCAAGCGTCTTTGTCTCTTGCAGGCAGCCTGAAGGCCAGGCTGCTGTTGTGAACTCTCCATACAAACTTGGAGAGGCAACATGAAATTTCCTCTGACCTCCACTAAAAAAGATGCCAGTACAATCTGTTCCTGGTTATTATCAGATATGTGCACATAACAAATGTACTAATATACCAAAAGGAGAAAATAGTTTCTTACCCTAATTAATTCACGCAGCAAGATGATATTATAAACATCATTTGAAAGAACACTATCTAACAGACGTACATATATACAGTATATAGCCATATAAATACTCTATATCCAGTGATCAGAAAACAATACTCAATGATTAAATACTATGATGTAATGTGATGCTATACTAGGACACAAAGGTGTTTGTATTGCATTGGATTACATTAATATATGTGGAAAAAACACATGCACTTCTTACATTTCATGTAAGTGTTTTTTGTGCCTCCTCATCCTGTTGTGTGATGGTCCCATTCTGGCAGCAGCAGACTGCTCACTCTATATCCCTGTGTGCCACCATATAAAGGTCATGAATACAAATGACCGAAAGCATGTGTTTCTATAGATTTATATAATGTATGATAGGTATAGTTGGAGGGTGGAGAGACTGAATCTACATGACTTCTAAAAATATACACAATATGCTTGTATACTCCCCTCAGCTCTTTTCTTTTTCTCCGGTCATATCTCCGGTTTATCATTCACCTGGTGCAATATTATTACGTATATTACGTGTATTTACGTGCAATACGTTTAAGTACTTTTCTATTCAGTCTGTATATTGATATTTCTCTACTGTTTTACTGCTCATTTATATTTATTTATATTACTTGTTTCTATTGTATTATTCTTTTTTATTCACTTGTGAGCAAAGCTGCTGTAATCCTGTAATTTCCCCACTGCGGGACTAATAAAGGATTATCTTATCTTATCTTATCTTATTCAGCCACAAGTAGCAAACAAACAACTGGGCACATGTGTGTTGACGTCAATCCTGCTGTGTGGAAGCACCGCGATGAAAAAGGCTCTCTGTTTAACGGGAAAGTGTTACGTCTGAGAGCTCCCAGAGAGGCTTGTCCGTGAATACCTTGGTGTTGCTGGTTGGAGCCTAGTTGCTTTGGGTAGAAACGTGAGGGGAGATGAGTTGAGGAAAACGGTAAAGCAGCAGCAGAGAAATAAATTGTCATTATCGTGGCTGCTGACAATCAGACTGCCGAGTCATTTTAAGCTGACGACTGTATTGGTGGTTGACAGTCATGGCGCACTGTCTTGGGACTATAACAGTGATGTATTGTGCCCATCAGTGTGTCTGTTCATTTGTTGCAAACACTGACGCATAGCAGCAGGGCACTGGTGTGTTTCACTGTGTGTTGTTTGCTGCTTAGTTACAGACCTTTGAGAGAAAGCGTAGCTGCAGGCTGATCTTTATCACTTTCTAGTTAGTTTGTTAGCTGTAACTGTGTTCATTGACATGTCACTCTCCCATTTTCTTATGTCCAATGATTAAAGCGATCAATCACGTTTTTTTTTAATGGGAAATGGGCCTTTGGCAGTGATGCCTGAATTCCCTGAGCAGCTGTCTTTGAGACCAAGTTTGAGTGTCATGATGATTTTAAGATGCTCTCAGTTGTCCAGCTCCTGTGGATGTTAATTGTAAAAGCGACATTCACAGTGACTCATGCCCATTATGACTCTAATGATACACCGCAAAGCCCTCACAGGTAAGCAGTGTGCCCTTTCCACAGATTATAGTTTGCTATTCAAAATGATTGAAGACTATGTGATAAAGTGCAATGATGAGGAAGTGCTGTCAAAGAGGAGCGGAAGCTTTTACTAAAAGCTCCCAAAATGTAACCAGGCATTTTATGTCTATGCGCAGAGCAAAAGTTTGTGTTTCACTTGAGATACCCTTGGAAGTTACTTATGCCAGTTTTCTAAACAACACAGCCTGACATCTCCTGCACACGTCTTGGCTGTGTGAAAAAGGTTGTCCTTGCTGTCGGGAGTTGATTAGCCGTCCGGCGTGATGCGGACATGGCTGTCTCTGTGTCTCCGTGGGAGGTCTGCAGGACTTGATGGATGTCTCTCTTTTGAGATTGCACAGCACCGCTGAGAGGGAGGACGACCTGGTCCCTGTTATCTATTCACGCTGTGCTCCTTTCTGCTCTGCCTAAAATGGAGCAGGACCTCCCTCCACAGCACGACTCCATCGTTTCTGGATAGAGCAAAGGAGTGCATAAAAGAGAATAAGAAAAAGCACCTCTTCCATTTCTGATCCCCAAGCACCTTTTAAGCAAAAATCCACTTAGAACTCGCATAAGCAGGGAAGGAAAAAATCCCTTGATTTTCTACACAGGCACTGAATTTGAGGATAATCTTCACAGTATGTCGTTGCGGGATGCCTGTCGCAGACTCTGGGTACCCTAAAAATACATTTACAACATGGTAAAACTGACAAATACAAAAATACTCACATGCATTCATTTACAGCAACAACAAAAAAACACCCAGAGACACTTTCGTGCACACATGCACAAACTCATTCCCTGACTCATTTTCTTTCACAAAGCTCAATAAGACTGCAGGACAGTGAATCCTATTAGATATGAGAAAACAAAGACGGGAACGGCTCGTTGAGGAGGAAAAACACGCTATTGCTCCCTCTCCCTTTGCATATTCCTTCACGTCTCTGGCAAGACCGCCGGGAGATTGATGTGTCTGTCTTTTTCATACCTTCTGTGACTGCTCATCGAGGCGCCGGGCTCCACGAAACTAGCCAAATTCCTAAATGATGAATGTACACTAGTGCGTCCGCTGGGAGGGGAGACAAATCTCATATCAGCCGAGAGGGGAGGCTGATATTGAAAATCATTAGGAATTTCGCCTGCCACGATATTGGAAATCTTTATTCTAATTGCATGAATGAATAGAATGTGCTGTTCTGATAAATCCTCTGTGCCACAAAGGGAATTGTATAAATGAAGCATCACAGATTTGTTTGCGTGTGTGTCTACCCGTAAGTCATCATCACACTCCCCTCGTGCGGTTGTTGATTGCTTGTTTACTCAAGCAAAGGCTCTGTTCACAGTGTTAACATATCATATAAATGAAACTCTGACAAGCGCTTCCACCCACATATTACAACATATCAAATTGTCATAAGGGGAGTATTTTTCAAAATACCAGTTACAATATGAAGGAATGAGAGACAGCATATCTGTATAGAAAACCATTTTTATTTCTCATAAGGCTGTCCTGTAATGTACTTAAATCTACTGGGGGATAATCGTATGTTTCTCAATAGTGGCTATACTTTCTCACTGTCGTTTTAAATACATCATCTCTCTCTGGCGCGTGAGAGTGCGATCAGCACGACAAACACAGTCAAGCAGTCGCCCATGACCACTTTCCACAGCAGCAATAGACAATAACTGTACGTTTATGCTCCGAGTTCTTCTGCTGCTGTTTTATGTCCCTACTGTGTTTGAGTGGGAAGCTCAGGGCTTGTTGTTGGTGCTGCTTTCTTTTGTGAGGCAGTTCTATACAGTGTTTTCCTCATCTTTACAGAAACTACAAGCTTTTTCTGGCTTAACCAAGGACATCTGCTGAGAGACGAAAGTGACCAATACTTACTCTGCTTTTATCCAAATGCAAGCATATACTGCAAAGCAGTCCTATACACACCATATTGGGACAACAGCAGCCTCTGGATAAATATATTCAGTGGCTGATCAATATTCTTCCATGGGGCTTGAGCTCCTAATAGTCTTCAATATATTTTTCAGCTTCTTGGATCTGTCATCTTATATGTGATGTATTTATATATGTTTTTATACACAAAGTATCTTACACACAAAGAAAAGAAGTGCTCATGAATTTACATCGGGCATGCCCACGAATAAAAGTCCAAATGTCTGTCGCGAAGGCCAAAGATGAAGCCACGAGGACCCCAAAGCCACTCAAAGATTCTTCATGGACTCGTTATAGGCTGCCAGTGGTCTCTGTCACTGACAATCCAGTGTTGTCACAGCAAGGCTTTTCCAGCTGCGGCAATGAGTCCAACGTGAATGTCTTCCGCACAGAAATAAAAGGAAATCAAGGAAGCCCCCGAAGCCTCCACGTCTGCCCTCAGTTCTGTGGATCCCATATGTTCAGGTCCTTGTAGGCTCCGAAACCGGTTTACCTTCAGGCAGTGTGAATGTCTTCAAATAATGTTTTAACAACCCCTAAATAACCCCTGCTAAGCTGTTTCAGTTTTTGAGCGGGGGGACAGAGGGAGGGGAACACAGAGAGAGAGAGAGAGAGAGAGAGAGAGAGAGAGAGAGAGAGAGAGAGAGGGTCGGAGACTGGCCACAGCTGTGTGGAAGAGGAGAGTCACCAACATGGGGCTCATTGATCAAACAGGGGATTAGTCTGGTTTCAAATCCTTGGCACCACGCGAGCAAAGCTGTTTTATCTGGGTGGATATCCTTTCTGTGGTCCCAGGTAATCCAGTCAGTAGACGCGGATGTAATAGTTTTAGTCCGTTCGGTGAGAAGAGAAAGGGTATGAAGGGAAGAGCCTGGCACGCAGCCCTGCAACGGGAGCTCTCTGTTAGGTCCTGGGATGAATCTGCAACACAGAGGAGGAAGAGGAGAGGAGAGAAAACACACATGCACTTAGATAGAACAAAGGCATACAAGTGTGCGAGGATTACACCCAGAGGAATTGCTCAGTTTGCGTGTTTCAAAAACGAGGGGAGTCTTTTGAACTGTGGGGGCTTTGCACAGCCGCGCCTCCCCTCCTGGTTCCCGCTGCTGCTAAAAACAGACAGCTTACACGAGAGGAAACAGCACCGAAAACGGAGGTGTGTTTGGCATTTATAGATGGAGCGGGATATATCAGGGAAGCTCTTTGTACAAAAACACCCTGGTGTGTTTCCATGCTGAGTCACAATTTGATATCACTTCATCTCAGACCATTTTACTCACACCACCCCCCTCATTTGCACCTATAAACCAAGCTAGCCAATCATAGCTGAGAATTTCCTCTAACACAATAAAATCCCTTTGGTTTTGCTAAATGGGATCAGGGCTCCCACTGTGAAGTCTGAGCTTTTTTTTTTTAACCTTGAGACTGCTATTGAATGTCCTACTTTCCAGCAACCTGAATAAAAATGATGCGCGCAATGTCTACAACAGTGGAGTCCCTCTTGGCCTCTTTTTACAGTCTAGGCAGCAACAACTATGACAGAATACTTCTTCACCTCATCGTCAACACATTTTCCATTTATGTTACTGCTTTAGTATTTGACAGTGAAGAAGTCTGAAGTTCCCTGAACACCGCGGGGCCAATTATAAATCCCATAATCCTGTTCAATTAAGAAATACAGCGGTGACATTTCCTGTCGGCTTGGCAGGTGGTAGCCAGGTGTGTGGATTTGATTGCGAAGGATGCTGCTCGGGAATCTCAGAGCTCCAATATGTTTGGCATGCTGGCAAGAGAGCCAAATAATTTTATCGACCGTTTTCTCTGGATAGAATTATGTGCACCTGTATTTTCCTTCTGTGTTTGGTGTGTTATTTTGAAACTATCATGAAAGCAGGAGACTCGCTGGTATTTTAATGTGGGTTTAATTTAGCGTCATCGCTGAGTCTGAAAACATAATGCAGTGCAGTTGTTGTGTTGTTTGGGAGACTGTGTTTGATTTGACAGAATCATTTGAGACACTACAAAACGTCTTAAATCTGTTTATTTTCCAATGGGTTGCACTTGTTTCAACAGTTTTTAGGGGAAATCAATAAGGAATCTTCTAGAA
>JBAMJR010000043.1:1845000-1982500 GCA_038501785.1 Myoxocephalus aenaeus | reverse complement strand
CCTCTCTAATATATATTTATGTTAAATAACTGGATTTATTAACGTTTTTTTGAGATTACATGTGAACACATCATGCTGAATTATCAGAGATTAGCGAATAGAAAGCATGAATGTGGATGTCCTGATCGTATATTTTACTGAATATTGGCCGACAACGATCGTCAGTAAAACTTTATTTCACACTGTGGTGGTTAACGTTAAACTGAGTAATTCATCCGCGGTACACGTGCGTGCCGAACCGCCAGTGGGGATCCGTACCGATCACGGATCAACAGTGGTCCGTTACACCACTACTGTGCATGTTTAATTGTTAAATGGCGGAAGCTAATTTAAAAATTAAGGAGGCAGTTGGCGGAAAGGCTTTGCTAATGCATTTATTCAAATTATTTAAATCTCGTTAACTCTCGTGATTTCCTCAGTTGAAGTTTCAAAAAGGGTGGTTGACTAGATTGGCATTTAGGCATATACTGTGTGAAAATATGTGATGCTGTTCACGCATGGATATGTGTGCACGTGTGTATATAAGGGCTGCAACAACTAATCGATTTAATTAATCATAAAAATGGTTGGCAACAGATTTGATCATCGATTCGTTGGGTTCAACGTTATGATGCACGTCTCCATCGGGGAAGTGAAGCAGACAATTACAGGAAATGACGCCATCTTCCTCTGCTCTCCTTCGTCTCTGTAGTAAGCATTTGAAAAGTGTCGGAGGCAGAGACTAATAAAGCGGAGAAAAAGCAAACGCACATTTACATGTTCTAATTTAAGAACAAACGCAATAGACAGAAATAACAGACAGAAATAACTTCCGTCTGTTTGTGATGGATCAAGGTATCCAGCTGCCCGGTCAGACATCAGCTGACAGGAAGTAAGCATGGACCCAAGCTGTGTTGCCGAGCAAAGCAATTCTGTTGAAGCGGAATATTTCATACTATCAGTCAGAGACAGTCTAAAGTGAATCTGACTGAAAGTGAGCAATATTTGATCAAATATAAGAATACAAAGTACGTATCGATTTTTTTTATTTTTTATAAAAAGTTAAATATACTTTTTATCCAATTAATACTGAGCTAATCACAGTAATAATTGATAGGTTAGTTGGATTATCAAAATAGTTGTTAGTTGCAGCCCTAGTGTGTGTCTGGGTGAAATGTGCACACATAACCGTCATGTGCGTGTATTTCACGTGTACATGTGCATCTGTGCATTGGGTGTGGGTGTCTGTCAGTGCATTTAAATGCATTTGTAAGTGTATGTGAGGTCTCACTCTTGTGGTCTTGATTTTGTTCCCAGAGGAGCACATCCATCCAGAGTTGTCGGGCAGAGTCTTACACTCTTCTCCCTCCAGACATGGCTCCATCTCACACCACCATTTCCCAATTACAATGGAGGCTGTGGAAGGGAACAGATACATAACAGAGCAGGTTAGTTTATCACACAGACACACATGCGTGGACACATTCATGTGTGTATGCACACACGGATACCAATAATGATAATACTAAAACATAACAAACAAAAGGAAAAGAAAAAGAAAAAGAGTGGGAAAAGAAAAATTGTGAATTTAATAGAAAAAGACCTAAAGGCAAAGTTAAGGGGCATAATTACAGAATAACCTTAAATGAGCATTACAAGTGAAATAAACAATGATAATAACGTACTATTAAAAAAATTGTATTAACCGGAGTTTAAAGAATCATCACAAATAGTTGAATCCTCCCACGCAAACACCATTTGGTTAGCCGAGCAATTTTACACAGACACACTTGTATATGTGCACACATACACAAGCACCCACACACTGTATTATGAGCAACTGCAGAGGAACAGGAGGCACGTCTCTGAATGGATCTTTCCCCTCTTCTTTGGCCTTAGAGCAATTGTATCATTGCTGCACGGGTACTTTTGCTGTCGACAATAATGTCTTACCAACAGAAATTAATCATTATTTTGTTTTGATATAGCTACATTGCAGGGGAGCAATCTCGTTTTTAATCAAAACTAATTGCCTCTCATTAACTTCAACTGAATTCTTCCTCTAGCTATCTGACAAAAACAAATATGTTCTCATCCAGATCTCCCTCGCTCCTCTCCTCTTCCTGCAATCACGTCTCTCTCTAAATGTAGTGTATGTGTGTGTGTGTGTGTTCCTCAAAAAAAGTGTGATGATCTCAAAAAAACAACACCTTTCATGATATGCAGGACCATATGTAAATGTCTTCCCTGTTTTCTGCATGCGTATCGTTGTGGCGTATTCAAAATGAACGGCTGTATTTCTTGTGACAGTATGTATATCAAGCGAGCTAAAAAGCCCTGTAGCTAGAAATGCATCGAATATGGTTTTCTTGTGTTTTATTCTTTTTGTTAAATCCAGCTGTCTTGCAGTGGGAACAACTCTTTGAATTAAATCATGGCGCTCAAATCAAAACCATTTTTGAAAGTCAAGTTCTAATTAATTTATTGATGTGTGAAGAACCTTTTTTTGTTTTCATCTGTATGAGGCTTCTGACAGCAAAAGTGAAATGTTTAAAGCAGTTTTTTAGTCATCTTCCCCCACCCAACTGAATTCTTTTAGGGGCATTTTCTGACCATGTCCTGTTAACATAAAGAGGATATGCAGGTGAAATGAATGGGTGAATGCAATTACTTAAAGCAGTGTCGTTTCATTCTCCAAACCCATTTTTTTGAACCAACTCGAAAACTATCATTTCCCCTCCAGCCTGTGTTGCCAAGGTTACACAGGCCAACCACCAATCAATTGTGAGTACGAGCGACATGCCGTCTCCAACTGATGAAAGAAAGAAGACTGTTAAAGTGCAGTCCCCTCACAGCACAGAGCATGCTGCAGTTCTGTGTGGACACACACACACACACACACACACACACACACACACACGTATACCAAACTGGACACAGAACAACACCCCACTGCTGCTCAGTGAACTCGATGCATTTCTTGACTTCCTCCCTCGCGGTTCCCTCCATGAGCCCGAGGATACTCGACGCCACAATGAGAGCATCCACTAACGGGCTGCGAACCCGCCCTTTGGCTCCCCCCACGGCTGTTTACCGTATCCACTAATTACCACACGTTGGTCCATCATCCACTGAGCGCCCCCGTCTTCATCCATGAGCTAAATATGCATTTCACACCGTTAATCATGTTTACATTCCGCTGTGGTTTAATTACAACACCATAATTATGCAGAAAGTCCATGGCAGCAAAGGCTCGAGGAGATGTGCGTAATAGGGTCACCCCTCTTAGACGATTAGTCAACCAATCAGGTCTTAGTCGACTACAATTTATTTAGTCCGTAAGTCTTTTCTTTAAGCTTATTCCCAAGAAATGTATGAGAAAACACAAGATTTAACGTAGCGCTGGTGTGATTATTTGTGGAGAAAGTTGCAGTTTCAGTCGACTAAGAATTTCTTTGTTGAGGACAGCTCTTGTGTTTAATTCTCAGCTCCAAGTGAGGATGCTGTGCTGCGACACAGCAACTCTGTTTAGTGCCTTCTTCTCGCTACAGAGCGAAGAGGTGGGGGGTGGAACTTTTTTCTTTCTTCATTATATCACCCACTGAGGAGGCTTAATATTCAACAATGTGAATGCAGAATCCACTTGAAATTGAAATTGGTAAAGTGATACCTGCGAAGTAAAAATCAATCCCTTCAAATGGAGCGAGAGAGAAAGCAGGAAAAGGGAGAAAAAGAGGGCAAAAAAGCAAGAGGTGCCTCACACGAGTTGCTGAAACATGAGAGCCGCTTTGCATGAAAGTTGAATGATATTTACTTCACAGAACTGAATTCACCTCTCCTGTGATGGGTGCCCACAAAGCCTTGATCATTTAAACAAGGAGAGTCCTGGAAATGTCTGCATGACATGAGCCTGGATAGTTTCTCATAGTGTTATTTCTTATGTTCATTGGTTATTTCTATGATGACCGATATTACATTTTTGTTTGATATTTTTTAATCAGGGCAGAAATAGTCAGTGATAAAAAATAAAAAAATAAAAAACTGAAAAAAGAGAAGAGCCTTGCTTTATGTCCGTGGCTGTACCCGGGACATCTGGCTCTGACCTTGACCACTGGAGATGAGCCATTTCTGGTCCGAGATCCATGCATCACTCTCTGGTGACCACTGACCTCTAACAGTCATTTTGCTTTCACTACTCCCAGTGCAACCATCAGCACACAGGGTATAACCTTTGTTCCAGCAGCAGAAAACTTTGTGTCTGCTGGTGACTGCATGAGGGGGGGGGGGGGGGGGGGTGGGGGGGACACACAACTGTCACAACTAACCCCGTTGGATATCGACTATTAATTTCAGATCGATCTGTTTACAAGCTGAAAGCCTTCGGTGTGATTTAAAGCGTCAACACCAATTAACACGAAGCTCACACGTTGCCATAGAGTAGCTGCTGTATTCTGTCAAAGATGACAGATGGGCTCGGAATAATCAGAAAACAAGGACGGGGAGAGTGTTTGATTCAAGATGTTAGCCATGTACCAGGCTGGAATCTCGGGCTTTGATGGACAAACAACCCGAGAGTGGGACTTGAATTGATTGAAAAACATGAAGCGCTGGACCTTTTTACAAGTGCATCTGTCAGATCACAGGTGAGCGCGCACTGTGATGGATTGAACTCGCTGACGCGTCCCTGCCAGGTAGCAGAATGTTTGAACACCTTGACTGATGAGGAGGTGGATTGATTTCTGTCTGTGTCAAAATTGTGAATCTGTGGGCTCAATGAATAGTTAATGGCTTTTAACACGGCACGGCCTGCACGGCGCTCGCTGGACTTAAATTAATCATCGTAAAACGGTGGCATTACAATGACGTCACCTTAGCGTCTATCTTTTGGGGTCACTTAAATCAGCCAAGATCTGGAGCAGAAAGCAATTGGACTTTGAATTGTCTTTGGTTAAATTTAAAGTTTGCACGGTCAGTCCTTCCCGAAAGATCACATTTAACAGCTTCACTTCTTCTCAGGTCATCTATCTCTACTACCAGAAAGTCCTTTGTCTCCGCCCTATACCTGATCACTTTACACCGGTGCCCTGATCATCCAGTTATTATCCAAACATCAATCAATCACTCAATTCACATAATCATGCAAGTAGGCAAGAGGGGTTACAGTGAACCGCTTGATTAGAGAAGAAAGCACAATGCCTTCCTAATGAGACAGATGTATGAGTGCAAGCGTTAAGCAACAACGTGAAGTATTGAAAGGGTCATAAAGAGCATGAAGCAAATGAAGCAAGTGTGTAATTAGAGTGGGACTGAGATGCAAACCCCTGAACCTGAGGTCAGCTTCAGAGAGTCATTATTCTGCATTAATCCTTGGCCCACTCAGAGGCGAGAGAGCAGAGGTTTGATTAGCTATTCAGGAATTATCTTTGGGCTTTCTAATCACACTGCTTTTCTGAATATGTAATGGCCACCTACAGACTTTAGGAATAATTTGATTATTGATGTTTTTATTTAATTTATTCAAATTAATTCGTAGAAATACCACAGAAAGTCTTTTTTATTTTACTTTGCACGATCTCAGATTCAATGAAGTAAAACTGTAATGTACAGTTACACACACAAACAGAAAATGCCCCAAATATTGTCAGTCATTTAGACAGCCATGAGTGAGAGGGACTCTGGACGTTGGTGTGTTGGTGTAGGTGCGTGCCTATTAATAGTTGAACAATGAGTCCTTTTGTTCTGTGGTTATTCCCTTTCCTTTACGTGGGTACAAAAGCCATTTATGAATGCGTATCTCCCACACAGCTGACATTGATCTGCCTTGTGTTTCTTCACTTCTCTCTCAGCACAACTGTCGACAAGTTACTTGAGTAGTGAGAGCAGTAAGGAAATGTGATGTTGCTTCAACAAATAAACGAAGAAGAAATTGAGACAGAAAGAAGGAGAGAGAGAAACTAAACTCAGGAGATCTTTGAACTCCAGCTGAGGGTCAGATCCTCTCCTGCAGGTCAAAGGTTGGAAGTCTAATCACATCGTCGATGCTGTGATAGCTCAGTGGGACGTGACAAAATGGAGGAGAAAACGTGCTTCACAATCATTATCTTCGACTTTTCCGAAGACACAAACATCTCTTTTCACCCAAGAGGATTTCACTCTCTTACGTCTGCCTGTGCTTGCCTGTAAGAGAAAGAGCCATTGTTTTCCATTGTACAGTATAATATGCTCCTTCTGTCCATCGCCTCAGGCAGCATCTGCTGCAGGTGGGGGCGGGGCGGGGATTTTATAATATGAGGATGAGATGTTTGCTTGGCTTTTCTTTGGTGCCATCAGTTTCTACTTGGCTGTCCATGCGAGCAAGTGAAGTAATGAATAAATTCTCGCAGATTAGACATGCATTTATGCAAAGACCACATGCAACGGCATGGTTTTGTTTGATGAACGACATTCCCCCTAATAACAATGGTGGCCTTGTAATGTAACAAATATGTTTTAAAGACCGTGTCAATCTGTGCACATTCACACTCAAGTTGCGTCCATGTGTCTCTCCACCCCCCCACACACACACACCCGGACGTATCTCAAATGTACCATGACAACCTGTCATGCTCGGCTATACGCGCCCGCAGCCAAACAGAAGGGTTCATTCCCCATCAGTGATCAGCAGCGAGCGGGCATTTGCGTGCATCTCTTGTCGAAAGAGTTTACTGCTACAGCAGCTACATGACAACACAAAGTGGTAGCATGTGCACGTATTAGGGCATCTGCAAGCGTGTGTTGGGTAAATGAGTGCATATGTGTGTGTGTGTGTGTTTTTGCGTGTGTTGGTCCACACTGCGGCGGAGGGCTTACATGTCTCATACACTGGGATAAAGGCAGTGGTGCAGTGACGAGCGCCTAATCCAAGTGCATGTGCAGTGGCGGTGCGTCAATAGAGGGCGCTAGGGCGCCGCCCCTCCTAAAATTTTGCGATGAAAAAAAAAAAAGAAGAAAAAAAATATATAATATATACTGTCAAAAAACATTATATATCAAATAATTTAAATAAGAAATATACCGTGTTGACGCGCTAAATGTGTGTGGGAGACCGTAAGCCCCTGTCAACAACCACTTAAGTTAAATATAATATATCGCCATTCATCATTACTGAGAAAAGCCCCTCCCCTCTCGGGGCGCCGGCCCAATGTGTGTCTATGGAAAGCTAACAAACATTTCACCCTCGTGACGGCAAGGACAGCTTCTCATTGGCGGATGAAACGTGAATCTTCGGGCGCACGAATCTGCGCCCTAGCCAATGACATCGTTTCTTATTGCAACGTGGTTGGACTATTCGTCCAATCAGAGACCTTTATCATTCCCTCACACCCCATATAGCTCCCACGTAGCTACGCGAGCAACACAGCTAGCAGAGCCTTTGATTATGTTAGTATGGCGACTGAAAACTCTGTGGTATCTCTACGCGAAACACCTTTCAATCCACGATCAGATGTTGACAAGAAGAGGCTGAAAGAGTTGGGACCCGAACGTCCGGATTTAAATATTCAGCAGCAAAGCAGTGAAGCTACATGCACCAAGCTACATGCTAACCGGAGCTGCTAGCTGGAGGCTCCGTGTGCAGTGGCTCTGAGCAGCCGAGGAAGCGCCGGGCTGTGAAGGAAGATGAGCTTGAAGGATTGCTGCAGAGGTGAGTGTCAAAATCAGCAGATGCCTGTGTTAGAGTTTAATGTTTTATCTTTCCCACAGCAGAACACATGTTGGACATTGTTAGATTTGGGTGGATATCATATCAGGCTATAACTTTATCTAAAATACCAATTCAACCCCCAACAAGTTAGCGTGTGTGCGCGTGCGTGTGTGCGTGTGTGTGCGCGTGCATGTGTGTGTGTGTGCGTGTGTGTCATAGCTACAGCCATCAAGGTGGCTCCTGGCCTTTTGTCTATGTTGCTGAGCCATCAAGACACACAAAACATAGTTTTTTGTCTGTAGTATGAAGCCTGTTTGTAGTAGATATTTCCCCACAACTTATCTTACTGTCTTTGTCTCTCTCTCTATATATTTATCTGTAGGTTTGTGACACCATACTTGGACACACCAGGGAACGCTTTGCCTTCAAAGACCACCTCACCAGTGCCACCTTACTGCAGGGCCCCCAGTTTGAATGCTACGTCAATGTATTCCCTGAAGTTGCTCTGGCCACCACATTGAATGTTTCTTAAACCATTCTGCTCTGAACCTCTCATGCCCAAAGTTACAGTTTGTTGATAGTTGTTATTGGACAGTGTTGAGCACTGTGTTTTCTTGAAATAAAGCTTTGTTTTTTAGAATATTCTACTCCAAACCTCTTTTCTTCTCATTGTGGAGTGCTATTTAAACCGCGCCCCCCCCAAAAAAAAAGTCACCAGCCGCCACTGTGCATGTGATCGGCCCGGCGAGGCTGGAGAGATATGAGCGTTTGACTTGTTAAAAGGGATGTTCTTCACTAAGAGCGTCATTGGCCTTGACATATCTGGGACATAGTTCTCCTTGTCAGAGCTAATAATCAATTCCCACCAGAGGGATAATCTGACAGCAGACCCCCCACCTTCCAACGCAAGCTGTCGTCACATCCCCATGTATTAATAACAACCCAAACAGTTACCAATAGCAACTGCAACAACCCCACGAGGCCCGTAATCATGAGGTAGTAAACACTCGACAATGGGACCGATCCTCGCTGTGTGCTTTGATGTTGCAGTTTGATGGTAATGAACAATAATACCGCACATCAGGGAGACTGCCTGTTTCTACAAATTTGGCCAAAGATAAAGGAGAGTTCAGTCCTCCAGGCTCTGTTTGTCTGTCCAAAACCAAATGACCTCTGAAGATACACTTTTGATATCAGAGCACTGGCAAAAAAAATCCTGTGTTTGTTTGTGGGAACATAACCTGTGTATGGTACAGGGGGCGGCAGGTGTCCCCCAGGGGTGTGGCGAGATGAGCTGGGCTGCAGCATCGTTCCTCATGTGGACGGTACATTAATAACGCTGGGACCCGGGGAGAAAGCTCCATCTGGGCCAGGCCGGTGTGCTGCTGAGGGGACAGACCACTGACTCCACAAGTCTATAATCCCTCACATGGTGCAACGGCAGCCTGCGGGGCCCAGTTGATAAACATGTCTAACTTTCTGGTGCACCTTTCTGAGACAATCAAAATGCTGGAACAAAGTGGTGCCCTCCTCCTGTGTCCATTTATTTCCACACTTACAAAAAAAAAAAAGATCTTTTAATTAAATGGCATGTTTGCAAAGCGCGCCACCTCCGACTACAGATGAGCTCTTATGAATAATAACATAATTATGCCGTCTGCCCTTCAGCCCTTATCCCGTGGTGGTTTCATCGTTAAATAAATAACAGCCTGATTCACTTCCAAGCAGGTGGAAATTATCCAAGAGAGGAGGCAAAGCCCCCAACTAAAGGAAATAAAATCATTAAGAGGTCAGGTCCTCTTCGCTCTTTCATTGTGGTGTAATGGTGCTCAATACTGTAGCTTGCTGCTCAGTGACTTGTCATTTCCATTTTTATCACCACTCCCTCGATAAGTGCTTGTTAATCAATACACAAACAGCAAGAACTCTCTCGCTGTGGGAGCCTGAAGCATGGAGGCATGAAGTGTGAACATCGTACTCCTACTTCTCCACCTCCGTTCCTCTGTCCATGTGAAGGTGTTTTTCATTGCTATATCTTTGTCCTACTTATACTGGTAACTTTTACTGTTCCGTGATTTTCATCTTAAAGGAATACCTCGGCCCCAAAAGTATTATTTCAATATGTATGTATTACTCACCCCGTCTTACCTTGAATTTTTGGATGCCTCTGTGGCGACAAAAGAATCAAAAAACGGGGGGAATTCTTGATGAATTGAATGTAACCACGTTTAACACCAGCAAAACCATATGAAAACAAACATTTACAAGCTTTCATACAACTCTTCCATTTTGCTTACTTCTTCCCGAATACATGCATTTTTTTGCTAAAACCTTACTATTTATAAAACATCTACAAAACGGTACTTGCATGATTAAGTCGTGCACCTTTGCAAGTGTGAGAACATGCAACTGGAGGCATTTTGAGGGTGAAGTATTCCTTTAATGGTGCAATTTCTAGGCAAGAAAATGACTAAATTTGATGAAGTTTGTTTTTAGGAAATGGTTAGTGAAATAAACACAATCTGAGTGAATATGAACAGAGTCGAAAAAGTCTCTTTGTCTGTAAGATGCTGTGTTAGAGTGTCTGGTTGTCTGCCTCTCTACAAGGACAACCCAGTCTGCTAAAATATCTGCATCTCAAGGTCAGAGCCATGCAAATGTTTCATTCATGTGTCCAACCACGGGGCAAACACATTCCTTTTTCGTACAAAATGTCTCAAGGACTAAAAATGTTGCTGTTCCCTGTTGAAGTTTTGTAGGGTTTACGGTTATTTTTCAACACACAGGGAGAACGTTTTTATTGTGTTGCGTGTCATCCTTGGCTCGTATCCAATTTAGAATTTTCTTGAGTGTCAGCTGTGGCTAACCGACCCTGTGAAGCCCACTGAGCAGGCCTGTCTGGCCCTTCATGTACCATCCCTCCTAATGAAGATATTTTAGTGTCATTTCATGGCGAGAGGGCAGTTGGAGCGATGACTTTGATCTCTGCTGAAGGTGGTGGTGTAAAGATCCAGACTGAGGAGCAATAAATGAGCTTCCTGGTGTGAAGGGGGCATCGTAGTTCTGTCTCAGTAGACTTGTGACTTCCTGTCAGCTTTTTTTTCCTCCTATGGAGACGCCTCTGCCTGATTGTTTTTCTCAGCTGAGGTAATTCAGGTGCACTAGCCTGGAGCTTCCCTGACTTGTGTTTATTAGTTATTCATTTCCATCAGCCTGCACTGCCTTAGGCGATGTGATCTGCAACGTGCTCCCTGCTCAGGTGTTCAACAGCCCAACTGGATCATCCTTAAACTGCCATGATGCCCAGCAGCACAGCACTGGGTTCTTAAAGGTTGAACATATTTTTATTATTAGAAAAATCACTGAGACAGCAGAGCAAGGTGTTTTAGAATATGCTGTGGTTCGTTGTCTGAGGTGTTTATTAAAGCATCATTCATTCAAACCGGATGCTAATCTCACCCTGGAACCTTCTTATCTGAAATGTAACATCTGACACCACACATGTCATGTAGACAGCTGCAGTTTGGCACAAGGAGAAATCTTCTCTGTAATAATGTAATAATACATTGATAATCCTAGTAATACGGAAAAAATCTAAATTCAGCAGAAATAAACAGGGACCTCTAGTTTGCTTTCATGGAAACTCTCTCTGGGTCTCTTTTCCTTAGTCTCATGTAAAAGTCAAATATGTCTAGCAATAAACTCATTATTATACCAGATTTATTGGATTTCATTACACATTAGATAATTATTATAAATAGTTTTGAAAAACAACTTGATTAAGAACATGAAATAACCAATTGTATGTCATAACAGTGTCCTATTTATTGTTTTCATTCATTAGTTTTATGAATTTATTTCACATTAATACTATTGTTCTTACAATAAATATGCAATGTGTTCTTATAAAGAAACATATAGAGTTATATGGTAGAGTTACTAACTACGGGATAAATCTGAAAAAAACTATTGGATGATACTGCAATACCCTGAAGTACCTTCAAGGGACAGTTCACCCCCAAATCAAAAATACATATTTTCCCCTTACCTATTGTGCTATTCATCAGTAGATTGTGTTTGTGTGAGTTGCCTAGTTTTGGAGATATCGACTGAAGAGAGTCTGCCTTCTCGTAAATAGGACTATCTTGAGTAAGCGGGTCATGATTTCTGGAAAGAGTTGAGAGCTGAGTTTTTTAAATGTATGTATGCAAGAAGACATGTCTTCTGCCGATATCTTCAAAGTGAATGTGAATCACTTTGAAGGCAAACTCTGGCCTTCTAAGGGTCAAACGGGCTCCACGCCTACTACCCACGTCAACTATGTTGGCCATAATGTGTACATCATTCCTAAGCATATATTTTAATTTAATTTAATTTATTTTGCACAATTCAAACAATAAAATGAAAAAATAAACAAACACAACACAGTGCAAGAAGAGGCAAAAAGCCAACTGGGCTTATTTGAAACCTTCACCTATATAATATTTAAAACTTTACACAATTACAAACATAAAAGAAAAAGAAAGAAAAGAAAATAATGTAATTGTGTCGAGTGTGTGTGTGCATGTGAAAGTAGTCATGGCTTGTGTTTGTTTAGGGATTATACCAGTGGCGGTGCGTCAATAGAGGGCGCTAGGGCGCCGCCCCTCCTAAAATTTTGCGATGAAAAAAAAAAAAGAAGAAAAAAAATATATAATATATACTGTCAAAAAACATTATATATCAAATAATTTAAATAAGAAATATACCGTGTTGACGCGCTAAATGTGTGTGGGAGACCGTAAGCCCCTGTCAACAACCACTTAAGTTAAATATAATATATCGCCATTCATCATTACTGAGAAAAGCCCCTCCCCTCTCGGGGCGCCGGCCCAATGTGTGTCTATGGAAAGCTAACAAACATTTCACCCTCGTGACGGCAAGGACAGCTTCTCATTGGCGGATGAAACGTGAATCTTCGGGCGCACGAATCTGCGCCCTAGCCAATGACATCGTTTCTTATTGCAACGTGGTTGGACTATTCGTCCAATCAGAGACCTTTATCATTCCCTCACACCCCATATAGCTCCCACGTAGCTACGCGAGCAACACAGCTAGCAGAGCCTTTGATTATGTTAGTATGGCGACTGAAAACTCTGTGGTATCTCTACGCGAAACACCTTTCAATCCACGATCAGATGTTGACAAGAAGAGGCTGAAAGAGTTGGGACCCGAACGTCCGGATTTAAATATTCAGCAGCAAAGCAGTGAAGCTACATGCACCAAGCTACATGCTAACCGGAGCTGCTAGCTGGAGGCTCCGTGTGCAGTGGCTCTGAGCAGCCGAGGAAGCGCCGGGCTGTGAAGGAAGATGAGCTTGAAGGATTGCTGCAGAGGTGAGTGTCAAAATCAGCAGATGCCTGTGTTAGAGTTTAATGTTTTATCTTTCCCACAGCAGAACACATGTTGGACATTGTTAGATTTGGGTGGATATCATATCAGGCTATAACTTTATCTAAAATACCAATTCAACCCCCAACAAGTTAGCGTGTGTGCGCGTGCGTGTGTGCGTGTGTGTGCGCGTGCATGTGTGTGTGTGTGCGTGTGTGTCATAGCTACAGCCATCAAGGTGGCTCCTGGCCTTTTGTCTATGTTGCTGAGCCATCAAGACACACAAAACATAGTTTTTTGTCTGTAGTATGAAGCCTGTTTGTAGTAGATATTTCCCCACAACTTATCTTACTGTCTTTGTCTCTCTCTCTATATATTTATCTGTAGGTTTGTGACACCATACTTGGACACACCAGGGAACGCTTTGCCTTCAAAGACCACCTCACCAGTGCCACCTTACTGCAGGGCCCCCAGTTTGAATGCTACGTCAATGTATTCCCTGAAGTTGCTCTGGCCACCACATTGAATGTTTCTTAAACCATTCTGCTCTGAACCTCTCATGCCCAAAGTTACAGTTTGTTGATAGTTGTTATTGGACAGTGTTGAGCACTGTGTTTTCTTGAAATAAAGCTTTGTTTTTTAGAATATTCTACTCCAAACCTCTTTTCTTCTCATTGTGGAGTGCTATTTAAACCGCGCCCCCCCCAAAAAAAAAGTCACCAGCCGCCACTGGATTATACCCCTGCGGTATTTCCTAAGCAACAAGTCCCCATGAGTGAAACAACTCTAAAATATATACTACAATGTTAAAACACATGAGATTTCCTCACCATCCACGCAGGAGGGTTTGTTCCGTGTCGTCCCGGCCACTTTCCCCGGTAAACAGGAGCACTTGACTGTCTGAGAGCGCTCCTCAATGCGATTCTTGTTACAGCATCGGTGGGCGGCGATCACTTCACATGTTCCTCCCTCTGCAGACAGATAGATAGACACAGTGGTACAGGGTCAGTACATGTGAGAGATTAACGCAAGACTAAACATGTCTCTGAAAATTATATGATGCAACCACAATGTTCCATACATAAAAAAATCTAAATAATCAACAATAATGTGAATGAAGCATGGGCGGAGAGGAACTCGACTGCCTCACATCACATCATGAGGCACGCTGCAGCACAATCATTGGGCTCTTTAACTGTCAGTATGTGTAACAAATTGGCCCTAGAGGCATCTTAATTATGTCATCTAATTGCCTCTCACTCAGTGCTGGCTGTTCTCACTCCATACCAATCAGCCTACGACGAAGATCACCTCATGCACTTGCTATGTATTAATGTGCCTGCCTTTGCACTGTTGATATCTTCCATATGTTGTCAGCGGGATTCAAAAAGGATGAAACTCTTGTCTACGCTTCTCCAGGGAAGACCTGGCAGTCATAGGCATTGAGTCCCATGCCAGAGCCAATACAGTCTTAGGCTACACTACACTAAAGCATTAACTCCAAAGCATGGGTGACATCAGTCAGAGCAAATGCTGTACAATAGGTCCCAGTTTGACAAAGGGGGGTGTCAAAAAAATTCTGTGAAAAGAGAAGGGGAAAGGCGCTGATGGCGGTACTGGGTCAAAATAACAATAGGGAGGATTGCCCATGGGAGGGAGAGTGGGTGATGGAGCGGAGGGGCATCCTGAAATGAGTGAGACAGGCAGAGCGAGAGAGAGAGAGAGAGAGAGAGAGAGAGAGCTAGAGGACAAGGTGTATCTGGCTGCCAGGGACCGGCCATGCCAATGAGTAATGAGGGCGCCACTGGAAGTGCCCCCTTCACACAATTATAAAGCGTGGGGCTAATGCAGCCAGCGGAGCTGCAGGAGAGAGGCCCTCCATCACCGCTCTCCCCTTTCCTTACGCCCCAGGAAAAACTCTTTATCTTCCCTTGACAGCTACCGCAACAGACACCACCGTCCAACAATTAAACTGGAGCTCATCCCTGGACACAGAAGAGAAGAGGAGATGAGATGAGAGGAGGCGGGTTGAACTCATCCTCTCCCATCCATAGAATACATAGAAGATGGAGTGCAAGAAGAAGGAGAAGAAGACAACCAAATGCCATATTCCATCTCATTTCACTCTGCCGTACCACGTTTTAAAGAGAACATCCTTCTGCGGTGGGAAGATGCATTTGCTTCCACTGGCATGACAACAACCGGTGTGTGTTACTCTAGCTGAGATGGTTGTGCAAATGTTTGAAATGGCTCGGGTCATGAATTACGGAGCTGAGCTCCCGGTTGCCGAGACAGGTTTGGCAACAGTTTTCTTCTCCCATTCCCATCAATGTCTGCTGTGGCCAGACCAAAGGCCGCCGAGTCCTGGATTAAAAGGCAAACATTTGCAGTCCTGCTGGACCGTGCCGTCGTGCAGTATTAATGTCACTCTCTCAGCGCTTGTTGTCAGATATTTCTGAGCTGGAGGAGGCAGAACACAGACTATAAATGTTAGAAGAAAAATCCCCAGAGTGTGCTAAAACCCCCGATCCCCACAATGTGTTTGCTTGTTGAATATTTCACCGTCAGCTTCCTGACCTGCAGACTTGCTTTCAAGTCAAAGCAGATCTCTGAATAAGTGAGGAATTTACGTTGCATCACAGAATACTAAATTGGGTTGAATCAGCTATAGCTTCAAAGCCTGATTTTGGACGAACAGAGGTTTAACTAACAAGGAACAGCGAAGGGAAACCCCTTTCATAAATACCACACTAATACATCACTAATGACATGTGATGTGTCCTGATCGGTGACTTTTTGATTGGTTTCTTCAGTGGGACAAACCAACCTATTTTTTAGGCCTCTGCTCGAAAATTGTATACCCAAACTAAAAAGGGTGTATCTCTTCAACCACTAAGGTTATTTGAATACTTTTGGTGTTATATTTAAATGCTACAGATGTGAGATTTTTTTCAGATCTGTAAATATCAGTCTATATGTTACTGGTTAAGAGTAAATGATGATGACACACAGCAAAAATGAAAATGTTTTAGGATCGCCTGGAAAAAAAGCACTTTCAGGATGATTATTTCTTTGAAATGATGCAGCTGTAAGGTCCAACTCTAACCCAAATCATAGTACAATATGTGAACATTCTCTCTGCAAAGGTTGACTTTGATAAAGTGAAGCAGAACAAAGTTAGAGAGGGTTTAGTACAGAGAAAATTCAGACGAGGTCTCAAAAATGGGCATTTGGGCACATTAGGAAACATTAGGGCACATTTGAATTTTCTCATGTACCAAACCATATATTTTCACTTGTATATTACTTACGTATGTGTTCAATACATCACAATACAGCAGTTTTGGTTCTGTTGTTTAATACATTTGTATAATTTACAGTTTTAAATAACACTCTTTCAGTCTTCCCCCCTTGGGTGGAATTGGAATTTTAAAAGGTTTTAAGATACAGAAGCACATTTGTGTACCTTCAAAGTTGTGTGTCTTCCCCATTTTAGTCAGAGGCACTTCATTTATTACACAGTTAGATTTGTCGAACAAGGCTCTCAAAGAAACTGATGATATCAGACAAGTTATTTTGGGAAGTGGCAGTTTATAAAGGTAAACTTGTATGAATGGGATTGGATGTTCCGAGTGAGACAAAGTGCTCGTGATCCAATGATACAAAAACAAATCAACTGATTTGAGTGCAACCTCCTCTGCTGTAGTACAGCCATGCTCCACTCCAAAAGTTGTACAGGAAGTAGTGTCACACTTTTGCGGTAAGACTGGGGATTAAATGAATCATAAGTCATGTTCGTGGTTGTAGACTTGCTGTAGTTTAGAAGGAAGCCCACCACAAGGGGAAGGTGGGAGGATTCACCTTGATGTCCTTTTAAATCTCCCAAAACAAATTAGAAATTCTGCAATTATAATAATAACTCAAAGCAAAAAAACAGATCAATGATAACCACCAGCAAGTATTGAGTTGCTTGATGTACTTTACTTTACTGAATGAAATCAAAACTGGTGGTTGTCCTTCAGGCACATTCGACAATCTACACTACACAAATAGACTACAAGGTGTATGGGGGTTGAGCGTATACAAATGACAAAAGTGATCTTTTAATGGAGGGCCGTTGTGTTTGTTGTGTGTGTTTTATTTTTGGACATTGAGATCAGATTAGTATCCCTAATACACACTCACGCACACACTCGCATACGCCTATGCTTGCGTGGGTATCAGCCATGAGTCGAGGTCCAGCCATCAACCAGGTGGACATTAGGCACGATCACTACGAACCATCTGGTACGTGGAAGAGGGCGCAGTTTAAACGGCTCCACAATGACTCTACCGGGCCAGTCACCAGAGCCACTTTGACGACAAATGGCCACTTGGACGAGAAGTATTTTCATTTAAGTAGCTGTGAGGTCGGGCCGGGTAAATGACCATCCATTATCCCTGCCTGTGTTTGTTTGTGTGTGTATTTACGCATACGATAGTTTTTTGGCATTCCATAATGTATATCTTCTGCTGAAACGCTCAAGTGCACAACAGTAACTGCGGCTGCATTACGGTGCAATACGGGATCAAAACAACTGCAGGTTATGATGGATGCAGTGCTTGGAGCCTGTCAGGCCGCTAAAGGGGTTAAAGCAACCTGCTAAGATGGAGTAGGTGGCTGTGCACTCTAGCCTTTGGTGAGGGGAGGTGAAGGGCATCGATGGGACCGCTAACTGGTCATTTTTCTCTCGGCGGCCCGCAGTGACAGCAGCCATTAAATGACTGGATGAGGTGATTATGTTTAAGGAAATCAATGCTTCATTGTTTCCAGCTTAGCCCAAAGGCCAATTAGAAGCTGTTAATGAGGTATGGTTGTAAAATGTGGAGATAAATAGCAGGAGAAGGAATGGGAGCTCGGGATAAATAAACATACTTAATACTAGAGTATTTCATGCAGAGCGTGGACAGGTTGAGATTTTTAGACTGGGGCATTTACAAACAACAAAAAGGTCCATATACATTTGAAAACATAGATGTACCTTAAGATGACATATTTTCTCCAAAAAAAATGTGGGTGTCTTCAAGGACTAGACATGTATGTGATACATCGTACTATCAGCTATTCTTTTTGAATAAAGAGAGTACTGCTTTTACACCGACTCCCACAGAGAGTGTTACATTATGAGCTGTATGCATAATTCATTTTGCAAGCCTGACGTCTTTAAGTCAGTTAATAGTGTGATGTTTTGAGTTAGTCAGCCCTTAAAGTGTTTGTGAGGAAAGTTTAACCTACAAAAGTTTCTGGAGGTTTGTGTTTCGCTGCCACGGAGGAAATACATGTGTCAATCCACCCATCCATAATCTGTAACCGTTTATCCTTCACTGATAAGTGAAAACTGTGCACTGATTACAATGTCCTTGGTTGATTCAGATTTTTTAAAAGTCTGACCAGCTGAATCAGATTTTCCAAAATTGACAGCAAATTGTCCAAATTGACAGTAAGACTCCAGACTAACTAATTTCACGACTATCCCAGAATCGTCCCCCCAAAAAAATCAACCGTCATGATGTCAGTGTAATATTTCAACAATTCTAAAAGTTATCTGTCGTGGTCATTTGCATGAAAACACTTTTTTTTTCATAATTCAAATGATTGGACAAACAAGTTTTTGCTTTTGTTTTAATTATATAATATAAGATGCTTAGTTCTAGCTAAAGTCATAATTCCCCCTCTAATATATATTTTACATTGCTGTGATATTTACATCTCCTTCAAACAACTGTATTTATTCAAGTTACACAATGTTACCAGATTACACTTGAACACATCATGATAGCTTTATAATTTACCTTTGTTTAATACCAATATTTACTGAGTGGAGCATGAACGCATCATAACCTCCGTTAATCTGAGCTCCATTATATCCAGGACTGTGCAAGAGAGAGACCCTGTGCTGTCGGCAGATCAGCTGGTCACTGCAACTCAGCATCATGAAGGGAATACATTACAATATACAAAATGTCTGATTAAGTTCGTTGTTCCAAATAGTTTGAAAAGTTGTTCCTCTATGGATTATTTTGGATTTGCAGTTGGGCCAAATTGTGGGTTCACTGGTCATGGCCCATCTGCTGATCCATCGTTGCACCTCGAGTAAAAACTGAGTTCAAAGCCTCCCCAGACGTCTTAACTGCAGAAGCAGACCATGGCCCAAATCATTCGCCATGCAGCTCAGAATTAGAGCTGTCACAGCTGCCGTAAAAAAACTAATTTTGACCGCTTCCAAGAGCCCCGACAGGAGAGAGAGTCTGAGTATGTAGACTGTTAGACCGGCTACACAAAAGGGATTCATGCTTCAGAGGTATTATTTCATGTTTCACATTTACTAGAGAAAAAGGTTTCAAGGATGAGGAACCTATTCTCCTTGGATTAATAGTTCCTCGGGGAAACTTTCCCCACAGAAAAAGTGTGTTGTAACATTGAGAAGAGTTTTTCTAATTACAGATTTTTGGAGGAAAAAACAACAACCATATGTTTCATAATCAATATCGTCTTATTGGGGTCAATATGGTAAACCTTAGATGCTTGACGACCATGCCGATCACCATCAAGAGCCTCAACGCACACACCCATAATGGGCTGCATCCTGCGCATAAACTCAAGGTCACAGGAACAAACCCATGACGACTTATTCACACAAAGACTCCACGTTCCCAGAAATACAAATGACAGTTTTTTTTTTAAATCCTCTGAGCGACAAATAACACACTCTACTGCCTTCTGATATCACAGCAACTGGCAATTTTTAAGCACAGAGATAAATGCAGGTGCTTGTGACAATGTCGCAACAAATCCCCCATCCCTCCCCCCATCTCTCGCACAAACAAACACCATTTCCCCCCTACATCATGGCTCAGCTTCACCGTCAACAACTATATCTATGCAGAGTGGCCAAGAGCAGTAATCACCTCTTTTTCTCTCTCTCTCTCTCTCTCTCTCTCTCTCTCTCTCTCTCTCTCTCTCTCTCTCTCTCTCTCTCTCTCTCTCTCTCTCTCTCTCTCCAACTCTCTTTAGCTCTCTCTCACACTGCCTCTCTCACTGCTACAGTTATTAAGTAATGACATATGGCCGAGGGAAGGAACACAGCAGCCGGGAAAACTTAAGCCTCTCAACAACTCGTCGTAACAACTTAATCAGTGCACACTCAGGTGAAAATGAGCCGTTTCCGCCTGCATGCTGAAGTGCCTGTTTTTGTTTTGCCAGACACGCAGCTGCTGCATCAACCGCAGTCCGTCTTTCTTTGCGATGCTTCCTTTTCTGTGGGCTTGTTGTTGTTCCCTAGTGCTCCTGTTTTACAGTAGCACTAATTGTCCATTTAAATCTCTGATGGCAACATAAATTATGGCTTCCGTTTTCAGTAAATAAATGTGGACATGTGTCGAGTTAACGAATGTAAATTCGACAGAGTTGTTATTCGAGAAGAAGAGCGAGAGCCGCATTTCAAATCATTGCTGAAAATGATGCGCATTCGAAAGACAAACTGAGACTCACAGTGTCGCCAAAAAAGCTCTTTTAACAAGTGAGCAAAGTTACTTTGCACCGCGCGCCAGAAAAGTCAATTCAAACCTCCCTAAAGTTTTATTAAGCAGCAGATTGTTTATTGAGTCAACTTTTCTCTCTGTGAAATCATGCATAATGGAGAATGACCCTTTTTCTTATGACTTGTGATGCACAGTTTTAGACATAATGAAATGCATCTGATTGAAAAGTTGTCAGATATGTCCAAAATGAAAAAAATCTCTATTCTGTTTGTCTCGATTAGTTTTTCCAGACTTGAGGGAAGAAAAAAAACTAAAAAGCAGAATATTAATGATCTTTTTCAAGAAGCAAAGGCATCAAAGTGGCTGTTGGCCAGCTGTCCCACTGCATATATGATTAATGATGCTCATCAGAGTTTAGCATTTCATTACTTAAACATCAAGTTAGCTTCATGAACACTCCCCCTGATTACTTAGGATAATGTTTAAACACGCTACAAAGCGCTGTTGAGTGGATTCCAAATGAAGGCCTTAGAGGCAGTGCCAGGGAACAACTTTTCATGTCCTTCCTCTTGGCAACTGATACAGTTTATATATTTTATCGCAAATTACACAACCCTCATTCACTGCTCAGTTTCCTCTACTTCTGAAACAGGAGGAGTTCAAATGAATAGTCTGTGAAGAGAAATCCCTGGGAGGTGCAGAATTAGACCTCACTGCTATACTTTCATGATAGAGTACATCACGTCTGTGGTGCTAATGCTTTCTGAATCACACCTCGTGGAGCATGGAGGAGATGTGTGAAGTGGCAAGAATGAGAGAAAGGCGGAGAGAGACCGCATGCATAGGGCTTTCTGTGCATGTGGCACATTAGAGCTATGCTGTTATACATGTCAGGAGGTGTTGACATAGACAGCAACTGAGTGTGTCCCACTTAAGAAAGAAAACATGAAGAGACAACATTACTCTTATGGTTTGGACATGGGAGTAGTTTGGAAGTTCTTCTGGCCTTTGAGAGTAAATCGTCCACTAAGGCTTGAGCCCCAACCACTTGTTCTCACTCTGAAGCCTCTTTCCCAGAGGGCTGACTTCCACCGATGAATAATAAAAGGTAGCCTCAAGGAGGTAGGCTACCAGAGGAGCTTGCACAATTCACCATCAAAACACATATGAGGAAGAAATGGTAGGAAAGCCAGCTGTGGGAGGTTTCTCCAAAAGTCACAACCAAATTAATCTCAGGCCGTGTTAACCTTTGTTTATCCAATCTAGAAACCTTTGTCTCTATCGCGTCACCGACGCATCAGGAGCCGGAGTGGATTTATCATTTGTCAAGTGCCCATCCGCAGCCTGTTGCAGTGATCCGTATGGTTTCTCTGACCTCAGCCAGTGTGACGGCTTCAGGCTGGTTTCTCACTGACCCCTCGGTGGCCTGGATTCCACGTGACTCCTGAGGAAGCATAACCCACAGTAATGAGAGTAGACAAACAAGTGGACATAGCTGCTATAGTAGAGCTTGGAGGTACCACAAACCTGAAGGAGGGAGGGGGAGAGGGGAGGAAGAGCAGAGGAGAGGAAGAGGCTCCAGAGCTCAAGCTGACTGACAGGAACTACTGACCCAGCTATACCGGAGTCACACAAATCAATGTTTTTTTTCTTTTTTCTCCCTCTCTACCGGTATGGCTCACCTCTGAATCTAGTGTTACGGAATACTAAATACTGCTACAGTGGCTCCAACTTACAGAATCCTACAGTGAATGGGTTTCAAACATGAGGAGAAAGTCAGAAAAAAAACACACACACTCCAAAAAAGGAAAATCTTAGTATTTAGCTTGCTTTTTATCAGGTATTCTTCATGCATGGAGACATGGAAATATGCTCCAGTTTACTGAATTGGGAAAGTATAGTGCAACAATTGCACCATTGGTGGTAATACTCTTGACATCTTTAACAGGTAATTCCATTAGAGCAAATAAGAGATGCTGCCGGCCTCGGCCCTGGTCGATTCTTAATCACCTGTATGGGTTTCCTCTTGTGGACCTGTATGACTCCAATGCTCACATCTTTATGGTTATTAAAGTTAACGATTGCTGCGTGCCTCATTTACCAAGGCTCTATCAATACCAGTTCAGCACCATGAAATTACCCCAGTCCAGAGGGAGCAGCGTGACAAACCGGATTAAGAAGGGCTCTGTAATGCCCTGGCATATATAACTCGCCGTGTCATGGACTCAGCCCGCCGCAAGAAGACCCACAGCCAAGCTCAAGCCCAGTGAAGGGAGGGGCACCATAGGGGCTGCTGACAACCATTATAGCTTAAATGTCAATTCAAGCTTTTATTACCCACATGGTTGTTCAGAAAAGCAATGAAAACTAATAGCTGGCAGGTTAAAAAAAAACAACAAAAAGCACTGCTTTGGAGAAAACACATTAAAAGTTCTAAGAAGTTACCTGCAAGATGAAGGGGAAAAAACTGGGCGATTATGGTAAATATATGCAGGATGTAACCTATTTCTGTGCTCTTTTAGGTGTAAGGAAAACTTTGTTGGATACTCTTTTATAAGCATGGCAGATTTTATATGGAGATGGGCTTCGTTGCATTTTATCAAAATAAAAACCTGCAGTAAGGAGGGGGGGGGGGGAGAGACGGCTCGTGTCCCTGCCCTTACATCCCGCTTATCTTATTTCCATGACAGGAGGGTGAAGCCAGAAATAGTGTCGTGCAGTGCCAGGAACACTATTGTGCAGAATTTACTATGCGCTGTCACAGTCACATAAAGAGGCATATTAGATAAAGTCAGCAAACTCCTATTTATCACGTCTTGTTTCTTACTTTATTCCTCTCTACTGGCGTGTGTCTGAACACAAACCTTGGAATCCAGGCAGGTATGGCTGCAACTCTTTGTGTTTTACTGCACCCTGCAGTACAGTTGGCGGTGCCTGACCTCCATCCAATGTCCGTATGACACAGGTCACTGCTCTCTCTAAATGAGAGCCGGATGGCGAAATGAGAAACTAAATTGTCCATTCAAAGTCTCCAAACTGACTTTTTGAACGGCTCCATAGAGCAGCCTTCAAAAAGTGACATTCCCTGGCAGGAAACAATTGGATGCTGTGAGCCCTGGAAAATGGCTTGAATGCAGACCATGAGTTTCAGTTCACCTCTTATCAAAAGAGAAAAAAAGAAAGGAAAAAGTTCTGAAAATGGCCAGTTATAAAGTTATAAAACGCTTTGTAGGGTTATTGAGTATGGTACGTCAGAGCTTCTGTGTGGTCGAAGGTCTATTTTGAATGCCGTCTGACACAGAATGGCTCAGTGGCGGAGGTGTGATGCAGAGAACATGGAGGCTGTCTCAACCAGCAATCACACCATACATGCTTCTTTCTGAATGTGGGGTTTGGAACGATATTTCGCTTTCGGTTCAGCCGAGTTCTGCCTGGATTACACACAATGCATTATCTAATATGCATAATGCATCAGCAGGCACTTAACATCAAATTATAGATGCATGCAAAAATACTTAGAGTGAGAAAGGGCACTTTCCGGTGCAAATAATCTGCCCACTTTCTGCAAAGCCAGGCAATCAGGGAGTTGCATGATTTTGCATAACTGGGTATAAATGTTAATAAACTCATGGTTTTAATGCTGCATTTTAGCATTAAGGCAGTTGGCTACAGCTCATTGTTTGTCTGTTTATGTTCTTTCTTATTTATTAGTTTATTTATTAATTTCATTGTAAACACTTGCAGGAACAAACAGCATCTAAAGCGCTAGCAGGGGCGCGCCGTACAAAAGCATAACTCTAGGCTGTTTGTGCAAATGTGGCTAGAAAGCTGTGAGAAGTGACTCTGCTTTGCCAAGCAGCTGGTTGAAGCCCGTCTGAGCCAAAGCAGTCTGCTCTCAAGCATGTACAGTGTGCCACGTCTCGCTAACTTTGTACTCTACACATGGGGTCAAATGTTGACGATCTATTGACGAAAGGTGACAGCTCGTGCACATGTTCTATGATTCGCTGCCGGCGGTTCACCTATACGTCCGGTGTCATGTTCCTGACGTGTGCATAACAAAGAGATTCCCACTAAGCACCGTATTGAAACGGTTATTTGCTTTAAATGATGCATGCGCAAGATGATAATTGTACGGCGAAGCATTGATCACTTTCCCCAAAGATCGACTTCCACGTGATGATCCATCTAAGCGAGAGCAAAAGGGAGGTAAATCAATGTGCTAAGCACTCAGCTCCGGTCTGACAATGCAGAATAACGATGTCAGATGTGGCACTAAGCGGCTAACCTTGCTCTCGGTAGCGACAAGGACGATAGTATGTTGTGGACAAGAAAGGAGCATGAAGCTGTCATAAAGAGTTATATTCATCATGACTGAAGACATTTTTATTTTATTTCGTCATGTAACAGCCATTTATTTATACCTGCCTAATAGATGATAGGTCACCCACTAAAAAACTCTTTTGAATCACTTGTTTTTCATCTTTAGATGATTAAATCCATGGATCAAATAAAGGGGACGATGGTTATTTCACTAAGGTAACCACCATTGGTAATTAGCTTCCTCTAATTTTAATGGTGGGCATTATTCTGAATAGAATATGTGTAGCTCATTTGCTAATTCATATACAGTATAAACTTTAAACTAGCGGTGGCAACATGAAGATTTAAATTGTGAGATTGTCAAAATGCATCAACCATCAGATATTTTGCCATAGTGTTTATAACAAGATAGCCATCCCTTTAATATATCTGTTTAAATAAGGTAATTATGGGAAATGTTACAGGACTGTTTTGTGGCAATGTTGGATTGTTATATGATTGTAGCATCAATGTGAGTATCTTGACGTCAGGTATTTAAGTTGCAGGAATAACCAAAAATGGACATCATGGTGCATTAGGGCCTTTGCAGATGAAGAAAAGACTGAGCTATGGAGGGGGGATTATATTCAGAGAAAAGCTCTGATTTATGAGAAAGGAAGTTTTCTTTGGTCATAACACCATAGACGCTAACCGTGTATTATTCCTGCCGAGGATGACCTAATCAAATTATACTTTGCATTTAGCATTTAGCAATAAAGACATACAGATTTTCTGGATTTTGAAGAGACAATTGAATTGGTCCTAGTCAAAAGAAAACAACATACTTATTTATTCCCCATAAAGTAAAGACATACATTAGTGTAAGGTTATCCCACCTTCAACTGTAACCATTTGGAAAGATATAAAATAAAAAATTTAAGCAACGTTTAAACACTTTTCACGGTGGTTGGACCACAGGTTGTACAAACTCGTTATTTTCCAGCACAACCCGGCCTTAAGTAGAGGCATGACAAAGAGGGGATCTGTTTCATACATTCCCAACACATGATTAAATGTAACTGTTGCCAGCAATTGTGTTGAAAATGATTTGACGAGATAAGTCTTTACTGTTAATTCTTATCATTCTCAGTGGTGTTTCTTTACTGCAGAAGCTAATTATCTTCCTCATAGAGCATTGCAGATACCTTTTAGAGACGGGTTCTCAATCCTATCAAAGAGCAGAATGGGGACCATTGACAATCCAGCACACTACACAATGTGCTCCAGATTAACTAGGGGCCAAATAGACAGCGGACAATGATAATCTATTTTTGTCACAGAGCACTAAAATGGGTTTTCAACCTATTTATCTACCTGTGGGAAAACAATTCATAGCTATGACAAATGACTATAAGCAAGACGAGAGATGACGGAGGGGAAGGGGAAAAAATTAGAGGAGTCGGGGAGCGCAGTTATTTGCAGACTCTAAAATCGGAACAATATGAGAACTGGAACACAATTTGGCATCAGATTACTCACAGCAATATCCATCAAAACACACAATTCAGTCACTCAATATCATTACTGTCGGCTTGATAAGCTTTTAAGCTGCAGATAACATCTTGATGTGGTAACACAAGTGGGAGAAGAATCTCATTCTCATCTGTTTCTATTGTTGAGGGCCACAACAGAGAAAAATGAACCGCGTGCCAGAGCAATGGGTGAGATCATTCATAATGAAAGTGATTGACGAGTTTATCATTAACGGGCCTCACATCCCTGCACAGATAAAGAAAACTACAAACGTTCCCCACTCATGGCATCTCTTTGAACCAATACTTTTATATTCTGGAAGTCTTCATCAGGCGTGTTTTTTATACAAATTGCAATATTTTCTCTGTCTGGAGCGAACACATTGCAATCAAACTTTTTAAAGCTCCCTGTGGCTTCTTTTCAGACTTTGTAACATTGGGAACACGCTGAATAGACTAGCTGAATGCTGGAGCTCTGTGAAAAGAAAAAAAATGCCCCAACTTTCACTCTTTTCTTTTTTTGACTGAGAGTGATTACTTCATCTTCCATAGAAATCGTCTGCAGAAAGGAATCAATCATGGATTGAAATATGCTATGATTCAGTCAGAGAAACTCTCCCTCTATCTACGAGATTAAATATCAGCCGTAATGAATGACACTGGCTCTTGTACCCATTAATTATAAAGATTAGAATCATGAGTTTGTTTTGAACTTGTGCCCACGCTGATTCTCAAGGTCTTTCTCTCCTGGAAGAGGACTTGCTTGTAAAGCGGAACAGGGAATTCATTTCATGCATTTTCCCATTTCCCCGTTATCCGTAAATTATGGTGAGAAAATGATGAAATTATGGAATTCTTAGAGTCTTGTATAAGCAATATTAACTAACAACGTGTGTACCTCTGGCATTATATTGTCTGGTAACTGTGAAACCTTTAAGTTGAGATGAAATGAAAACCTGAATCCCGTCATCGGTCTTGCCTCTACATACCTGCAAATTTGATCTGTGCCACCAGGGTGGACTGTGAAATCATGTGGCTGCACATCAAAGTGTGACTGGACTCAGTGTGCATACTAATGCCAGCGCAATGCGTGCACTGAGCTCTATGATGGAGAGACATAAGAGGAGGGCGAGAGGGATAGAGCAAGAACCAGAGAAAATCTCCCTTCAAAGAAAAATAAATATATTGGAAAAACTGAATTGTGTTGACATTCAGTGAATATTTTATCCAGGGGGAAAATAAGGTTAAACACAATTTTCAGGTGCGTAAAGGGCCTCCGTAACTACTTTTCCATGATGGTATCTACCTTTCATCCATAAATTGTACTTTAAAGAAAGCCCCTGCCCCTCCTTAACACATCATCTCAGGGAGAGATATGACTGGTATACTGCCAAAAGCAGCAGTCACCGTGTGTATCCTCTTTATCCATCATATCCGCTGCATCATTTCCCTGGTCATTGCCTGTGTACTGCTGGTGCTCCAAGTCGTGACTGTGGGATCAGAGCTAGGAGATAAGTGATTGTCTCCTGGCAGACAGAAGAGCTGCCTTGACAGGCAATGAAGAAAGGAGCCCCAGCACAGCACTTCAGTAGATGCTCTCGCTATTTCTCTCCGTTACGTCTCCCTCCATCCATTCACCCACCCCTCTGTCCATCCATCCATCCATCGCTCTCCAAGGTAGGTCAAAAGAAAGATCCTGCTTGGCAGCTCATTCCTCACTCTGATGAAGCCGCTTGTTAGAGACTCATCAACTCCTCTCTGTGTCTAACACACACACGCACACGCACACACACACACACAAACTGCAATGCTATCTTTCACTCTATTACTTGTCTTAGAATGTCTCCATTTTCTTACTGCCTGCCTGCCTTCATGTCTCAGGTCTCTCTCTCATTAGAGACATCTCCAACAGTGGAGGGAGGTATTCATCTGACCGGAGTGAACTGTGACATGTTCAATAGGGCATCTCGCACCATGCGAGGGCTCTCATTACCTCTGCTCACTGACCAGAGGTCAGTGGCCCTCAGTGGCTGGCAGCTGTTGCACCTTTGCACTAAAACTACATAGGTGAGGCATGCATGCCAAAATGGAGAACAGGCAGAGGGGACCAACAACAATCATTGTTATTGTTATGGATTATATACAATTATTGCAATTAAGTCTGTCACAGAAAGGAGGCATTCATCACGGCGCACGTAAATGTTCCTAAATGGCAAACAAATGGAATATTGCACTGGAAGTAATTTGCTTGACACTGCTGCAAAGAAGTATGTTTTTTGATTAATTTCATCATGCGGTAATTTGCACATTCATTTTCACATTATTGCTTTGATCTGTCAACACCTATATGCACTCTAAACGGAGGAAAGTGCAATAGCCATATTTGCCAGCTGTTTCTCGCACACAAATCAAATTAGAGTGCAGCTCTCAAGACTCGGCAACAGATGGTTGATCACAACAAGGGGAGAGTAAATCACCAATAGTTACTGTACTGTGTCACTCCTATGTTTATCTTCACAGACCTCTCTGGAAGAGCTCCATTATTTATCCATTTTCACTACTGATGGCATTTTGGTAACGGCGAACTGCTGCGTGTTTTAAAACCATGCAGACTCATTCAGCGGCTCACAATGACAGCGTGTTTAAATGTGCTTCCTATCTCTAATTTTTAGAGTTGCTGTGGCCGAGGCAGATGCCAACTCCATTCAAAAATAAATGTCTTCAGACCCGCCTACTCTCTTTGGAATTGAATTAATCACCTTCAAATTTGGCATGTGGCCCTCTGAGAGTGGTGCAGATGTGTGTTGACATCAGGAGTAGAGCTGGACACGTCCTCGCTGGCCTACACCGATATGACGGAGCAACCGGGTGACACACAGATTGTGGTACATCCTTGGTTCTAGTTTGTAACCTGAGGACAACCTGAACACAGCGCCATATGTTTTGGACCAATAGGAGAACAGAACAAGCTGGCAAATGTTGATATTCCTTAATTAAGACCGTGGTCATATTTGTAGTAGTTTTATTGGTAACTTTGTGTGTGTGTCCCTGTCTTACTTTGTTGTAATTATGCCATAGTGTTCTCATATCTTGACATTTACTTTGGTCAATGTACTGCTGTCACAGCCAGTAGGTTCCGTTACACACAGAGTACCTGAAGTTTACATGGCGTTCTCCAAAAAGAGAAATGTGGACCGCTTAACCAGAGCCTTCAACCAAGAATGGACAGACTCTTAAATGTTCATTCATTCAACAGGAAGTGTGTCTCATATGTTCAGAGAGAGAGTGGTGATTATTAAAAGCGGCAATGTGAAGCGCTACAATGAGACAAAGCTCAAATCTTTTGAGGAAGCGTACCCACTCAAATCCAAAATGTAGAGCCCAATATGATCAGAGTCTTAACACATTAATTAAGAGCCCAACAATGATGTTAACAGAGAGGGGAATACAACTGAAGCAAGTGCTTTAATAACCACAGATAGTCCCTGCACACAATTCCCTCTTTTTAGAAGAGGAGAAGAAAATGGATATCGTAGCTTTTATGATTGACATCCCTTCACACCTGAATGAACTGAATGTAAAGCTGCTGGGCAAAATGAAGTACTTTATTTTAACAGTCACATTTTTCAAAAGCTTCCTGTTATGTATTTTATTGTTTAATCCAGCACACGTATTAATAGAGTATGCATTATTTATAATGCATCGCATTCAATTTGAAATCTGACATTTATTCAATTGAACTTACTTTATTTAATTTTATTACAAAGTTGTTGACTACATACTTAGGTTGATATAACGGATCGGCTATACAATATATATGGCACTAAATCATAGCGTATAGTTCAACATTATTGTGATGTTCCGAACCTTTGCATGAGAAAATCCTCTCTAACTGGACCTCGCTGAATTGTAATTGAATAACCCTGATCTAAAGGAACAGTGTTTAGGATGTTGGGGGACTTGAATACAGTATTCATTTCAATGTTGTCATGCATGCATAACCACCTACAGTAGCCCAGAACAGACAAACCAAACACTCACTGCAGAGAGAGCCTTTTGCGTTTTTACATTACCTGAAGGCCACTGTAGTTCTCCGTCGAGATTGGAAAGGGAAGCGTGAGCGGCACGGTATTCAGTTCAATGCAATCTACACCACTTCACCACTAAATCATACATACTGCTCCTTTAATGTTCGTGAAATCCGTAAGGGTGCAAATATTGTTGCATAGGATCGGACATGCAATTTAAATTAAAACTGAAATAGCGTTGGATTGATGCGATCACATCAACAGCGTCATCAATATCATTATTACTTGTTTCTATTATTATTGAACCCCCAAAAAAAGCACACATCTGCCTCTGGCTGCATACTTTTTTGGTCCCGAGAGCTGCTGTGGACCATTCACACACAATATAACTCCCTGAAGAAGCGTGTCTTTATTTCTTGAGGTATCGTTGTCCTACTGGTCTGTGATTGGCACAGCTGTTTCAGAGCGATGAGACCAGTGATGTGTCTGGCTGAGAGTGTATTTATTAATCATCACACCCTCCGATTCACCCAGCCCTCGTGCACTTTGCACTGCTGCACATACATAAACCAAAATGCGCTTGGAGACGCCCACGCAGTCCATGCTAATTAGCACTACAAACAGAGTACAGCTGAGGTTGAAGGAAAAGTCATCAGTTTTACTTTTCTTTGTTCTTGAAACAAAGAGTTGGACACATTTTTTATTTGACCTGATGATGGAGCTACAAGAAAAGTTAAAGGGTCACCAAAGTGATAACAATTCATCCAATGGAGACCATGAATGTCTGAGAAGAAATTTATGTCAATCCCTAGTATTGGACTGAATGACGGACATGGCTGCAAGCTGACAAAAACACAAAAACATTGGCCCGTTGGAGCAATTTCATTTTGAAGATTGCTTTAGATAGTTTTTTTTCATATTTCATCATTAGGGCGGCTGTAGCTCAGGGGGATGAGTGGTCGTCCCGCAACCACAAGGTAGCCGGTTTGATCCCCAGTCCCCCCATAGCTCACATGTCGAAGTGTCCCTGAGCAAGACACCGAACCCTTAACTGCTCCCCGGGCGCCTCACAGGGCTGCCCACTGCTCCCTATCCAGGGATGGGTCAAATGCAGAGAAGAATTTCCCCAAGGGGATTAATAAAGTGCATGTTTCTTTCTTTTTGTTTCATATTGTTAAACGAGTAATAAGAATATATAATATCATTTGGATCTGGTATCTTTTTTCTTTTTCTTTTTTTTGACTTAACATGCAATCATTTAAGTGGCCTATTGGTTAATCCTAAACATCATAAATACATGAGTCTATAATTAAAGTAATCTTCTATTGCAGCCCTCTGAGAGCTGCAGATGAAAAGGATGAAAAGAGACGGAGGAACAGGAAGTCGGATAAAAAGACAGATGGAACAGGTTGCCAGCCAGCGAGCTCGCCATAATGTTATGTCTCCTGGTATAACTCATCACAAGGCACATCCCTTTTTTCTCCTTTCATCAAGACTAGGTCTCTCACTGACCTTGTCACAACATGTAGCTAAAACTTTTCTTTGCGTACACAAGAAAACTTTCCCACTGCATTTCTGTGCTCCTCTTTTAGGTGAATATGGGTCAGCCTTGCTGGAATACCTGAACACTTTCAATCACAAAACTATTGATGCACAATCTGGCTGCAAAGAAGCCCCACTGAAAAACTCTTCAATTAAAAGCACTACCTTAGATAAAACCATTAGATTCTTCTCACTATTGCAATTACACAGACGGAGGGACTTAAGCTTCTGGCATTATTGACACAACAGACATTAATAGAGGAAGAGAGAGACAACAGGGAGGGCTGATTAACCTCTAACTTTACCCGTCATAAAATCAACTGTGAAAGCTCTCCTTAAGCCCTGTTAAACACATCATTCCTGTCACGCATTTAAGAACACTGCAGCCTTGGAAATGACACAACGTTTTCCCATGAAAGTGCATGCATATAGAAAGATGAACACATAGGGATTTCTCACTCAAGCAAAGCTTCAAACTATTGATCGTCACATTTACTGCGCTGTAAAGAGCTTCCTGACTGACATATCTGACTCACTGTAGGCCTTGCATCAGCCATTCTACCAGACGTAATTCAGCCCTGTGCACTTTACTTTACAGCGTCTCTGAGCAAAAGCTCAGATCCAGAACGTCTTGTCATATGTTAAGGCATTCTCTATCAAGTTGCAAGGCTTATAGATGAACTAATTGGGAACTCTCTGTTCTTGGCCACAGCGGGCCGGCTCCCAGCTCAGGGCCACTGACTAGACTGGCCAGGTAATGAACTGACATGGGAGCCCCCTGCATGCTGCTACGGGGGACGCCCCAGCTTGGACCTCCTCACTGGAGACGTGTTCCTTCAACACGTTCATCGGCGTGCGGCAAAGGTATGCCGCACTGGCCCCACAGCAAAGCACTGTTCACTCAGTGTTAATGAATCAATCAATTTCTCCCAGATAAATCGCAGTGAAGGCCTCGCAACGGCCGATTGTCACCATGATGAATTCCTTCATTTCATGTAATAAGCTGGCTGGGAAGTGATTTATCTGCGGTGCGCAGGCGGCTACATACAGCGGTGGACAGAGGCGAGAGATACAAAATGAAGTGTAATGTGTCATTGAAATATATCCCGTGCAGTCAGTGAATAAGGTTAAGCCGCAGGAAAAACCCAAGTCCAAAATCTAGTCGATTGCAAAAGATTTCACTCAATCTCTAAGGCAGCCAGTTGGGATACTCGCTTGAGCGCCTGGTCTTGTGCTGCGCTAAGCGCCCTCCGAGCTCCATATATCCTGACATCACCGTATAGCTTGCTCGGCTTGAATTATGCACTGAGCCCTTTTCAGGACTCCTGTTCTCCGTGCTCCTTATAGTACGGCGTGAGACCAAGATAAGTGGGAGTAGAACTGCATTCTAATGCTATTGATTGCCTTTGCTCTGCCCTCGTTCGGGGCCAAGATTAAGAGCTGTTGTGATTTGTTTAAATGCGGGCCTCCTCTCTGGCTAAGTAGGAGACACCACATGCTAATCAATTTAAACCGCTGCCGAGCTCAAAGCATCACGCATACCAATCCCCTCCCAGTTTGTGTAAAGGGATTGATGCGAGTGTTGTGGTATTGTGCTGATCCCGCTTAAGGGATGCTATTACTAGACTGAAGTTCTTCCGCCGTTTGACCCACAACACTTGAAATACGACATAAATAGCAGAGCAAATGGTACAGCTGTGAGTATAATTTTCACTTTCTGATGGTTTGGTATCCTTACCCTGTCAACTGATACTTATGTTTCTTGTGTATTGATTTTGTATACATTGAAGGGATCTTTGCAAAACTTGACTGCGGCAATCATGAGACCTATCAGACTAATGGATAATGCAAATGCCGACATCCATAATCATTAATCATATTTATATGAACATCACTAAAAGATTAATACTAACCAAACTCCATTGATGACATTTGTTGAAATGGGAGAACACTCCCGGCATTTTTCTCTCTGATCCACATATCAAAATATCCTCCACTTTAATTTATGAGTCATTAGGATTCTATAATAGTAAAAGTAATAATAGTATTTCACAATGTTCCGCAGAGCGAGGTAATTGGGACTGAGACATTAGGGAAGCAAGTGGTCAGTAAATGAAAATAATATTACTTGGTGAGCACTTTCAAGAGAAGGTGCAGAAGCCGTACTCTGACAACACTGTTTCATTTAGGGACCCTGATTACCTTTTATACTCATGTCGACAAGATACACGCTTGTGAAAACAGCCATGCTGAAGTTTCAACTGGTTGGTCACGTGTTACCAAAAAGAGAGTTTTCAAGAACAACTTTCTTGATTCCACCTCACCCCTAAACTCAAAGTTCCTGTGGCTAATTCCCCGCGAATTAGTCCGCGAAGAGCCGTCCAGCCCTCTACTTCGTCATTACCATCACCTTTTATGGTGCTGTCTGATAATGAATAAAAAAATAAACGAGATGTTCCCTTAACTTATGGGCTGCAGAAATTGAAAGGTGAGGCAGGAGGCTGTGCTTTAACGACTTTGGCATGGTGATAATTAAGAAGCTGCCACCGTTTGTTACCTTGTCCTGGTGTGTGTGCATGTTTGACCGTGTATGTGTGTGTGTGTGTGTGTGTGTGTGTGAGCATGTGTGTGTGTGTGTGTCTGAAGAGATCCGAGCCCCCTAATCTCTTAATATGCGTCTGAGGTCTCGTTTGAGTTCAAAAGTCACCATTTAATTAT
The DNA here is from genome assembly GCA_038501785.1 of Myoxocephalus aenaeus. Lineage (NCBI taxonomy): Eukaryota > Metazoa > Chordata > Actinopteri > Perciformes > Cottidae > Myoxocephalus > Myoxocephalus aenaeus. The sequence goes on along the minus strand of JBAMJR010000043.1, from coordinate 1,947,827 downwards.
ACCGCGGCAAATACTTAATTTTCAATTATGATGGCGCTGGGGAGCTCACCTTGGAAAAGGACGACTTGCAGACAGGGGCCCCTTCTAACCTTTTCAGAAATGGGTTTTATTTTTTTGAAACACCGGAGTTTGTCAGTGTGGTTGATTTGCATGTGGCTGTGGTATAATGAAGGTCTCTTGTTGGGTGACCCTTTTTAGTTCTGACTTGGGGGTCATGTTGCAGGGATGAGCTCCTGGCTGCAAAGAAATCTGTCTTTCACTGCGGCAATTAGCGCACACACACACACACACACACACACACACACACACACACACACACACACACACACACACACACACACACACACACATATACACACTGCTGCACACAAATGCTTGCTTGAACTTTTTTTAGAAACACTAATGCCTGTTTTTAGGCGAGACTAAGTCTGTGTGTAAATCTGTGACTCCTCACAGCAGAAAACTGAGTGGTGAGTGGTGAGCGAAAGATGAGCGAAAGAAAACCAAAAGCGGAGCCAGGAATAACAACACAGTTTAAAGGAAAAAGGGTCATGACGCAGTCGGGGCGAGTCATTATTCAAAACATAATTTTCCCGACGGGAGGTCACCTGCACTGGGGAAACTGCTATTCAATTATAATGCCCCGTGATTGAATTGAAGTGAAATAAAGTGGCTGAAATTGAACCACTCAGTGGCAGGTTTGACAGTGTGCCTGTAACTGTAGTTCAGTTTAGTCGCTGAACCACATTAGCAGAAACATTAATGTCCAGAGGCTGAAAGTGGTAGATTTTCACGAGGGTTTTGACTTCAATATAATGCCCTGGAGTTTATAAAATTTCTCCTGAGGAAGAGAATTAGCGTTATGCTAAATTGCCCATTTTATGTTGCCTCAAATCTTCTCAGAGTGGCAGCCAATAGACGACACTCCGCAGGAGGCTTTCCTGCAAGCAGTTGGCATCACTGAGCCAAACAGTGGGACAGTCTCACAACACAATGAGTGATGAAATGGCTCCCGAAACCAACCTCACTGCCTCGTTCACTTTCCCTCTTCCTCCCTGTCTGTTTCTCTCTCTCTCGCTCTTTTGCCAGAATACTCCACTTCAACTGAAAGCTCCCCTTGTTCTCAGCATAGAGGAGCGGATGCAGGTTGAAAGACGTTTCTTTTTTGCTTCATCGCAATGAGAAAATGAGCCTGTTTCTGCATGGTTTCTGGCATCGGTATGAATTGGGCCCTCTACAGCTTTCTGCTACTGAGAAGAGGTACAGTATGGGAGTGCCAGTTCTCAACATTTCCATTTTGCCACCAGACATAAAGATGCCCCCCTACATTCTTTTCGCCGCTTGAGTAGCATCACAGTACACTGTCAACTACCCTGCTCAGCTGTTACCAACAAAGGAGGAGAAGCAACAAACAAAAGGAAATACGTGAAGAAGAAAAGGATGAGGAAACTTTTCTTTTTTTTAACTCTTGAATGCAATTTCCTCTGCTGTTTGTTCTATTCAAATGCTGCTCATTTATCAGGCAAGACTGCCTGCCAAACGGGAGAGAAAATACACAATAACTAAATCCCCACAGAGTAGGGAGGAGGTAGGAAGGCAGCAACCAACCCCGTTTCCATTGCCTGACTCACTTTTGTCACAGCTGGACCCAGTCTGCATCTCTCTCTCTCCTCTTATCAAAAGCACCTACGCTCGTACACCTACGCTCTTTCTAAGGTGACATCCGCCTGCATCATGAAGGCAACCTGCGCGGAAACAGGAAAATAGCACCGGTCAATGATGCTGACTAAGATTTTGTATATTCAGGCTCTGAAAATAGCAGAGCAACACAGAGTGGGTGTATTTATTCATGACATATGCAGTATGTATTCAAACATGCATATTAATGATTCTGTTGGCAGAAAATACCACATGGCAGTCCCTTTGCTATTTATCAGCCTTAAAGGATAGGTTTGCATATTTTAAAATCCATCTTAATACAATTCTCTTCTCTGGTCGCTGTAATCGTTCCTCCTCCACACTGGTCATGAAGCGCTCCCTTCCTTATTCAGCAACTACGATGTAAATATGCCGGTATAAAGGATTTTTAAATGTGTCCGCTGCTCTGAAGTGGCCCAAAAAACTATTAGTGTAATATCATATATATCTAGAAATATGACCTCAGTGTCCGATAAGCAAAGAAAAAGGGATATCCGGTACCCACTGGTTCTATTGGGAGGGATCACTGCATGGACAGAATATACAGGATGAATGATAACCAATAACAACTTCAACATAGAGTGTATACATTTGACACGATGACAGACTTGAAGAAAATCCAAACCACATTGCAGTGAATTTTTCTGACTGCCAACACTATTAATACATCGCCCTCGCCCTCAGTTCTGATTGAAGCTGTGCACCAGCTCTCATTTGGAACACATTTTTATTGGAAGAAGAGCTCTGCTAGATACACCAGCTGGCACTTCACCAAACACTTTCAAGTATGTACAATATAACACCCGTTAAAAATTGTGTTTTGTGTTTTTAAGCCAAAACAATTTGCAGAATGTGTGTGTTCTTCTGGGACACGGCAATTGCCAATGCGTGTGTGTGACTGAGCAGACTGTTACTAATTTCCCTTTTCCTGCTTTCACCTCTTCTTCATTGGCCGAGGAGACCTTGAGGCTGCCTGATCTCACCGATATATTAAATGGAAAGTCAATTGGGATGCTTTGTCATGGTGCACACACACATTTCCACGTTTAAGACCAATACGTTTTAATCAAAGTCTGTTTACAGAGCAGAGTGGAGCGGACAGATGGGTCAAAACACAGGACTGTTCACATTCTGACAGTAACCAAAAACATACATTTAAAATGACCATGATCTTTTCTCTTTTGTTGCTCTTACCTAAATTGTGTCGTGCCACCTTGAGACAAACAGCACCTGGATCGCATGCTAAATTACATGGAAGCTGTTGCTGGTATTTGTAAACTGAAAGAGAGGGAGCAGTGACGAGAGGAAACGGCATTCAGGGAGTTGTAAGGGTTACTTCTTACTGGAAGCGTCAGTAAGTGTATGTAGCCCCTGAAGTCTCTACGTACACTGGACATCTAAACTGTGTTTTTGCCCGTGTTCATCTACTCATGCAAGGAAACCCGCAGGGGTGTGAAATTTGAAGAGGTAGGGAGTCTGACAGGGTCAATTGGACTGCAATTTGAAATGCCCTATTTAATATTATCAAAGTTGGAGTCGTACTGCAAGTGATAGAAGCAGGGAATATGATGGAGAGAGGGGGGGCGTTCTTGTTAGTTTCCCATTGAGGTTTATCGCTGGGTGGTCACAGCATCCCAGGGTGCTCCCTTTTTACTCATGTTAGTGGTTTAATTAAAGCTTTAACAGCCTGGCCGATGTGGTTTGAGAAAAGCAGAGTTGCTGAGCAGAGGAACTCTTTGTGCTCGTTCTTTAGGCAGACATTCTAAGGCCTTGTTTGTACTTGATTAATCAGCAATTGACCTACAATTGAGAGCCGGACTATTTATTCTGCAGACAAGCTGAGAGCACCGATGATGATAATAATAACAACAATAACAACAGTTGAGTCTCTTGGGAGAGCCTTCTCTCTGGGCATTTCTTCAATAATTACATGATGCATACGCATAATTCAGCACTAATGTGTTCTGAAAAAACAGTGGGGGCTGAGAGCGAGCTTACACAACCGAGGGAAGCTGAAGTCTGAAAATAGACCAGGCAGAGCGAACGTGAGGCTTCGCTATACTGTATTGGCTCTGTGTATTTAAGAGATAAACCAGCTGAAAGGCAACAATAATAATCCCACTGAGACATGGGTGGTCCCGGAAAATTCAAATGATCTTGATGGTTCCTGAGGATCCCACTGCAGAACCCGTGTACCTGTGACCCCCGCGGTGAGCCCCAACCGCCTTGAAAAAGGTTGCTTGTTTCTCCTCATGCTTGGCTTCTCCAGGCTTGTGATTGATGCAGGCCTTTCTGAAGCAGCAGCACTCGTTGTTTTTAAGACCACATACCTGAGTTATGAATGTTTCATTCAGGAGACTAAATATGAACTGGCCCGGTGAGAGCCTCCCCACGAGCACTGAGAAACGGAAGACTCGTGCATGCTAATAATGGCCTGAGAGAGCGTGGAGCGAGGAAAGAGGATTATAGCAACACATGAAAAACAGGCAGCGACCATATATGGTCAATTCTTTGGCTTCTGAATTTCTCTTCCTTCTGTATATTTCTACCCTTTCCGGCCGTCACTCTCACTTCTTGTTACCAGCAATAGAAATTCTGCGACAAGCTTCCCAAAACCAGAGAAATAACATGTACACCTTTGACTAAAGCGGCACAGCAATAGATCCATCTTGCTGACTTGGGAGATGTGGGGAATAGGGTTTTGCCGCAGCGACATGCTGGCCTGTCATATCTGAAGTCGGGTGAGATTTATCAATATAACATGTGCTGCAGTGGTGGCTGACAAGTCCTCCTGTGTCCCACTGTGAGGTTTGCACGGAGGGAGGTCTTCATGTGACCCCCCCCTCAGGTGAGTCTGGAGCCGAGGAGATTGAAAAAGCAGTCATCCATAGAAATTTCACATTGGCAGCGAGATAGTGATACATGTTTGGTACACACGGTGGTATGACGTGTGTTAGGTGTGACATGCAAATAATTCAGTTATCTCTCTCTCTCCCTCTCTCTCACACACACACACTCCCTCACTTAAACTCAAAGTGACTCTCTGGCGTCAAGTCCAATCCATGCTGAATACTTCCTCTCACGATGAGCAGATTATGATTTGTGGTGAACTGAGGCACACTAGCTGCTTAATGGAGTTGAACAGGATGGAGGAGTCTCATTCTCATCTGCCTGTAAGAGACATGCGCATACACAGAGACTGATTGAAAGAAAGGGGGCAGGAGAGAGAGAGAGAGAGAAAGAGAGCGAGAGAGGATGGCAAAGGGAGACCCAATGGGATGTGTCAAATGTTGCATGAATCACTAAATGCCTCAAGCTCTAATTAGCTCCATTGAGCAGTGGTGGAAAAAGTACTCGGATCTTTTGCTGAAGTTAAAGTAGAAATACCAAGTTACAAATCCTGTATTAAAAGTATCAGCATCAAAATATACTAAGGTTTAAGGATTACTTGTATCAACCCATTAAAGCATGGTTTGACTCTAAATGTTGCACCCAACTTTAAAACTAACTTAAAAATAATAAAGATTAAATTTAAACCTCTCTTTCCATATAGTTTTTACTCTAAATCCGGATTAAATGTAATTCTGCTACAACAAAACTGCTGCAACTGCGATCCAGTATTAACTCAAAATGTACACTTGAGCATGTACACTATTACAATGTCTGCCTTTCTAAGATGCAATGATCAACACTATCAAGTTCCTTGAAGCAAGTTAAGGGACAGACTCAACCCAGTTCAGTTTTATGATGCTGCTGATGAAATTCTCTCAAGATGCCCGTTCAGCAAGGAATCCGTTATAGGGCTGAACAGGAAGATTGGACCCACGGTCTCTTGTTTTCCTCATGGGGGAAAAAGGGTTTTTACTCATTGTGCTGTTGTCCTTTTTTATCTTCTATAAATTGGCCGTACTGGCCCATTAATTTGTACAACACGTTTTTCTCACAGTAGGAATCGGAGCTTCTCTGCTGAGCCAGCACGAGCTGACTCTTAAGCTATAGATGTATAGCAAACAATGTGGGTTTAATTAAATAATGCACAGCATCTGAAAGGTTTCCCCCTTTTGTATTGCCTACTTATTAGGTCCTGACACCGTGCAACTTAATTTATTTAAATTGGGCTAAGGAAGCATCATATTGATAAAACATGGATTTTCCAAACAAAGAATATTTTTTAACTGTGCAACAGAGCTCTACTTAATTCTAAATCTGGATTTTCTCATTTTGAAAACATAGATAAGAACTAATCATAGATTAAATTGAACCTTGTTGATGCAACCCCACAGTACCAAAAGTTAAATAATGTAAAATAATATCATATCATATTGGAATACATGTGTTGATGTATTCACATTGCGTATGGTAAAGATGAGCTAAATTGAACTATTTTACATACATGTGACTTGTAAATTTCTCCCCTTCAGGATCAATAACTCTTTTCTTAACCATTGATAATACACCATAATTTATTTGTTGGCTATTCTGAGAATCTGCAAAATAACAACTGAAGTTATCGAATACAGGAAGTGCAGTAAAAATGTGTCCTTTCGTGTCGAGGCTTCGATGCGCGTGTCGACCTGACGGAGAAGCATGAATTAGGCTTTAAGCCTAATTCATGCTTCTCCGTCAGTCGTTGAGCATTCGAAGTTCTGCGTCGAGGGTCCGCGTTGCTCTGCAATTAACCGCCATGCCGCCAGGGGGGTGTGCCTGTGTGGCTGTGTTTTGCGCGATTTCTCGCCATGAGTTTAATGTCATTTTGCAGTCTTTGTAGTCCCTCGAAGAAAAGTTATAAAGGTGGTCGTATTTCCTGACCTCCTCGATGATTCGTTCTTCTGTTTGGTCCATTGTTACTACCGGTCTACAAGAACTTTAAAAATAGCGGTGTAGGAAGACAAACCGGAAAGAGCAACCGCCGGAAATTACGTTCTGAGCGGACCAATCACAGCGTTGCGGTCCGCGTCAACGCGACGCGTAGTTAGGATTTTTTGGAGGTGCGAGTCAGGCTACGGCGTAGGGGTCTGCGTCGACGCGTAAGCTACGGCGTAGGTACGCCGTCGACCTGACGGAGAAGCATGAATTAGGCTTAAAGCCTAATTCATGCTTCTCCGTCCAGGTAGATTTTGGTGAAGCGCGTATTGAGGCTTGTGTCGATACGATGTGGTGACGTTCGAAGCCTCGCGAGCCGGCCGTACCACGTGACTGATTCAGAAAATGGTTCGTGGGTTTGCCGTGCGATTTGAAATAAGGGGCAGCGAAACTCAATGGATTTCCCCCTTCCTCTCTGTACCCCAGCGTCATCTGTGCCTGTGAAAGGGTATTTTATAAAGCAGGCAAAATAGTCTCAAAAAGCCCAGCACTGTGGAAAAGTTCTTATTTAAAAAAAAAAAAATTAGACACATCAACATGGACTAGCGGAGCCGAGGCTCGAAACACCGATCCTCTGACTGAAAGACGGGTAATCTAACCACTGACCCACAGTCACATCACAACTTTTTTTCTGATTTGTTTCCACCTTTGATTTTGGTGTCGTTGTGATCACGCTGCCTGTTTTACATGTATGTCCACTTGGTGGCGCAGTGGAGCAAATGAAGCCCCATGAAGCTTCAGCCCATGACCGAACCAATTGGATGGAAAGCTTCAATGCTTCAGGAAGCTTCATCTCGCCATAACTAGTAAAAAGTACAAATACATTTGAATTGTAGTGGAGTAGAAGTAAAAAGCATCAGTACATCAGTACATCAGCCTCCCCCGTGGTGGAGGCCAAATGCCTCCCATTGTCTCTGTGTGTCTCTGTGTGTGTGTGTGTCTCACATCCAACACTCAAAGGGATGGGGATCAAAGGATTGCCACTGTGCATACAGTTAGTCATGAAGTGTTATTGTCAGCCCCACTATGGCTCAGATCCTAGTATGTAAACGTATGGCAGAGCTCAGGGCGACTGTGCGAGGGATCACAACGTTGTATTCACACAGTTGAAAGGCTGCAATCGATGTTGAACGAACATTCAACGTGAATACCAAAGTCCCTCATTCTGGACCATCATAAAGAATGAGCTCGCGATCTGCACTCATTTAAGTATTCCTGACACAAACACAGAGGAGCACACATTAAACCACGCGCTCGCTATGTAGCACGAAGAAGACTGAAAAGCATGCGACCAAAAGGTGAATTAAAGCAAAAAACAAGTTTCAGGTTTAACTGTTTTGATTAATGGCTTTCATTGACTTACATCACTATTACATCAGTTTATTTTTTCTTCTTTTTTTACCCGGCACTTATTAAGTATTCATGGATTCTCCAATCCCTACATTGTTAGAATAGCTATAATTTTCCTGCTGTGTGTGCAACAATTGAAAGCGACAGAGCAAAATGCAAAAACATTCCACATGTAACAAGAACATGTATATTTTACGGAACATGGGATGAACGCTAAATGACAGAATCTGTTATACGGAGTAATCAAATGACATCATTAGGCATATATGCATTCGTGGTTTGTGTAATATATTCAGGAATATTTAACAAATGCCACATTCAATGAGTTTGGCAACACAGGCCTGTGTATCGAGTCGGACAGTGTTTACTAACGCGCATTAAATAAAAAATCCATGAGATAAACAATGAACCCTTTGCACTTTGACAGTTTGTATTCAATCCTCTCGTTGAGCTCAAGTCTTATTTTAAAGGCTGCTGGCCGTCCCCACAGTCCACCATGCAGTTGGTTATTCTCTGGTATTGCTCATGCAACACGACATGATGCCTATAATATAGAGAGCATAACTATAATAAAGTTTGAGGCATGAATGTACAATTCCTTACTCCATTATGCCAGAGCAATGTGTGTGTATTCCTGCAGGCAGGAGCTTATTGTACTGTGTGGGCAGTCGGCGAGTGGCTGTTTTCAAATCAACATGCAACGCGATCATCCTTCTCCTTTTCCTGCTGGTGGGCAACTACACATCTGGGATGTTGCATGGTGGTCATGTACAGGGTGTGTGTGCTTGTGGGTGGAGGAATGGAGGAGGGATTGGAGGTCACCACCACACGGACATGATGAGGCCGGCCTACATGCGACCAATGGGTCAGACACTCTCTCATTAGCATGTAGGGCAATGTTCTGACACAAAGGAGTTGTCTGGGTGAGACATTTACAAGCATATAGACTTCAACAGCCAGATACATGAGGGTTGTTATGGAGTTTGTGTAACATACACATATGTATGACAGAGAGAGAGAGAGAGAATTAGTATATTTCAGACAATAAATCACTGGCAACATTTCTTAGTTTTTCCAGTTTGCTTTGTCAAGCTGAATGGATTAAATGCAAAGATGAGAAAATCAATTAAAACAAATTCTCATCCGACTATATTAAACATTACAAAAAATGCACTATGGATGATAACCGAAGCTGTGAGTCATCCAAGCATTATTTTTTCAAAATAGATTAACTTTTGAAAGTGTTATACAGACTGAAACTGCAGTACTAGGGGCCGTCACAGGAGGAAAACAAACACCAGCCGCGTCGCTTTCGCCCTTTTATGTAAAGTGCTTGCACTGCGTTGACTATGATGATGAAGTTGTGGTCATTCAGCACGAAGCCTCACTGACTAAACTAAACCAAAGTCTAAAGAAAGATACATGGATTTCCAGCACCGTAAATCCCTCAAAGTTTACTACTCGATTTATTAGCGTGAGAGAGAGAGAGAGAGAGAGAGAGAGAGAGAGAGAGAGAGAGAGATGTACAACAAATGTCAGACCCAAAACAGCAAGCAACCGGAGTAAATTGTTTATTTGCTGAGAAATTAAAATATGTGAATTACATCTAGTGTTGTTTTCTCAGTTAAACCTTTCATTTGAGCATGTTGTTGCTCCATCCTTGGCTGTGTAGACTGTACTCAGGTGGGCAGCGGAATGCGTGATACACTTGCTACCCATCTTCTGTTCGTCAGGGTTGTTATGGTTGCGCTGTATGTTTCTTCCCTTTCCCCAGCTCTCTGCCAAACTGGCCAGAGGGAGTCAATTTAACAGGTAAGGGTCTGACTCTTGGGACTGCTTGAGTGCACTGATTGACAGACTACACTTAAACCTATGTAGGGCATAGGCTATTGCGAGAGTAGCTACGCACTCACACACACACGCACATACACACACACACAAACACGTTCTATACTGGAAGATATACAGTATATTGGAGAAAGAGGTAAGGAGAAAAGGCAGTTGCTGGCAAAAAATCTGTGAAACTCCGGGTAATTCCCAACCCTCTGACCTCTCCCCTTTTCTGTACCTCTTGAGGCTGCTGAAAATAAAGCTAGAGGACTCATGGAGTACCATGCCCAGGCTGCCTTAGCTAAAACTGCCAGGCCTCTCCCCAGGAGAGGCCGAGCATCCTCAGATGTACAAAAACTGAGCCCTCCAGTCATTTGGCTCTCCTTTACCTATCTGAAAGCCCTTACAGTCGTTACAGACTTTCACTGAAAACAGCAGTCCAGGGAATAAACACGCTGCCATAGACCACATGTGTGCACGGTAACCCTGCTCTGTGACAACCTCTAAAACTCCATTTAGTCTAACTTTGCTAACTCCACTTGGCTTCCCTCAAGGCATAAAGTTGGCAATGATCAGAGTGCAGTCATTAAAGGAATAACACTCGGGGAACATCAATAAATGCCCAGAAGGCTCCTGGTTCAGGTCAATCATTCTAGTCAGTTAACGGTCTCCAAACAACAGGGCAAATTCGTCATCAGGCCTCATCACATTGGGCAAGTCCACACACCGCCGCAGAACAATATCCGCTAATAACATTAGCGAAGGGCTAGTAATATGATGTGATTTCCTGCCATCACACAGAGGTGCTGATCGATGGTGGCGAAGTGGAGTATATTTCAAAGAAACCCAATGTTCCCGTAGAAGTGTTTCCACCTGCAGCACACGCATGTTACCTGTGAGGTTGCATGCAGACTTTTTTTTTTTTTGTGCCACACAGTATAGGAGTAGAAAGTAGGATAGCTTGGGGTATGATATAAAATGAATACCTTGTGGCTAAATTCTGATGACAAAGCAACGTTAAATGGCACTATAGTAGTAAATGTTGTGATATCGCTTTGAGTTTGTCTGTATTTGCTCTTTGCTGGAGTGAAAGTAATATGTTTTTTTTCCTGAATGGAAAAAAAAGCAAAGTATTTTTGGGGTCAACAGATTCAATTAACCTTTAAGAAGAAACGCGTCATATAGGAGAAGAAAAAAAAGCAAAGACACCCTTCTATGGACCCATGGATGCATTCACACACACGCACACACGCACGCACACACACACACACACGCACGCACACGCACACACGCACGCACGCACACACACACACACACACACACACACACACACACACACACACACACACACACACACACACACACACACACTCCCTCACAGTATGCAGTATCAATTCCTTGTGAATTGAGTCCAGTCACCAAGTTTCCCTCAAAGGGTGTACATCACTGTGGCAATAATTAAAGCCTACATCATCGGCCATGAATCTTTTTCATCCATATGACTGGATCCAAGTTTTATCCAAGGTCCGTCAATGTCAAAAGGAATATGAATAATTAAAATGGCTGACAGCAATAACTCTAACCCACAGATCAGTGTTTTTTGTATTACATAATTCTGACAAAAGACAACCATTTTAACATTGTCTTTAACATGTGGTGGCCACATTTATTTATAAACTCTTGTATTAGTTACACTTCAGTCTGCTGCGCCACTGCACTGGGCCACGTTGCGTATCAGATGTGTCGTCCTGAGCTCAGCAGTCACTGAGCAGTAACGCTTTTGGATGTTTCGTGGTATTTAAGTGTTACTGGGCTCTTAAGCGAGAAGAGCTCAGCACAGAGGCAGCCTGTCCGCTCTGCCACCTCGCTGGCAGGTGAGCTACGGTCCCTGGATCCATAGCGTCTCTGGCTTCTTCCTCCTCCTCCTCCTCCTCCTCCTCCTCCTCCTCCTCCTCCTCCTCCTCCTCCTACTCCTCTACTACCATACCACCTACACCTCCCCCAGCAACACCTCCATCCATATTCACAACCGCCTGCTCCCTGTCATATTCGCCTCCTCTGCTCCCCAGAATCATTGTCATTCGGCTGAGGATGGTTGACCAGGCAAGCTGGTATGAGGCCAGGGCCTGAATAATGGCAACTCTATCTCCTACCAGGAGAGACCGGAAGTCCATTTAGAGGTAATCTTACTGTGCCTATAAACACAGGCTCCTGACACACACACACACACACACACACACACACACACACACACACACACACACACACACACACACACACACAGACACACAATAAAAGTGTGAAAACAACAGGGGAAAATACAAAATGGCACAAAAAGAGCTGACAAAGAAAACCACGAAAAATGGGTTTGTCCTCTAACATTCTCCACAGCTGTTATTATCTGTGGCTCCGTGCAATTACCACATTTGGTTATTCAGGAAAATGGAAAACATTACACCACAGTACACTGCTGTCTGCCGCAACATAGAGACCAACACTTAAGTTTCTGAACACAGCACAGCCGGCCCTGCAACGAGAAAGACAAACAGTGTGTGGGATTTCTTCAGTCCTCTTGCTCTGGAGGTCTGATGCAGTGAGCAGTGTGGTGCAGGACATCCCTGCAGTTCGTGTCCGAGCTCAGCTGCCCTCTGATGGTGGTCCCACGCTGACTTGAGAGCATTACTGGCCGGACTCCGGCTGATGTCCCTTGACAGCCTCTGATCAATCACACAAGCTCATTACCCAGCAGACAACAGTAGGGTAACACCTTGGAGTCACCTTGTAACTGTAACACTGTAGTTACATGTTGTAGGTGGGTTTACAGAATCAGACCTGCGAAGTAATTCCTGTGAGGCTCGTGGTCCTAGTCCCAAAAGAGTGCTGGCAGCTCTCTCCTGCCTAATCCAACTTTGCGCCTGGGCCAGGCAGCCGTCAGCTCCGGCCTGGTCAGCTGGTGGTCTGGCAGCTAGCAGGCCCGTGGCAGAGAGGGCCCGCTGTAGTTCACCGGGGCCCACACCTATTCATCTTCAGCAGTGAGCTTTGAGGCAGAGGTGCGACGGAGGACCCGTCACTCCTCTGGAGGAGGGGCAGCCTTGATAGAGCGTGCCCTGCAGCAGATGCTGCAGGAGGATGGGCAAGGTTAATGCACTTGGCTTTACCCTGGGGCGCATTGCCTTGTCAAAAATGAACGCAGGGCAGCTTGATTGAGACTCAGAGCTAGCAGGTTGTAGAGAGGGTTTCAAATTTAGAATGACCTTAATTGCGGCCTGTGCTCTGCTTTATAAATGGTTGTTTTATGGATGGTTGATTACTTGTAAATGGCTCGAATGTGCTTTGGTGCCAGGGCATGTTCCCTCTTCTCTGCTGACATGCATGCACTGAAACATGTACATCATTTCATGGAAGAGTCATTCTACTCCCAAAAAATCTGTTTTATGATCTGACAAGGATTGGTAAGGTTTCGACACAAAAAACGACCAAAACATCAACATTTAAAAAGGTAAAGCGAGCTTTGTTGTCATAGTTACAATAATAACTGCCCGCCCGAGGTTTGGGAACGATTGTGGACTTCGATGAAACCCAGGCAGACAGTAGAGGGAAACAGTAAACGGACAGTGGTCCCTGTTGTTAAGTCTGATGTTTTGTCATCCAGCCTGCAGCTGCATAGTATAATAATGCCCCCGTACCTCCTACTTTGACTTTGTCTCTGGAACATACTGGAGACATATGTCGTTTTGGGGCACTTCCCGAAACGACTGATGATGTAGTTTTGGGGAGGACAGTCTCCACTCTGACATGCAGGTATAAGACCGTAGGTCATCCTCAAAGGTTTTCTGTAAATGTTTTATTCAACAATAAAACTGTTCCTGTATGATTCAAATACAACAGACCTACAGGCTAACTATCAATAATAAAACTGCTTAATGGATACAGCCGTTATCAACCTGACCTTTCAGCTCCACTGTAACAAAACCTTTGCTGGGAATGTCAGCTCCATGACGGTCAAACTATTCGAAGCTACAAAATAAAAAAATGTTCCTGTCAAATGTATCTCTATTGTGCATGTCCAGTAGAATTATATGAGGGCATTGCATGGCACACAGAGAACAACGATTAAGTCGATCTTTAGTATTAAGTCTCATATGCTGCTGCTGATAGGTGGTCAATAGCGCTGCAGCTGCAGGACCTTCAGGTTTTATTTCCTGTCGCTGCGGTCCAGACAGCAGAGAATATTGGCTTGTTGTGGTTTCTGCCGATTTCATTACAGTCACTGTGCGCCGACGTTTACAGAGGAGCCGGACAACCGCGTGTTTGCAGGAAACACGGAAGGGACCAGTAATCACTTAGCTCTAATTGAGAGGATGCAAGAACTAATTGTGCCATTGACAAATGGAAAGTGTTCACCAGAGATTATCTCAAGAGAGCAGGCTCTCAGGTGTGGAGTTCAGGACTGAGAACTTAATTGTAAAAGAATTAAGAAAAGGAGAGTTGATGAGATGGAGAGGAGATAGAAAGGCGATCGAATATTTTTTTTTAATATTAAAGAGCAGTAATGCTGGTTAATTGCAATGATTATGTAAAAGTATTTGGTAGCAGCATTGGTGCATCAACATATTTTCATCAGAGACTTTGTGCTTGCCTTGTCTCCACTTCCATGCTCATCGTTTTGTCATTCTATTCTATTCTGGTACTGTCGATCTGCTAATGTGTGTATCAGCTTGTTTATTTATACTATTGACAAAGCTGGAACTGTGGGTTTGCAGTTTTACAAGAGATGCAACTGTCAGAGTCCCCACATGCCTCCCTGGGACATGCAGAGATAAACACAAGGAGAGCGTTCCACTTCGAGATCGTTCCTCCAGAGATGGCTGGTGCTTACAGCGTCACCATTATGCAGACACATGCTGCTGTAAATTAACACAGCTACTAGAATGAAATATGTAGAGGCAAATGGGGAAAGTTAACACCCAACAAATGTACTTTCTCCATCTTCAGAAAAAGCTTTGTCCGTGGCATGCTTAGCGAAGGAGACAATAACTGGAAAAGGTGTGTTGTACACAGTGAGCTGGAATAGAATGGTAAATACTGCAGCACCAAGTCAAGGAAATGAATGTCACAGTGGGACTTGTGTGTCCAAGACTGTAGCCTAAAGGTACAACAGTGAAGTTCAACACCAAACGGAATGCACTGTCTCGCTCTCTCCACTCTGAAGTCTGCTCTATATAAAGCACCATGTCAGTGAAATTCACTCGGACAGTTACACGTTTTTCTGTTTTTTTTTCCTAAGGCTGTATCATACTCTCAGATCATTTATAAATGAGTTGGCGGGATGTCTGCATCACGGGACGTGCCCGAGCATGGCGAGAGCACGATCAGAGACAAACTAGCTCTGGCTGGGCGTCACTTTTCTCTCGTGAAGTGGGTTACGTTGAGGGTTATTATGTAGAATCACACTAGCAGACATGTACATTTTTCTCCCCGCACGGGACCTCTGTGCCAATTTTCAGCATCAAATGCAGCGGCAGGCGAAGGAATAATAGGCAGGAAAAGAATGTTTCTGTGCTCAGACCCATATTAGCTCACCCTTCCTGCTCGTGCATGCACTCACACAGCATCCATTCAGCTTAGAGGTGAAACATATCTAAATAATCCTTGCAGTAACAAGAGAAACAAGAAGCAAGGCTGTGAGAGCAGGTCAGTGTAATGACATAGCATGGCTTACTGGAGTCCGGGATTAACGCAACAGATATACTGTATGTGTCCATTGTCCGAACAGCAGGCACCTGATGCTCCAATACATTAAGATGACTTGTGTGTGTGGTTTCACAGCAGGAGAGGGGGCAAGATGACAGATCCAGCTTCCTGTAGGTTGAAGGTGTGCAGGGGTCGGTTATATCGTGCCTTACATGCTTCGGGGGTTTGGTGTGCGTCCCCCATCATAGGTGACCTCCGGCCGCAGTTCTGCTGTGACAAACTCTGACATCTGTCTGTATACCAGAGAGCTTCCAGTTCCTGCAGTCAAGGTCACTTTTGCTGCAGGGGTCGGGTCGAAGCCCTCTAAGGGTCTCAAGCAACACCACGTAATATGTTGAGTTTGCCTGAAAAAGCGTCTTGTCAGCGATTTGCTGCACAGAGCAGGGGTCAATGCATCTGGACGTGCTGCCGCTCCTGCTGCTGCTGAACAGGCAAAAGGGGGCATGTGAGGGAGCCGCCGCAAAGGGCACACGTCTCAGCACAGGAGCACCGAGGGCCCGACCTTACAACAGCCACATGTCAGAGAATTGGGGGTTTGAGTGCAACCATCCTTTTCAGAACCTGAGAGAGAAATTACCACCGCAAGGCTGTCTGAGTAACTTCAACAACATTTTTTTTAAGTGCTAGTATCAAGATTTAATTACATCATGCATAATTGTTAACATTTTAGGACAAATGTGGTTCCTGGATGCCAAAAAAGAAAAGCATAACACTTTTAAAATGCCAGTGATGTATTCTGGTCTCTTTCCAAAACTGTGTATTGGCTTAATAAAACACAGTGAAAAGGAGAAAGTATCCTTTATTAATCCCCTTGGGGAAATTGGTCTCTGCATTTAACCCATCCTTCGTAATTAAGGAGCAGTGTGCTGCCGTGAGGAGACCGGGGAGCAACTGGGGGTTCAGTGTCTAGCTCAAAGACACTTCCACATGCAAACTATGGGGAGACCAGGGATTGAGCCGGCTACCTTGTGGTTTCAGGACGACCACTCTCCCCATGAGCTACAGCCGCCCAAAGTGAAACGGTTGAATAACAATTGATCACCCACTCACTGCAAATGGCAGAGCATTGCTGTCTTGCAAAATTTAACTGGAGGTCTGGGACTGGAGTTGTAGGTGGACACAGGGCCTGCTTCCCCCCATGGGCTGCCCAGGGCCACTCCACATGATTTCAAGGCCTAGTTCCCTTTCATCTCCATTATTTATAGACTTAGAGCAGAGGAACGCTCTCCCTTGCGGCAGCTCATTGGGCTTATTCCCCCCCTCCCAGTCGCCGTCCCTCTCTTCCCCATTACACAGAACCTTTATTTACACAGACATCAGTGGTTAAGCAGTGGCCTCACAGGGACAATGCTGTAAGCCCTCCGTCTTTGCCTTCTGTGTAATATACTACAATATGAGGGAAGGCAAACGGGGACTTAGTGCTTAAGCTATTCACCACGAGCAGCAAGACAATTTATCAAGTTTTGAGAAAACTCTCTTTGTGCTTTGTATCCTTGCAATAGCTCTCAACTAGATGGCATCATCTTGCAACGTCCTCATGTTTTCAAAATCCATTATCCTAAAGGGAGAGAGGAATCAGCTAAAAAAAAAAAAAAAGCAAGTTTGACTGTCGTGTCTAGATGTCATAAACAAAAACCTAATCAATGAACTATGACAAACTTTAAAACCGACATACAGGAAACTGACGCAGAGCTGGGCGGGGAGTAGGGGGATGTGTTGAAGATGGCGTTGTAAGAAGAAGAATGCCGGCACGTGTTTCGTGCTTCCTACTTTATCTTCCTCAGAAATATCAAAGGGTTATGTTTGGAGCTTTTGTCAGCCTGATTTTAATACAAAGCAGCTAGCTCTGTAGGACAGCGGCAGGAAGACACAGTTGTCCCCCTCAGGGTGACACATCCACAGCCAGCCCATCAATCTCCAGACCCAGTGCGTCTGGGCCGGCTGCTTGGGAATTCTGTGTGAATGCCAACGCTGATGAAACCTGATGCGGGCCAATTCTACTTTTCTACTTAGAATAATCAGGTAAAATTGTGTGATGTATTGCGCGTCAGCCTAATTTCATACGACTGCGTATGTCTGCATGAGTGCCTCAGAGTGTGTACATATTGTATGTGTCAGTGGCGCCATGTGTTAAACCACGTATGAAAGTAATCACATCCCTGGAATGAACCAGTGTAAAAACTTGAGGATGCAATTATGCTCCCATTGAATAACTCATCCTTCCTGGCAAGAGCTAATTGCATTAAAATGGATTGTGTATAGTTGTCTAGCATGAGGCATTAAGATTAACGCCAGGAGAGTTAATAGTGTGTCATCTCCTGAGCCCCCCATCTACCCCTCCACCCAACCACCCGCTCCCTCCCCTCATCTCTAATATAAGATTAGAAGCAGGGAGAAAAAGAGAGTGCAGGAGGATAGAAAAACATGTTCTGTTTCTCCTCTCAGCATCTGCTCTCCCAGCTGGGAAAAGACCCGAGCTATTCATCAGGCTCCACGCTGCTGTCTGCATGTGTTCGACTCACTCAAAGGTCACAGCGTTAAAACACCAATCTGAAGTCCTCTGGACTGTTTTTAGAGCTCTGTCCCTTCAAATAGCCCAAACCTGTAGGCTAAACTTATTTACATACAACACAGACGGGTGTGGGTCTTTGCGTTTCTGCATCATTTATCAACTTCTATTTTTCATCTTTGTTTGCTGGCTCGGGGTCAAGTTTGACAATGTGTCCTACTCTCCCATTTATTCACATTTCGTATACTCTGTAATGATTATTAATTTGTTACACGTTGATTCAGATTGAAAATAAAACTGTTAAAGGTGCGTCCTCCATGCTAATGCCACTGGAAAACGGTCCCGTCTACGGACACACGGCAGAGTACTTCGGAGCTACCTGTTCTCTCAAGTGTTAGGTGTGCACTCTGTGTGGCAGCCTACACTCACACACACTTGGTGTTCGAAATACAATGTGTGTGTGTGTGTGTGTGTGTGTGTGTGTGTGTGTGTGTGTGTGTGTGTGTGTGTGTGTATATGTGTGTGTGTGTGTGTGTGTGTGTGTGTGTGTGTGTGTGTGTGTGTGTGTGTGTGTGTGTGTGTGTGTGTGTGTGTGTGTGTGTGTGTTTGCTCAGTTGTAACACTCCCAAATGGCTCAACACGCTGTGTCATAGTTCCCTGTCAGGCCCTCAGCGCTCCACCAGGCAGCTAATGCCTTGAAGAAATGGGCTTCCGAGCTCAACATTAATCCCTACAGCATTTCTGTCCTCACTTCGCTCCTTCCTTCCTGTCAGAGCAAATTTAATGTGACACATATTCACAAGAACACAGGCTCTTGTAATTGTTCGAGCCCGGGTGGATCCCGAGTCGTGATAAAGGCTGTTAGCCATGTGGCTGTACTGCCAGACGACCAAAACCTCCTGCAAGCGGGGGCTAATGGCTGCGGAGATGTGTTGAAAAGGAAACACAATCTCTCAGTTAAATGGTGTGTATAACACTTCTCACACAGGGGAGGTTCCCCTCTGTCCTAAGAAGAGCCATCTTAGAAGTTCTTGGCTCATATCCACAAAAGCATTTTCTCACCCATAAATATTGTATATGAAATATGAAATATATATTCTGCATAGCTTTAAATCCAGAAACTAAAGCTCTCTGTGATGTTATGTGCATAGCGAGCGGTTTTTAACAAGCAGTTATAATGTTGGAGGGTGGAGTTGACACTGAGAATTTAATCAGGGGGGCGTTACAGTCGATCAGGCTCTGACGCAGAGACTACAATTATGAATAATGTTCTCTGTTGTGTAAGAGGACAATAGTGGTGATGATTTATTAAATATAACAAGGTGGGTACAATGTATATTGTTACAATGCAATTCTGAAGCATTAAAGAGAATGTCAATGTTACAAATTGTCCATTGCTTAAAATTGAACGGTAAAAAGATCCATGTTCCGGATGAAAAGTAGACGTTCAGCTATATTTCTATTTTTAAAATACAAAAAGCAAGTAAACGACCACAAGCACGTTACAATGCGTATATAATATTTCGCAGTATAGTAAGCCTCTTTGCTGCCAATCGGTAGGGACGGAGATCTTTGAGAATCTCACAATTTCTCTTTATTGGTGTCACAATTTGATTTAGCCTTCTTGATTTAAACATTGATTCTCCATTCAATGGATAGAAAAAGAGAGCATTATTTTGACTGCAAATTATGAAACATAAGTGGCAGTTGAGCCAACTGGTCTTGATGAAGGTCTTTGTCTCATTGAACAGAATAAAAAGCAGAGGAGTGTAAAAGTTTGTATTTTATTTTTTTATTTTTTTAAGTTTGCTGCAAAATTGGAAGAATGTGCCAGCCTTTTCTGTATGAAAAAAAGAAATCAACCTTTTTAGGAAAGAGGAACATTAGTCAGTGTAGTACATTAGTACCTGAAAAATCAAAATGCAGCCGGACTGTTTTTTTTTCCCACTCTGGAGGCTTCCGTGATTGTGGGAGGTTTCTTAAAACGTGTCACCCGTCTTAAGCAGAGATTTATGCAAATTTGAATACCCAGCATGCCCCAAACCAATGGTGTTTGGACATAAAGGTTATAAGTTTTACATTTTTGAACCGAACAACACAGTTTTTTGACTAAAACTCCATGGCAATTCCCCAAGGCTTCGATTTATTGTGATTTTTCCGATTCTTTAGGTCATTCTCTTTACAAAGAGGGTCTTACAACTCTGCAGGTTCTTGTTTAGGCCTTGAAGCATGCATCTAGAAAAACTTGGGGGCGGCTCAAGAAGGCATTTTTGGGAAATCTTGCTCATATCATGCTGGATGGTCATAGTTATGATAATGTTTTTGAAAATAATAACACAAGTATTAGAACTCATTTGAGGGTTCATACGACTACTTGAACAGACATCGCTAAGGTCGCTAGAAGGGGCTCAAAAGATTTTACAGTCTAATTTACTACAGTAGCCGTTGACCCCTGACATAAATAGATTCAAAACTCTTTTTGTATTGTAACGAAAAGCAGAAGTCATTTCATCCATTAATAAACTAGAGAACAGAGTTACAGCAGTTTATGTTAACACTCGTTTGCCAAAATAAATGACTCATTTTAGCAAATGTATTTAATGTGTTGCACTGCAAGACTGGAACTGATATATTCTCCAAATATGATTTTAAAAAGTGGTCTGCTGCAGTTATAGTTAAATGAAAGGCATGTGTTTTACATACATCTAATCTATTCTGGCTAAAGATGTGGAATCAAAGCCGTTTTGATGTAAGGGGTACGCAGCGGTGGATTGGCCATAGGGAGTACCGGGAGTGTTTTTTTTTAAATGTAAAGACGCATAAGAGGCCCAGTGGCCCAATGATAGGCCCAGTAGTCCCGCCCCACGCATTTTCCAGACCCCCCTCGTCCAATCACCTTTAATGATGAGCTAATGACACATCATTAGCAATCTGTGAGAGAGAAGAGAAAGCAAAAATGGAGAAAAAACGAAAAGGCGGTGCAGAAAAACTGAGGGAAAAGAAAAAAAAAGCTCTCGCAACTGAACACTTATTTATGGAAATTTTCAGATTAAATTACATCAAATAAGAGACAAGTAGACAATGACCCATTTCACATTATACAGTTAAAACTAATGAAACACTGATTAACTACTGTTACAATAATGTTGTCTGTCTTTCACAGGGCTGAGGAGAGCTTTATATTTGTTCCAGTGCTTTGTGAGGGACCTACAGTTGTCTTCCAGTGCCACTGTCCTGATGTACTTTAGCCAGTATCCTCCTTGTAAGAGCAATACACTCTTTTCTTGGCTATCTATTATACATTTATTTTAGTCAACACTTGACAACTTGAATGGATATTAATAACATCTTTTGTTTCTGTCTTTCACAGGTAGTTCTATTTGTATGAGTATTTGTATAAATAAACACTCTTGAATCTTAAATCCTTTCTCCAGTATCCTTCTTAAGAGCAAGTGAGCAACATACTGTGTAGTCATCATTTATTTTATTCAATGCTCCAGAATATCAAGGGATATTATTCAGTATAGTAGTGTTATTAAGGGCTTGTGTGATTATATGTACAGTACATCAACGGACCGAGTTGGCACAGTATCTGCGCGCGGATTGTGGTGGGTCAGTCTGGACCAAAATGTCCAGGGCCGAATTTTTGTCCCAGTCCAGGCCTGGCGGTACGTTAATGTAAATTAAGTGGATTCATTTAATTGCGATATTCTTCTGGTAGATGTACTACAGATTTGTCCAATGGGATGTTATATGCCCACCACTTGAATGTGTTCTGGAGTATTATTGTTACGAGTGCTATAGATGTATATGATTGTGTTAAATGGGGAAATGATAACATCTCATATCCATCCATAAATCTAATCAAAATCGTACTGTGGCAGACTTGATATCAGCAAATATGGTATCACTGTCCAAAGAATTGATATAACATGGATGAAACTTGTGAGGTGCATTGTAATCTACAACGCTGTAGATACACATGAACATACTTAATCTTCCTCTTGCAAAGCTTATCATTAGTTATTACACGTGGTTGAGTTAAGCCCTTTTTCGTTCTATTCTCAAGACGTTGCCGACGTGGGAGAGTCAGCCAAAATGATCATAACACAAGGCGGCACACACTGTTGCTTCAGTTATGAAAAATGTATATTCTAACAACATATGCCTGTCTACAATTCTCATGAATTCTGTATATACATTAATAGTGACTGTGGTGAGTGTCTAGCAGTACAATTGCTTCTCTGCTGAGACTGACTGCTGAGAGTTTGGGGCAACACCAATCAGCCACAAGAAGGCTCAGTAATATGCTTTTCACTGGACTCTATAGGGGAGACATCTATACTTGGTTTCCTTATTCTCGTCTGCTGATTGCTGCTGACAGCGTGCTTCTTTCAAGTCGGAGGGTGTTTGTGTACATTCCTACCGTACCAGTATGTGCCTTTTGAGAGGGAATAAAGGGGCCAGGGGAAGAACATTTCCAGCCACCGTTAAAACGTACTAATGTGGGAGATTTAAAAGCTGTGGGGAGCGAGATAAGCCTAATGAAAGCTGTAAAATTATTTTTCCAAGGTGCAACAACGACCTGAGGTAGAGGCTAATTGTATTGCGCCGTTATATCCTGGCTATTAAGTTAAGAACGAGTTTAATGAATTCATGCAATGTTTATTTTATGAAACAAATCAGGTCTTTGAGGTTGTGTAAAAATAGACCATTGAAAATGTTGTATAAATCAGTCGGTAGCCCTGTTAGCTGGATGACTCTCACTGTGCTTTTTTAACCACACTGTTCAGTAAAACCTTCGTTGGCCTCCTAATTGCGCGACGGCTATAATAGAGGTTACATAACAATTTCAATGCCTTATTTAAAGCTATTGTTACCTTATGATTTATTTGGTATCCTGCCCTCACAGGTGCTCGGTTCATTCTCCTACGAGTCTGACTGACCTTTATATTCCACAAGAACTCAGTTAACATGCAGAGTTATTTTCAAAAACATCAGCATAGTAACCCCATGCCTGAGTGCATCTGAGTTCACTGCGAGTCACTCAACGCTCAGTCAAACTTCATCCAGCCAACTGACTCCCCAACACATTTGCATGCATCTCTTCCACTGACTTTCCAGCCATTGAAGAATTGCAGATGTTGCAAGTCGGCATTTAACCCAAACGACGTGCACACTTTCCATTTGAGAACGTTGCATGCAACCAGATAAAAAGTTACCGGTTCAGCGAATTAGATGAACAGCTAATACTGTGTGTGGGGGGGGCGGCTGCTTTTTCCATGTGTTGATTTAAATGACCTGACAGCAATCACGCCCAAACAGACACTCGGGGACAACAGCTGCAGTTTTAGGCGAGCGTGTGCCGACTGATGCCGCGGCTTCCAGAGAAGACATGGCCCACGGCGTGTCACTTCCACGCCGCTGAAGCGGAGGTGCGTGCGAAGGCGCCGCCGTGAGCGAGGAGGAGCAGGCGATTTTTTAGATTAAGGAAGATCTTGCTGCTGGTGCCGGGAGAATACACGGCCTCGCTATTGATTTGGCCCTGGGTTCTCCTGCTGTGGTTGTTTATTGGCCCTTGACTTCGCTTTTGTGCTGAGGAGACACCTGCCGAGTCCCGACTGCCAGCTGACAGACCAGATTCCTAAACCCATGGCTGGATGGCGGCCCACCCAATAAAACCCACAGCAGCACACATGCTCCGAAAAGGTGTGAAGGCCATGTGTGTGTGTGTGTGTGTGTGTGTGTGTGTGTGTGTGTGTGTGTGTGTGAGAGAGAGACTGTGTGTGTACGTTTGTGTGCACTGAGTTCATATTGACTGAAGGCAGCATGATGAGAGTTAAAGCTAAGCAGCCAGGGGAAGTGTGGATTAATCGAAGAAGCTGGCAGACAGATTCTTCTGGAGCTGCAGACATCTGGTCAGTCAATGCCTCTTTTTCCAATACCTATCTGTGTGTACGTGAGCGCGTATTAAAACAACTCCCTCGCCCTCCTATCGTCGTCCCCGTGCACCATGGTGGCGTAATCCCAATGTTTCAGACAAGTCCAGGCTCTGACTCTGTAAATAACTAATGCAGCCAGTTTGAAGCAAAGAGAAAGTGAAAGAGTTTATTTTGAATGCAGCGTTTCTGAACAAGCTGAGACAGGAGGCTCCTGTCTTGAGGAGGAAAGCCCAGTTTGTTTGTGTTTCCTTTTGCCTCAGAAAGAAACGAGTGAAGTGAACTCCTTCCCTTCTCTCACGCTGCCTTTTAGAGAAGAAACCCATTAAGCCCAGGACAAATGGCTGATGGGACAGGAAGGACTCAATAATTCAGCAGCCATTGTTTCCTTCTGATGTGCTCGGCGCTCTCAATTGACCTCTGCTGCTCTGTTGTTTTTCCTGCTTGATGGATCTTCTCACTACGAAAGAACTTTAAGAAGACTCCAAGACCTAAATAAAATACGTAGCTAGAGGCAACAGCTGTAGTGGTTGCATTATGTATAAACACAATGAAACAAGCAGACAGAGAAACACACACAGATAAACGCACATGCCCTGGACTTCTACATAAATTAAGTCCTATCTGTTCATCAACAACAGGCAGACTTCTGCCCCACAGCTTATCTGTCACTCAATGAAGAATTAATTACTCCACTTGTTTATTCTCTAGCTACAGGCCTATCGCCGCCCTATGATTAACTTGCATATATGAAAACACAGGCTCGTACAGAGGTCCATAGCACCACAACTCCCAGTTGAAAAGTCATAATCAAATCACTTTCTCTCCCATTAATGGGCTTACGGCTGAATCTGCTGTTGTTGGCTGAGCGTGTCTTTATGCACTGTAAAAGAATACATGTGAGGTTGATGTGCACGACGGTCCAACAGTTCATTGGTGGAAAGTACCACAAGAGGTTTGAATGATTCAGAAATCACTTACTTTTTGATCATGCTGTATATGGCATGCTTTTTGTTAATTAAATAAACACAAATGATATATTAATTAACCGCATGGTAATGCATTTTTTCTTTTTTCTTTATTTAATTAAATAATTAAAATGATGGAGAAAATGTAACCTCCAGCGTCACACTGACTGTTTACATGCTTGCACACAAATACAGAGTTATCAGATTTTTGGATACATTTGAGATTATTATCAATTTAGATTGTGTATCACAATATATGATTTAATCCTGATTCAATTCCATTTAAAGACAATAAATGATCATATTGAATTAAAACCCAGCCCTTGAATCAGTAAAGGAATTGTGGGTTAAGCTCGAACTTATAAGCTGCATGAAGCTGTCTTGTGATCCTAAATAAAAGAGGCACATAAAAACATCTGCACAGATAACCTTTGAAGTTTGTTGATCTCTGCTTGTCCTTCAAGTGTTACGTTATTCACTGCAGCACTTTGACAAATAAATCTACTGACTGGGCGTTGTGCAATTCAGCACGGGGCTGGTGTAATTATTGCTTTGAGTAATTATTTCTTTTTCTCCAGTAGGCAAAGACTAATCCATCATATTGATAGTCGACATAGATCCCTATGGGGAGTGCACGTTGACTGAATATTTATGCAGCTTGTGGTGAACCACGTTTCACTGAGTCATTCATTGAAACTGTGTGAGGTGAGATTCGTTTCCTCTGTGCCACAGCAAAGACTTCTTTGACAGCAGTTTGAAATAAACAGAGTTTTTCTTTCCCCACTATGAATTGCTCATTTATAGTTTTTCGAGTGTGAACTGAGGATATCGCAAAATCCAACATCTGAAAAATAGAAAGAAAAAAACGTTTTTTACTTTCTTTCTTTTTTTTTAAACCCATTTTTTTTGGGGGACAGGGCATTTGGGAATGATTTTTTAAGGATTATTCAAGGGTCTTAATACACTAATACTATCAGTGTGGTAGATGAAAGCACGCTCCCTCACACAACCCAAAAAGGAACAAATTCATTGAAGTTCAGAGCTCAAAGTGCTGCAAGATAACACAGAGACATGTTTCTGCTCCTGTCTAGCCATGGCCAATTGGATTAGTTGAACCAATGATAAAGTAGAAAAGAGAAGGTTCCTCTGTGTAGCGCAAACATGTGCTACATTAAAAGCCTCTTCCTCTTCATAGAAATGCAAAAAGGGCAAAGTGAGACAGAGGGAGGGGAGGGGGAATCCTTTTAGTAAGAGAGGCGCTGGCTGTTCCTTTAGTGGCAACACGCCTGCATAAGACCACTTGGCTCACAATACATAATGTAAAACTAGCTGGGCTGTGGAAGTTATATGCTGTCATGGAGAGGTGATGCATGATGGATGGAAACACGGCTCCGCCCACAAATGCTGACGTCGCCAATCCCTGCAGATCTTAAGTTCCATCCCACCACATCGCTATCGGTTAACGATGTTTCGCTCCGTTCCAGCGGGAGCTACAAGGTCAAACTCTGTGTCGCTGTTACGCCTGCTCTTTAATCTGCACACGGGAAAATAAATGAAGAATTTATCGCGCTCTCACCACATAATGGCCGCTTGCTTCATCGCACTCACTGAACATCTGTTGACTATTCAGACATATATTTTTTTCACGGTCTCGCACACAGTGAGCCCTCATGCGCTCACAGAAACCTGATTAACTTGACACCAAAAACCTACTGGACAGAGACAAAATGGATGTTTTTACAACCATCTTTCTCATTTGTTCATGCAATATGTTGTGAGATGATCTCGTCTTAAAGGAAGAGCGTGATCTTCTATCACTGTGAGGATTTACGTAAGGCTTTACATTACAGTTGTATATAATAATGCATCCACATGCCGTGCTTTCCAGTGAAAGAAGCTAGATATAGAACCACACACCTACACCAACTCATTCCCCCCCCCCCCCCCCCCCCCCCCCCCCCCCCACACACACACACACACACACACACACACACACACACACACACACACACACACAAACCCAGGCAGTGTGTGTTACTATTATACACTTTGGTTTCCATCTCCTGTTTTTGTTCTCTACTGTAATTGGAAAGCCAGTGAAGGCATTCTGGCAAACATGACCACGTAGCTAGGGGCAAAGCACCCAGGCAAAAAAAATATATTAAAATGTATAAGTTTCACTATTCTTTTGTTTTTGTTTTTGTCTTTTGTCTTTTGTTGTTTTGATAGCAGCTCAGAGTGGGTTGGGGGAATGCCACGACCGGAGCGCAGGGGACAGTTATCGTCTCACATGGCCCTCCGGTGTCTTCCCATGTCTACGGTCATCTTGTGGATACGCTAAAGTTTAACGCTGATGGAGGCTGACTGACATCATGAGAAATTAATGTTGCACATCAGCCAGAGTGCTCTGGCAGCTCAGGGTGGCGGCATTTAGATATTTTACTTTTCCTATGGGGAGGCGGATGGAGGGTTGACTGCTACGTGTTCATGTGTGTGGGCGAACAGTGGTTAGGAGCGTGGCGTGTGCTATTCCACTTCCGCCTTTTTTCATATGTTAATGTAGGTTTTCTAAAAATGCATGGGTTCATTAGCAACGTTCATGGCCACAGCCATGACGATGGTCTCTGGGGATTAATTAGCGCATCGACATCCCCACCTTCAGACGAACATGTTCTCGTTGTGTACCAAGTCTTTAATTAGCCAAGAGGACTGTGTGCTGCTATTTTTACTGTGAAACATTGTTGTTTTGTTATGCAGTGTCAGCCTGCACAGAGGACACACAAACAGTTCAAACGGTGATGCGTCTGCCAAAGAAGCGTCTGAAACCTTAATATGTGTTGTGTCTAGCTCTGTGTTCTTTTTGGAGAAAAAAAGGAAAAGAAACGGAGGATACTTCGTTGAGCAACGTACACGCTGGTCTTCGCCTAATTACTGCTGCAGGAAAACTGCCCATCGTCAGCATTCAGCAGGAGAGATCAGAGAAATGACTTCTTTGTTCTGCGGGCTAATTAGCATACACACTAGTGGAAAATAAGTGTTGTAAAAAATCATTATCATCAGGGGCATGCATCTCCGAATGCATGATTATTTTACCCACAGCGCTTCACTCCACACAGCCGAATGTCTCAATTTCATCACGAGCTATGCACATTACTAGCTATATAAACACAACTGTGCTTACATTTCTTTGCCTCTAATTGTCGGTGCCCATTCAGCCCCCTGAAGTCGCTCATTTCACACAACGAAAACTGTTGTTACCCTCGTTTTGCCTTATTAACTGATGCCCTGCTTTTGTGTGTGGCAGCTGCAGAGACGAGAGGGTGGGGACTCCTATCGCTCCTCCTCATTGTGTAGCTGTCTGTGTATAACTTTGTAATCTCTTGTTTTTTTTGTGTCATCTACGGCGGGGCGGGGCGGGGAAAGCGTGGGGGTGGGTTGGATGAAAGCTGGTGGGACAATTTATCATTCTGTTTCTCCCTTGTCAAGTCAAAACCCAAGACTGCTCCTCACGTAGCCGAAGAGCAGCGATAACAACAGCAAAACTGTGGAGCACTTTCTAACATCTGTATTTCACACACAATCCCCCCGCTGACTGGGGTTTGAACATTCCCCCTACAGCCCTTGACACAGCAAGCCTGCCTCCTTACTTTGGCAGTTTGCTGCACACAAACACACACGGAGACACACACCAGGAGCCCACACACCCCAGCAGAGATGCAGATAAACAGTTGAATAGATAAGGAGCCAACAAGATGAAATGTAAAAACAATTTGACTTGACATACCACACAAACACACACACACACACACACACACACACACACACACACACACACACACACACACACACACACACACACACACACACACACCTCCCTCTCTCCTCCATCCCTGCAGTAAGAGCATCATCTCTGTTGTTGTCTGTGTCAAGCTGTGGTGCTGTGAATAGATGCTTTTAGAAACCAGATGAGCGATTAGTAATTAAGAGTGAAGACATGGCAGAAGGAATGGTTGCTCTCCTTTATGGTCGCAAAGCCAAACAATACCCACAAGTATTTTAGCAGCAGGAGATCGAAAAAATTTTCTCCCCCTTGAGCACACACTAGTTCTTTTCTACGCTGGAATTTATAGCGCTGAAAGTCTGGATGTTTGTGCCAACTTTACCCGTGTCAAAAAAAAAAAGAAGAAGTACTTGCTGGGAAAAAAAGAAATCTAACTTAAGATTTTGATCCAACATTTTTTGAGACTGTGGATTTTATGTATATAAATATATATATAAAAAATAAAAAGTGTGAATATCAATATGGTCCAAGACATGAGTCAGAATAAAATTTAGCTCATGGTCAAAGAGCTTTTACTGCGTATGATGTTGACATGTTGACATGTTGAAAATGAATCAAGAAGACATTTACCACTTTCATTCACGTACAACACAGCTGTTATACATACATTCACAGTCATCAAACTAAAGACATAACCAATCATCCTACAAACATCTTGTTAGTTCTGTGAATTAACAGCAAGTTGCCAGACATTTAGCGTGTGAATTCATCATAAACATCAGTTAGTGATGTTTAATTGGACAGACAGCGTAAACTCAGGTTTCACAAAAAAAGCTACGTACATTTACTCTCTGAATGGTGCCATATTACACAACAAGTATGTTTACCTTGATACTTTTATTTTTACACTGTAACATTTTTACTCATGTACATTTACTTACATCTATTTTGAATGCATGGCTTGTACTTGCAAAGGAGTATTTCACACTTTCTTTACTTTATTGCTACATAGGAAAGCATTCTCAATAGTTCTTCCAGCGCTGCTTGGTCGATATCGACACACCGAGTCGAAACATATCTAACGGATGAAAACGAGAAGTGCTACAAAGCAACACAACTACTTGGTTAGTTTATAGGAAAAGATGGTGGTCCGGGTTAAAATATGCATGTTTGAAATACTTGGGTCAGTCAACACAGGTGCAGGTAGTGGCAGCAGATCTGATCCATTAGGAAGTGAAGGGCACCTCAACCCCTTCTTCTATCCTGCCAATGCGCACACTCTCCGCCTCTTGTTGTATTTTCAACCCTATTGCACTATTTTCATCAGCTGCTTCTTTATTCATATTTTTATTTATTTATTTATATTTTCCCATCAGCATCCAGACAATGCAAACACTTTCCACTGCCTCTGGCAGTTTGGCTCGAGTTTGTCTTTATTTTTCCCGTAAAATGAATATATAAGTATTTTAGATGTATTGTTGAAGCTAAAGCATGAATTATTTACACACCTTAGAGTTTCCCCCGTCCAGACACAATGAGGGGCAGCAGACTTGTGTGGTTTATAATAATTGAATAAACCTTTGCAGTTGTGTTCATATTCTCATCAAAAAGACAGTTTATGCCCAGCAGTACGAATTATTTCCATTATAATTTTCTCTCAAAAAGCTATATTCTCTTACACATCTAATTGCACCATGAAGTTCATAAATATGCATCAGCAGATCAAACTTCCTTCAGTCTTGTGTCTCACTTTCATACATTTCAGTTTCCATCACCTGATGCCAAATAAACAAGCAGAAACCACCAGTTAGTTGTGTGACATTGCTCAATATAGTGAACAGTCTGTCTCTGCCAAATAGATGAGCAACGCAAACGATTCAGTTTTCTGCCAATTTACATGATGAGGAAATGATATGCTGGGCATTGGCCCCAGTGTTGATGAAAAGAAATATGGAAAATGGTTTCTATATTTAGCATACCCATGAGCATTCAGTTGGGGGTGGCTCTGGCTCAAACTTATGTTGCTTTCTTTGAGCACTGGGATGAAACATTGGTAGTGGCTGTTTTTAAACACCAGCTTTCGACAGGCATGGTAATCTGCAATTTCAGGAATCGCTTTCTTGTCCTTAAGTGGCACCGAATCAAATGGCAGCGATATATCAGGGTATAAAATGAAAAAAAAGGAGTTGTACGAGGCACAAAATGCACCAATTTGCATTTTTATGATGGACATGGTTGGGGGGGTATAATATGTGTCCGACAGTGGGGTTGTGAGGGCCGGGAGCCGAGGCCTGAGTGGGCCCCTTTAACACCATGTGCTACTGATAGCCATTATCAATGCAACATAGTCTCCCATCGCTGCCCGATGCAGCCCTCTCTTCTACTTACAGGGAAGAGCCAAGCAGCCTGATTGCAACCTGTACAAGTACAGGTGCAGTGTATGTTTGTGTGTGTTTAGGCAGATTATAGTGTATACTCTGCAGGCGTACAGCTGGAGCCTCCACCTCTGATTAACTCAGTGGGGGTAAAACGACTGCATGGGGACTGGGATGAAGAGGGCTTGAATAGGAAAATAATAGTGCAGAGAAGTAGTGGGGCTGGCTGGGGGAGTGGCTGGACAATTTGATGAGATCATCCACTTTGTGTGTGTATGTGTGTGAACTATACTCTTTTTGTTGTTGTTGGCATCAATCTGTTTGTCTGGCAGAATGAGCCGATATGAGAGGAAGCAAAGAATAACTTAAATACAAAAAATTCTTATCAACCGCCAGCACATTTCACCATGAATTTACATTAAAATGTATATTATACAATGCTGATGTTAATTATAGCAGAAGCATTTGATAAAAAAAAAAGTACTTGTGTTCTATTACAGTCGTTTCGCGCGGGTCGAGCATGATGGAGTGACTCAAACTTTATAAATATTTTTCGTTGCTCTGGTTGTGTAAGACCATCATTGCAGAACTTGGCATTTTCCATTACAGCTTGACAGCTTCGCTCTGAAGTTTGAAAACACCGCCTCGTATTTTCCTCAAGCCCTTTAGTCCTCGGCCTCATAACCAGGCTAGGAAAATCCAAGGCAACAAGTTGAGCCTAATAGGCAATTAGCTTTTCAATAAGCCCTACTCACTGTGATTACTGGACTAAATGAGTCTGTGATTCTTCGTAAGAAATGGTTGCAAGCGCGATAATCACAGCCACGTTTCAAAGTAATTAAAGTTTTGGCGCGGTCAAAGGTTTTGTCAAGGTAGAGCTTATATTGTAGCGTACGTCTGTACACAAATGCTCCAAGAATACACCGATCTTTTTTTTTTCTTCTTTTTTTTTTAGTTTACCACTAGACCAAGAACAGGGCATTTCTCCAGGGGTGTTCAGTTCAGGTTCACTTCACACATTTCGTGTTGTCTGCACACTACACTCGCTGACACGGCCCTTCCTACTCCCATTTGAAAAGACTTCATAGTGCGTGCCTCTGCTTCTCGTTGTCCCTGGCCTCTCCTTGGCCCCCATCTCTTCCCATTTCCTTGCATCAGCTCCATTTTTTTGTCTCTGAGTGTCTGTGAGAGCTCCACTCGTTCACCCGCTCTAGCCTGAGCCGAGGGATCGATGAGCGACCGGGCCTCTTACTGTAATCACTGACCCATTCCCCAGCCACCATTTGCCCCCTGACCCCCTTTTCCTCAGCTCTGAGCACGGAGCTTTATTTCTGAGGGGGCCGGGTCCAGCAGGTTGTAATGATTCCAGTTCACTTGGGTTACAGCCCCCAGATTCGAGTCGAATCCAACTTCAAAAGTCAGGACAGATTTTGCCCCCGTTACCATCCACGGCTCTTACTTCCCGCTGTTGGTCTAACTTTCTGCCAGGTTAGCAGAATACACACCACCAATATGGCAAGTTGCGTAGCTCAACAACCGTTGCCTTCGTTTCCATCTCTCGTCTTAAAGGTCGTCTCTCAAAACGTCGTCATGTTTGCAACGGATTCACAGTCCGTTCTCGACTGACCGGACGCTTTGTGAGTTTCCCCTTCTGAGAGCGTTAAGTATCTCGGCTACACACCTGAGGGTGTTTTTATAAATCACAATTTAGGTAGTCCAGATATCTGTCTCCATGGCAACCCTCAACCCTTGTGCATAGAAGCTGCCGCACTGCATGCCATTGCATGGTTCTCAGTATCTAAGGGTGACTTTTATAACACACGTCCTCAACTACTGATAATGGAACAATGAGGATTGGAAGGACAGGGTCAAATTAATACATTGTTAAAGTCACATGTTGGTGTGTGTGTTGATGGGCCTTGCTCTGTTTCGAGCTTGACCCTTAATGGGTGAGGACCCACTTTGGGGTAATGGTGTCGTGTTGGCGCAAGCCCAGTGATGTTCTCCTGAAAATATGAATTGCTCAATAGCTGCTGGGATCAGATGGCAGACACAAGATGCCAGCAAATAAAGTGTTCGGCAACGAGGGCACTGTTGTCGGAGGAAACTTTACTTGTGTGACGGCACGACCGATGTTGTTATTCAGCATCGGTCGTGCCGTAATGTTAGAAGAGCAGGTTTTGTGCCCAACGCGGGAGGTTGATAGGGTCATTATTTACAATAACAGCACTCTCCCTGAGATGTTGAATACTTAATCTATCATCTGTACAGAGTGATTTACTCATCAGTGTCTGCTGCTGCGGCTCCTTCACAGTGAGAGCTGATAGCAATTATGTCAAATCCAGCTGGCTTTAGAACATACGTTTGTTAAGGCATGTTGATACTCTCTGTAGCAGTGTCTCACAAACTTATTTTTGTATGGGTACGTTGTGACCAAATCTAGAATAGGCTGTTTTTGGTGAAAAGAGCTTAGAACATTCCTGACCACATTTACTGACATTTCCACATCACCTTTTATTATCTTGGATAGGTAAACCAACCATGGTGTATAGATTAAGGCTTTATTAAAGGTGTTATTCTGATATAATTCTTGGATGAAAGACCCACATAAAACCAAGTCATTCCTTTGAGAAAGGAGATATCCACTGACATATTAAATCCTATGTGCTAATCTCCTGTGTATCCTTATCTTGAGGTGGTCAGCGAAAGCTGAG
The DNA here is from genome assembly GCA_038501785.1 of Myoxocephalus aenaeus. Lineage (NCBI taxonomy): Eukaryota > Metazoa > Chordata > Actinopteri > Perciformes > Cottidae > Myoxocephalus > Myoxocephalus aenaeus. The sequence goes on along the minus strand of JBAMJR010000043.1, from coordinate 1,914,046 downwards.
CGATGTGCATGTGCCTTTAATCTTACACATATTTGCTCGCTGATTGATGCATGCAACATAAATCAGCTGAATATTCAAACAGACTTAGAAATGTGCGCTGAGAAAGGCCTAATTGAGTTAAGACCTCACTTGACTCGACTCATTGCAAAGTCAGAAGGCGAAGTTCGCTTCTCCTCGACAGACACTGACTGGCTCAGTGCTCTGCTGCTGCTTCGTTTTGAGGTTTACATTAGTCTTGTTATGTTCCATTCTGTTATGTTCTAATACATTACGTTCCAAAAGCACAAACATTTAAGATGGCCAGTGGAACATCTACTATTTCTCGACTCTAAACAAAAGCACATTCATCACTTTGACACCTCAATGATCACATTAAACAACCTCATTATTTGCACATAGAAAGTAGTGACAGTAGCAGCTATGCCCGGGTACGTTTAGAAATATTAAGCCAGTCAAATGTAATTTATTGCAAAGCTGTACATTATGACACACTGCATGTCTCACTGAAATGAGAATGCCTTCTTCATGAAAGAATGCGTGGTGAGAAAGGAGGATTTTGCTTATAGTCTGGTCACCAAGAGTGTGAAGGGGGCGCTTTGCTTAGCTCCCATTAGCCAATGGTGCCGCTGCATCGTGCAGCATTAGCATCACCTGGTGCCGACCAGGCCCTCATCCAAAGGTGGAGTCAGAGCTGCCATGTGGTAGTGCCAAGTCTCAGTCTCTTTTATGCTTTCCATCCATAGTCTTATGAATAAGTCATATCACTGCGAACAGCAGACAATGTTCTGTGCTTTGCGGCACATGTGTTTGTAACATTACTATCTTAAAGAGTGCAGCAAGCGGCAAACACAATGGAGAGGAAGACTGGATGCACAAATGGTGGGCTAAAACCAGCCATTGTTTACTCTCTGAGGAGCCGAGCTTAGAGGTTGCAATAGGTGCTTAAAAAAGAATGTGTTTATCCCGGTGTATAGTGGTAAATAATAAATAATGAATTCATTGATTCCTTTCTTCAGGGGTCCTTTGCTTTGAAGCAAGGTGGGCTTTGAAAACGTTGGCATCAGAGAGAATTTTGCCAGGTAGCTGCCTAATTACACTTGCAAGGACTGGCTGTCTAATAGATAGTTTTTAACTATCACAAAAGCTGCAGTCTGCCCTCTGAGGCACATGTGTCCTTTTTCAAAAACCATAGTAGGGATTAAAAACACTTTTGTTTGCCAAAGTATTATTTTTAACTGAGCCCATGACTATACAAAGCAGGCAGAGCAAAGTCAGGGTATTTTTACAGCTTTTTTTGAGGAAGTATAAAGGTGACATGTTTTTACTTTTGCACACAATGCACAATGAACGTTTAGATGGTGGTGGTTTATAGTGTTGATGTTGAATATGCAGAGGGTGAGAAGTAGGATGATTCATGTTTAAACTCAGATCATGTGCAGACTTTTATCTGCCACAAGAAAACATTTGATCCATATCAGTTTCAGTTGTTCTGAAACATTTACAGAATACACCCTCCGGTCTCTGCACTCTTTATTTTCTCTATTTACCCTGAAATCTAATCACATCCCACTCTTTTAATCCGCCCATGTCAAATCATTAAAAAAAAGAAATTACACTAATGCTTCCCTTATCTCTGACAGGACTATATGATGAAATTAAATCAGAGATTTTTACAGTATCCTCTCTGGGTAATGAAGAGTTTCTGAGTTTAAAGATTGCCAGAGTGACTACTGGACTAATAATGTGTGGCATTAAGGCGCAGTGTATGAGTGTTGTGAGAGATGTGTATCTCAACAAGTGATCATCAGGCTACTCTTGAAAGGAGAAGGTCTTTATGGAACATTGCCAATTATATTTAATTGTATGTAACTCCTTGCCTTCTCAAAGCAAAAACAGGAGGAAAGTTATGGCGTCTCTGCCTAGATTACATATCATATGGAGGCTGTAATGCGGTAATAATCCGATATAATTCCATGTTGATGAGTCATTACGTGTGTGTGTTTGCACATGCTTTAGATAACGCGTGAGGCAAAAGACCCCAGCGCGTTTAATGAGCTGGGAGGTGCAGACAAACAGACTATTGCCGACCGAATGAGGGCAAGCTTTAGGAGGTTGGGGGAAGTGTTTGCAACCGGAGTACTGCACCGAAACATTGGGGTTCCAAAGGGCGCAATTATAAGTATGCAGAAATCGACAACATTTAACATACATATACATGCGCGTGCGGGCGTGCACACAGACACCACAAGCAGCATCGCACTGGAGAGAGAGCACAGCATGTCCTCTCGCAAATGAATGAACCAGCAAATATGTCAGCATGCACGCATCAATGTCTTCAACAGGACAAGTTAACTTGCACCTTCTGGCTGTCGTAAAAGAGACCAGTGACTGCAGCATCCTTGGGCTGAGTCTGAGCAATAGCAGGAAACGAGAAAAAAGCGGCGTTTTAGAATGGCGCCAAACATTCCAGCAAGCGTTCTTGACTTTCTCTTGACATTGTCCAATTCAAGTCTGAGTCATGCTAATGTGAGCGATTGAGAGCGTAGCAGTGTCGGTGTGTTTAATCTCCCAGCAGTTAAGACTGGTGGTGTAAACAGGCCGCCTGGCAACATCTGTTTCTTTATGATCCCTGGTTCGATTGTGTCTTACTTACTACCTCCTCTCTCGCTTCCTCCTTAATGGCAGCTCTCCAGGGACAACTCTGAAACTGAGGCCTTACTCTTAAAAGAACTAAATCCGTCGACACAATAAACCATGAGAGACTATAAAAAGGCTTAAACGGCCTCCCAACCTGGCTTGTTGGTTCATCCCATAGGCGGTAATTGATTAGAAAGGCGGTCACATGTGGAAAAGCGTTTTAGTTAACATTACGATGGGGCTGTGCCTCTACACCTGCATTATTTAGAATCTGTTCGTTGAATGACTTGACTGTTTTGAGACTCAACTCTTGCAGTCTGCATTTACAACTCCTGCTCATCTCCCTCCCTCTTCCTCATCACATGTCTCGAATTTCGGATTTCACTCACGGATCTCTTGGATCTCCCCACATCCCCTCTGTACCACCAACAGTCTCCCTGTTTAATATATCATTTAAGAGCCTTAGTTAGACTGTGGCCTGTTAAGAAAGAACCACCCCACCCGAGCCAAGTGTGGTTTTTACTAGAGGGATACAAGTCTTCTGTAATCTCTCACCCTTTCCGGAGGTGCCGGGTTAAGTTGGTTAGCAGTGATTTGGCATTTTAGAGTACGGAAACAGGAGACATTAAAAGCTCACTAGTATGCTACATATTAAGATTGGATTCCTTCAGAGCCAGGCTTATGCAGACTGAGGAGCGAGGGGGATGTGGAAGTACTGTAGCAGTGAAAGAGGAGCCGCGTATCAGGGTGTTGCTGATTATCCTGTTCTGTTCGGATTTCTCATATCAAATGGATGTGTAGCTTTCAAGCGCTGATAGCTCTGTTTCTCTTAATATGCAAACGCATGAGGTAACATCTGCGTCTTCATCTCTAAGAGGCCTTACCAACTTGCGTGTCTCCGCCATGACGGACAGGGCCCAAGTGGTTGTCCCAGCGTGCTGCTGAGCCCGTCACATCAACATGAAATGTTGATAGTGCGGCAATCTGGAAGTCGAAGGCTGTTTGGTTAGCTCGCTCCTCACAGGCATCTGCTCATTGATTTGTGCTTAGGTTTTTGAGGGTTTGGATTTCCTAACGATTCAACTGCGGTTATTTTCCGCTTTGACCAGAACGAGTGTACCCTTGGGATGTTACTGTATGCTCCATCTGTTTGGCCTATCTCTGCTGCAGTGAGGCTGAGACCGTGAAATACAGAAACGTTCACACAAAGCATCAGCCTGGTTCTCAACAGGGCGACCGACAGGCACAATGGACATCAGTGTTTTACATCAGCGGTTTTGGTTCAAATAAAGATGAAAACTGTCTGCTGTACATGTCTAGAAAGCAAACAAATTCTGAATTCATGCCCGTCAGTCGTTCACAACACTTCTGGATATAAATGCTGCAAAACAATATCCAAATACCAGCATTTTTGCTTTGTTTTTGCAAACTTAGAGGTCTTATGAAGTCCCATTAACTTGAGACAAATGTGACTACCTTTCATAAAAGCCTGCTGATGTGTTTTGATGATGCCAGATATGTCATCCAAGTCGACGGAGAAGTTCGGTGTCTGAGAGACGGGGGACTGATTGACACAGCCGCGTGAGCCGTCTGATAATTGCACCTGACTCTATCAACAAACACAAAGACAAGGTGCTGCGTGGGAGGATAATGGCAGTAGATATCAGAGCATTAGTGGCAGCTCTGTAACTTTGTACACAGAGCGCTTTGCTATCGCTGTAATCGGCGCGTCGTGTCCCTCACACAATCCGCGTCCATTAACAGCCAATCCCACTGTAAGTAATGCTGTGATTTGAGGTGACTGTAGATTATTGACTCGAAGGTAATCATAGCGGAATACTTTTTTTTATCATCCATGTAGTAATCATCATGTGGCACACAATAGCCAAATAGCCCCTTTTAGCTGACACAACCTCTGTCTGAGACCAAAGAGCTTTCTTTTATTTTTTTCCTTCTCTTTGTGCTATTAGCTGAGCGAAAAAGGAGTCTGATATAAGTCTGTCTGCTTTTATAATGGCTTGTCGCCACAGGGACACAGGTTTGTTCATTGGAAATCTTAAACAAAGCACAAGGTCTTTTGGCCCCGTCTGATTTGGGAGTGGGGAGAGTGGGATTGGCTATTATCTCGCGGGTGCTGCCGCTGAGGAGCGTTGGGAAGCTACAGCCAGACCCCAGGTGTACTGTCGTACACAGAGGAAATTGAGCAAACAGGAGATAAGTGAGATGGAGGGCTATCTCTCTCTCTGTAGGACCGCGTCACGGAATCATCCCTCACTATTAGGTTTCCCTTCCTCTCTCCTCTCTGCTCCTGGCCTCTCCCTCCCACTCGTGTCTCATCCCCTTCCCTCTCCTCTGCTATCTTAAACATGGGGCCAAACATCTGTCCCAAAGAAGGACAGCTTGGGACACTGGTCTTTTCCGATTCGCGCTTCATACATGGCATCAAATTGCATTGCCGTGAGACATCAACCTAATCAAAAGCTAGCACTTGCTATAATGCTGTGCAACGCAGACTAAAAATATGACATTTTGACGTGGGTGCAGGTGGGAGGCGGCGGTGGCGGCAGGAACGGTGTGGAAGGCATTTAGAGTCTGTTCCGCAGCTTGTGCTGGAACACCCCGAGGCGAGTGAATAAACAGACAATGCTCAGTCGATGCCCTTTGTGGGCAGTACGGAAATGTAGCAGACAGGCAAGTCAGAGTGCAGGACAGGTCGCATTATGGTGGTCCACCCCCGTCTACCCTGGCACATAAATGAACAGAACATTATTAGAGCCAACACAGACAAAAGCGTGGACAACATCCATGTCAGCTGGCCGAGGTGCACCATCCCCAAAATCCACCAAATCAACACACCCACCCAGAGGAGAAGGCAGCGGCAGGGACACGGGATGAGGGCTGGCCTGTGGTGTCCACTGCTGAGCGGTAGTGGCAGGCTCCAGATGTGGAAGGGCCTGGGGGGGCCTTGAGCATCATATCCCCACCCATCACATCATATCTCCACCCCCCCCCAGTCCAGAGTGGGTGGAACGACGAACGGGGGTGTTCGCTGCCGGCTTGAATACGATCACTTAGATGGAATAGAAAGGGAGACGGTTGCATGCCTCGGAACGTATCGTGTCTCCTCTTGAGAGGAAATGTGGGGGCAGTTAATGACTTGTGCGTTGTGCGCTTGATAGCGCTGACGCGAGTGGGTTTTTCTTTGTGGCAGTACAAAAGAAAAAAAGAAGGAGAAAAGGAGTTGTGAAGTGAGAGTGTGGTGAGTCTCAATGAAATAAGAGCACTGTACCTACTGTACTGAGGAAGCGCTTACGTAAGGACGGATGATAAAGATGTCAGCGTGTTGCATCACGCTGGTGGCCAGCCAACCTTTACTTTGTGCCAAATCTCTCACTGCCAGCTATCTATTTCCTCTCGTTGCCAGACTGTTCTGTTAGCCTCATTAAAAATAATTCAATAAAATAAAGACAAAACTATGACGGCTTTGTGAACGCGTGCTTGTGTCCACCGACATAAAGAGAATCTTAACTTCCCTATTCAGCTGTGTGTTAAATGCACCATGGGAATAATCATCTCGTCGAAAGTGGACATTCCTGCTTTTTCTTTCAAGTCAACTCATCTCACTCCTGCTTTTCCTTGGCAGTCACGTCAACTCATCTCGCTTGTGCGTGGGTGACATTACCATGAAAACACTGAGCAAGTGGGAGGCCACTCGGTTTGCACACACGTGTTTAGAGCGATGACAGACTTGTGTGTGAATGCCACATCCACATGTCAACATTCCCTTGTTGCTTATCTGTTTTTTTCTGTCGCGTGAAATTAATCACATTTTCAACCCGACAGCAAATACTATCATGTTCTCACATCACACATTCCCACAGTGGCCTCTTACGCACGTAGCTCCTTTGCTATCCCAAGGAAAACATCTGCAGCAGCACACGGCGGGGGGAAAGGGGGCTTACAGCAACCGTACAGCTCTCTACTTTTTCTGCACTTTTTTCGCTTTTTCCCACCTACCTCTCACTTTGTCATTTTGTTTCTCTGCCTGCACAACAGCACTGGCAGGATTTAATAGCTCCTGGAAGATGTTATGCCCATAATATAATGGATCAATCTTCATTGGTCATTGGTCAGTGTTCAGGCAGGTGGGGGGAAGAGGCTCCTGTCACTAGCAAAGATATCTTGGGCCGGTCATTTCTACAGATTCTCAGAGGGACTGACCTTTGTAGTATTACCTAGACACCTAGTGATTGAGGATTCACTTGGTCCTTGTTTATTGAATGCTTCTTGCTAAATATTTGTGCTGATTGTCTGGTATGCTCGCTCCTTAATCTTAAAATAACAATTACACGCGACCACGTTCTGAAGTGTACTCTATGTATGAGAGGTAGAAGATCACTCTAGTATGTGAATCATTGATGATCAGCAATACTCTGCGCATATTCTATTCATGAGCGATATAGGAGGGAATTACAGCAGCGCTGATAATTCCTGACAAATCCTTGAACGAAGGTGAGCGTGACCGAACATTACATGTGGGAGACTTTGTATATGTCCTTGTGTGTGATCCACAAGGAGGCCTGCAGGCGTCTGTTCTTAAGGGATGAATTTATGTTTGTTTGATTCCTCCACTTCTGCGAGAATGGCAACCCACCTGCTACAAAAGCCTCAGCAGCTTATCCCTCATTACATATGTGCGTGTGTGTAATAAGGGAGATTAGGTTAAAGCTCGTTAAAAGCACAAATATATGCTGCACTGAGTGGAGACATGTCACCATCTCAGGCCAATCAGCTCAATGAGTTACACCGAGACCGGCACATATTTAGAGCTCTATGGTTTATTCCTTCACCGTTATTGTAAGCAGACACCCAGCTGGTCTTGCAGATGAGCTTGTGTGTGCGTTTGTGTTTGTGTGTGCGTGTGTGTGTGAGAGAGTTAAAGACCGAGCAAGGTGGTGAGAATGAGCATCGGAAGCCAATCTCATCCCACTGGAGATTTTCTCCTGTCCAAATATTAATGTTGCCTTCTTATGAAGTGTTATTGAATCACAAAGAGAGCAAAGTGAGGGCTGGGGGAGAGAAAACGGCAGATAAAGAAGCTGGAGAGTGAGAAGTTTATTCTCTTTTCATTTGGTCCTGAGCGGTGATTCTGTGGCTCCCGATCGATGCCGGGTAATAAATAAATAAAGCCAGCGTAATGTGAATGTGTTTCTTTTAGATTAGCACACATTAGAGTGAGGCCTCGCCATATCTAAATGTGAGGAGAGAGAGAAAAACAATATCTGAACTTTCTCCTGATAATGGAGGGTTTATTCCAGTAAATAGAGTATTCCCTCTTGTTTTTCCTCCTCTGTGCTGAAGCTGATATTTTGTAAGGTGTCACTGGCAGTCTGCAGCACTTTTGCTGGCCAAATACACAGCGCGGTTCAGTGCTGGTGTGAATGCTAAAAACACATTCGCTGGGTGAGCATTTGTTCATGAATACTATTTACTGACATTATGATCCCTCAGCACTTGCATGTGGCTTGCTGAAACGCACGAGGATGGAGGAAAACTTGATTTTCATCTCAAGCTCCACACTCATATATATATATATATTTTTTTTTTTATATTATTATTTTTTTTTAACCAAGCCAACGGTCCAATTATAGGGAGTGGGAAGTAGTGAGGAGAAGCAGAATGGCGAGTATCGGCATATAATTTATGAATCATTAAGAGAGAGGGCGCATTAATATTTCATAGCCCTTAGACCACCAACAACTGTTGGAGTGGATTCAGTAAACAGCCGTGTTGTGCACTCTCACGCACATCTGTGCGTGCGCAGCAGCGGCAGCCTCTACTGCATTTATGCAGCACTGGATGGATTCATGCACAACCGCACCCTGCACCATAATGTAAAAACACATATGCTTAGACTCTCTCTCTCTCACACACACACACACACACACACACACACACACACACACACACACACACACACACACACACACACACACACACACACACACACACACACACAATAAATACACACTCAAATCCCTCTGGAGGAATTTTAATTGCTGTCTGTGGGGGTGACACAGTGGGAAATCTGAAATCAACCCCCCAGTACAGTCTTCCTCAACTTCACCCTAATCCTCCTCCCCTCATTGGCTTCTACTCCAAAATGCTCTCCCCTCAACCCTTGGGCATAATTACTCCTCTATCTACAGACAGAGTATTGGTTTCCTCTAACTAAAGAGCAGCAGGCTCCTGCTTCCTCCTATCACTCTAGACCTTAGCTGGGTCGTCTCGCCTAATCACCCACTAAAAGCCTGGAACTATATCAAAGGGGATGTGTGTGTGTGTGTGTGTGTGTGTGTGTGTGTGTGTGTGTGTGTGTGTGTGTGTGTGTGTGTGTGTGTTGCTCATTTGCGTATGGGCATGCGCACCACGTTTCCACCTCACACACTGTGTATTGTACGTTAGATCAAAGCCATAAAGCCCTCTGGGCTTGACACACTCTTGCAAGGCTGCCGCAGCTTCGGAGCCCGGTAATTCTGCTGATACTGTATGCTGCTATTAAAAAAAAAAAAAAGTAGAGTGGGGAGTTTTTTTGGCACAACAGGGGATCACATAATCCTCCCATTGTTCTGCAGAGGTGGCGTGTATGGGTGTGTGTTGACGGGATAGGGGATATATCGGGGGCGGGTAGGAAAGTGATATGGGTTCAGTTATACTTCTCACGTCCCCCCTCCGGGTAGAGAGGACGTTGGGGTTTCTTAAGGGGATGCACAGTGAGAGTTTTGCTGACGGCCAATGCTAAGCTCATGCCCCCACATAAAGGAATGAAATAAAACAACCCAGAACAGCTACAGCATATATACTCCGCGGGGAATACAATAGCCGAACAGAATGTACAACAAGGTCCCCAGACTTATTTAGATTTCACAGGGAAAGTGTGAATGTGTTTTTCTTTCACCTCATCTCGGGGTTTGTGTTTTCAGCTTTTTTTCCTATCCTTTAGAGAACATGTGTCAGGTTGGGAAAGAGGTGAGATGACGCGGTGATTTTGGGGGTGCTGCTGCTGCTGCTGTTGCCGGTGGTGAAGATAATCTCAGGGGAGCCGACCAAATGAATATTCTCTCTGTTCCTGGCAACTCTACTCATCTTGACCAGTGGTCTCGGGTATTGGAGCGAAGTGGAGCGTCATGTTTGGGGAGATGAAGGGCGTCTGGGTGGTGGTGGGAGAGAAAGGAGAGATGGCGAAATCAAGAGCAGGGGTCTTTGAGGTAGCGGGTCAGGCCACCCAAGAGGGAGGAGTTCGCTCTCTCTCTCCCTCATTCATTTTGCCTCCATCCTTTGTTCCTTATCCACAGGAGAGTTGGGGCTTTTGGAATAACTAAGAAGGACTCTGGGGTCTCTGTGGGAGGACAGGTATAAGGAGGGGGGGGGGAGGCGCATCTCTAAATCAATCTCTCCATCTCTCTCTCTCTTCTTCTATTTTCTTTCTTAACACTCCCCGGCTTTAGCATGGGAGCCTGATGAATAATGGAGCGAACCGTGACCTTTGCAGTGCGGGTTCAGGCCTGCTCTGGCATCCCTCTGATCTGATGAGGGCTTTTGATCCAACCCACCCCAGAGCGCTACGAGACTCGGAGAGATGAAAAGCATCTGATAGACTGTACTGTACTCAAATTGCCACTTTGATCCCCAAAAATGACCATATTTACCTCAAAGTGAATCCACAAAAGTAGCAGATAGTATTGCAGTAAAAGAGGGGGAAAAAACAAAATCTACAAAGAAGCTTTAGCCGCGACACCATTCCTTATGATATGACTTGGAACACAGTTTGGTGGTTTGGTGGCTCAGATATAACAACAGCCTTGCACCTCTATGTGAGGTGTTATAGCAGCATAGTGGGAACATAAACTAAAGTCTCACACATCTTTTACTTCAGCATCCAACTGGATGCCTTTGTTCACAGGGATTTCAGTGTGGGTAATAGAGTGATGAATAAATTCACGGGGTTAAAATGAAACAGAAGTTGTGACGCAGTAACGATTTATACTTCGGTAAAGCTGGATCATTGTGCATCAACCCGGCCTAACCCTCCACTCAGCATGTTGAACTGACCCCCGAGTCAAACATCTCCCTTGTTTCACGCCATACACCTTCTCTCCCCTTTACCAGCCCCCTCTAAGGTTGGACTTAAATAACATGCTCACACTTCAGGGAAAAGTGCAAGACAATAGGTGAGTAAAAGTGAAAAGGACAGGAGATCCCAGTGGGGAGAAGATATCCTGATTAAAACAAGATGTTAAGTCTGAAAAACACTGATCACACGAAACACTGCTCACCTCGGCTACGGTGTCCCAAGATGTGGGAGATATAAAAAAATCATGAAGAGTCGATACCCTCAGTTATGCAAGGGGCCGGGGAGAGCGGAGGTGTGGGAGAGAGAGTACAGCGATGGATGGAGAGAAGCCTTTAAGTGTTCCTGCCAAGCAGAGCGTGTAGTAAGGTCAGGAGTGCCCCCATGCAAGACTGCAGAGAAGAGGAGAGGTGAGTCCCTCATTCAAAGAAGGGAAAGCTCCACCACTTTAGGAGAGAGAAAAAAATCCCTACTCCTATACTGATTCTCATAACACAGCAGCTGACACAAGTTCAGAGCAATACAAATATTGTGATTAGATTTAATGATAGGGTCAGAATAATAGATCATCCAAAGAATTCAACTTCACACTTTCCAATATTAGCTGAGAGGTTTTCGCGAGAAAGAAAAGCCTTCCTTGCTGAGCTCCTGTGTTGACAGGTGCCGTCCGGATTTTGGGGCATGTTTTCTGACAACCGGTGACGTTGTAGCAGCAGTAGCTGGGGGACTGTTTGAGCTCCAAGATTGTTAGGGGTGTTACCAACCTTGGAAAAAAAGGACTGATGAGTCATTTTGCTGCAGATGGGTTCATTCTCTCCCACTCTCCGATCCATTTAAAACACAGAGAGGGGAGTAAAAGAGATAAAGTGAGACAGTCGACCACCTGTGTTTCTCTTCTTCCCAAATTGTACTAAGTAATCAATTGTAGTGAAACAAGTCAGGAGGGTGGTAATTTGACAGATGGAGAGAGGGCAGACAAACCAAGCTGAGAAACTCTGTGGGGGCTAAAGAAGTAAAGGTGTGTTTGCAATGGAACTATTACAGCAAAAGCTCCTGTTTAAGAGCTCTGACATTATACACCTTTACAAGAATATCCGGAGTCTTTCTTAGAAAAACAGTGTATTAGTTGGTGTGTAGTACATAGGGCTGTCACAGTGATGGAAATTCCCCCACAAGCATAATAATTGGCTCAACCACGTGATACAGCCATTAAAAAAACAACAACACGATGCTAATTAATTTACTAGTCCTTATTTCAGTGCTAAATAGATACGCATTATTTTTAAGCTATTATTTGCTCGCCTAAATTGTTGCTTTTTAAATGACAAAGAAGACAAACTAAAAGCATGTTTTCCCTCACAAGGTAGAGGACTTGCTATGTATGAAGACCAGGCTGAAGCACGCCGGTCCCACCCCTTCCCCATTGTGTTTGGACAGCAGGTTAAAAAGTGACATTGACGAGAGCACTGTTTAAAGCCGTTTGCAGCATAGTTATAAATATGTGGCACTCCCATTGCAAAGAAGTGAAAAAAGAAAAATCGTGCACAAAGCCTTTGTGGAGGTTGCTTGCTGTGACCTACGGTGGGCTTGTGTATCGCGGTTATTCTAGTATGACTCGCATGCACACGTACATAAACCCGCGCCATTCACAAATGGGATCAAAGGCCTGTTGGAGTTGAACAGAGTGCCCAGTAAGTGTTGCTGCCCCTGAGTAAATGAGTGACAATTTACTTGTGTTGTTGTTGCTGCTGCTGCTGCTGCTGCTGGGCCCCGCGGGCCCTGTGATCATGTTCAAATGCAGGGAAATGGAGGGAGCAAATGGGTTTGAGGAGAAAAGGATAGCTCTCAGATCCCCACAGCTGAATCCACCGGCCACTGAGCATTGCTCTGCGTCAGATGCTCATTGCTACTGAAACGTGCCATCTGTAATTTTAGTTGCAGGTGCGTGTTTACTGGAAATGGGAGCAGTGGCATTCGCTCCGCTCTTCCAAACTGCGATTGAAATGGAGCGCGAGACGATTGCACGGGTTCAAATGTGCAGCACGATGCAGACGGAAATTTCAGGTTGACGCTAATTGTCAAGTTGAGTCAAGTCAATTTTATTTTTACAGCTTGATATCACAGAATTGCTTCAAGGGTTTTTGCTGTTGTTAGATTTAGCTTTGCTGCTCGGTGTGAATGAAAGACTTTCTCCAGAGTGAATGTTGTATTACTGAGCCAATAATTATTCTCTGAGATGCCTGGAAGTCCGTTCTTTCAGGACAAGAAAAAAAGAAAAACAATCATGAATTTACAGGGAGAAAAACGTTGAGGTTTCTACACGTTAATGACTGATTCTGCAGCCCTCGCCTGTATGCTGTGCTCAACACTATGCGCCATATGCGCCCACTCCATTCCTGCCTTGTCTGTCCACTCCTCAAGTTAAGATCCTAGAGAGACAATTTGTGCAGTCCATTAAGGGCTGATGAATTGGATTCAGACCAGCCAACTGGTGTGAATGGAGGGTCTAAGCACACAAGCTGACAGCCATGCACTCCCTACGCGCTTTTACAACTCGGTGAATAGCGTTGGCTCGTGTTACAGTAGGCTAACTCATCAACGTGGTCCAGAGCTCACGGCTGTATTTACAACAGAGCCACAACAGGAAATTGGCTGTCTATCAATTGGCATCTACATGCTGTACTAAGGGCTGTCCTTTGAAGAGACATGAGACACTTTAATCTCATCAATGTGGTACTGAATGATGGGGTCTCAAAGAGACATGTCCGCGGATGACAAAACTGTATGATCTCGTACATCCAGCAAGCAGCTTTTAATCAAAGCTCAGGAATGAGGACCCGCTTGGCACTTTGCTGTCTTAGTCTTAGCACAGCGTGCAATAAGGGGAATAGATAGTGAGGGGTAAAAATAAGTACTTCCCTCCATCTCACATTTTATTATTTTTTCTGTTTTGAGGCCTGAGTTATTTCAACAAACGATCATTTTCTTCTCAAACTGAAAACATGCACACCACACATCCACATACAACTACTCATGTGCTGCGGTTTTAATAGTTCTGCTCTGGGTCATTGGTAACATTTCCTTCAGCATGACCCTTTCTTTACTCGAGCCATCTCAAACTGTGTGTGATTGTAGCGGCATTCAAAGTCAGCGCTTAAGTGCCCAGCCAGGCCACGTGATGAAAGTGTGACCCCATGCCGCTCACATCAATGAAGAATAGAAAAGAGTGAGTGGAGTGCTATACGTACTGCACGTAAATGCAGAGTGCAGGCATTGTGTGCGCAATCCGAAATGTATTGCGATGAATGTCAAATGAGGACAGCACTAAAGAAAGTTGGTCATGAACGTTTTTTGAGAAGCCAACTGCTGTACAAGGCAAGTCAAAAGATTGGTTTGATACTGTCAAACCTACTCCGAGTTTGATGCAATCACCCAGAAAGTGTCTGGAGCACTATCCCAGAGACATTAAATATTCATTCCTCCACTCATCATCTACTGATTCAGAGAGAACGTGGAAGCCATTGGGCACTTAATGGGATACTTATCACACTTACTCTGATAGGCCTAGTGCTTATCTTGCTATTTAACATTTGCTATCCTCTAGAATCACGCAACATATTTTTTCTTCAACACTAGGATGAAACATCTGCTTTCGGTCTGTGTGTGGAAGTGCAAACATGGGTTTGTATTTTTCTGTCTTAATTTAAGCATGTGGTCGGTGCAAAAGCAAATATGTGTGTGCGTGCGCATCTGTGTGTGGCTTGGGGCCACACTGGAGCTGGATTTTATTTTACAGCGGCCTGTTAAATGCCCAATATCAAAACTCGGCCCTGCAGAGCTGTCAGCCACACGGCGGGCATAGGCCTAATATCTCACATGGACCGGGGATTAGTTTCTGTCTGTTGCTCATGGAGAAATGTGTAATCTCATATCAGAGAAGTGGGAGGGTGAGGAGGAGGAAGGAGGGGATTTCTGCCATTAATGTCTAACCTTTAAAAAATGGATTTGCAAGTGTGACGAGATACAGGCCGAATGTGATCGCAAAAATGTCTCGGCCCAGTGACAAGAAACAGGGAGCAAAAGAAAGGGGAGACAATCACAGTGTTCATAGTCAAGTGAAACACACTGCGCTTACTGAAATGCCTTTCATCTATTATTAAATGTGTGTACAAGGAAAATTAATACTTTGTGTACTTAGCATAAGTTCTGTGTTAAAGTAAAATTAAATGTTTTGACAGCACAGCACAAAGCCATTCCCATGAAAAACTTTAAAAAGAAGTCATCTGTATAAGTGGGGATGCTGGAAAATAGTGTAAACAAGCTTGTTTGGATGCCAACACCAACAACACTAATATCTCACTTTTACAAAAATTAATTGTTCTCCTTAATCCCGTTCATTAAATCATATAAAAAGCTTAGAAATCAAGCACGAGCTCCCTGTTGTTTCACATATATTACAGTAGTAGATTCCCACATTTAGAGGATAGGCTAGCTTTATTCTAACATTGTCATGAAAAGAACAAACCAAACAGTGAGAAACACCCACTAATATGTGTTTTATATAGCAGAGCCACAGGCTGATATCGCCCATGTCATACAACTCCATTATCATCCAAGCACTATTAAGAACAGGCATCAGCATGTTAGCAACTCATTGCTAGCATGTTAGCATTCTGATGCTTCACAGAGCAACTGTGACGGTATGTATTATGGCATGGAGCCATGAATTGCATCAGGTTGCCACATAGACTAATGTAATGTTTTATGTATTGTGGATTTTGGTTTCACAGAGGTCTGGGTATTATAAAGGGGAAATAGCATTCATTACCTTTTTGAAGTGTGGACAGACACGCAGGCATATCCACACTGCTAACACTGATGAATATTCACACTGTGCGCTCTGAGACGTTCCTGATCACAATCTGGCTCATCAGCCAACAAATCAGTGGAGCAGTAGGGGAAAAGAAGGCAAGCTTTTAAAAAGGTTAAAGTTGCCATTGCCTGGCAGACTGGAAGTAGTGCCTGCTCATAAAGACCCAATAACGGCCTCTCTTCGCTGCTCCCAGCCCACCATTACAGCACTTTCCTGATCATATGGATTAGCCTGGCCCAGCTTCAGCTACATGGTAACTCAGTGGCGGGCCGTGCCTTTTCTACCTGGGCCTTCTGTGCCGTCTGATATCGTATACATAAATACGCGCATGACGGGATGCTGCGTCATTAATGGACAATGCATGTAGTTCACATCAACAACCAGTCACATTTAGTTATAACAAAACATGACAAAAACAATCCAACAAAACTGCAGCACTAAAACACTGTACACTTAAGAGCACGAGCCACAATCAGAAGGAACGATATCAACCAGTGGTGTATAGTAACGAAGTAGAAATACTTTGTTACTGTACTTAAGTAGTTTTTTGGGATATCTGTACTCTACTTTACTATTTATATTTCTGTTGACTTTTACTTCACTACATTTTGCAAAGAAAACCGATACTTTTACTCCGATACATTTCCCCTGAAACCTTCGTTACTCGCTACAAAATCAAATCTATCTTTAGAAAATAAAAAACATCCGGGACTGTGGAGGAACACAGACTCCACCAAGCAGGTTTGGAGAATCACAATATTCTGCATTTTCCCTCTACATCCTCTAGTCCAGCGCTCCCAAACCTTTATTGCGCCACGGACCGGTTACGTGAAGACAATACTCTCACGATCCGGGTCCCATCTCGGGGAGACAGGAGACAACGACACCTGACGTGTGTTCGTTATGTCCAGTCTACTCCTTAACTTAAACCTTATTGTCCAGTCAACTGCTTAACTTATAACCCGCTGCACAAAGACAGGATGTTGAAATGGAAGCAGTTTTTTGTGCTTTTTTGGCGATCTCAGGATACTCTGCCTTGGTTTTAATCCAGAACACCGACAGAGTTGAGATAGACTTAAGTTTCATTTTTAAGGTAACGGAACCTCTTGACATGTGTCAAGAGGTTCCGTCTGAGGTTACCACAGACGGATATATCCGGTCATTTTTCACAATCTTTCCGGCCTTTTTTTTTTTTATTGAAATTTTTCATTCATTCTTTCTGTGCGGCCCGGTACCAAGGGACCTACGGACCGGTACTGGGCGGAATAAGCATACTTATAAACGCACTGTTACAACTCCTTTATAGTGTCATATTGCTTTTTGGAGAATTATGATGATAAATTCATAGTAGATGCAAAAGTATACTTAGGTACAATATATTATGTTCAACATAATATATATGGATGGATCACAGTCAACCCAATTATTTTCAACCCAACTCCTTTCCTTGGTCACGGTGGCAACAGAACTTAAAAGAATAAACTTCATAATTCTCAAAATTCGTACTTTTACTTTCAATACTTAAGTATCAAAAGTATTTTTCTGATATAAAATGTACTTAAGTACAGAAAATATCAGATACTTTAATACTTTTACTCAAGTAGTATTTTAATAGGTGACTTTTACTTTTGCTGTAGTAATTTTCCAGTAAGGTATCTTTACTTTTACTCAAGTACGGCTTTTGGGTACTTTATACACCACTGATATTAACTATATAATAAAAACAGCACCATAGACACATTAACACAACACTACAGCAGATGGAAAAACTCAAAAAGCAGTTCACTCAGCAGATGCTGTTCACTTAAAGACAAAGCATTAACAAACAGTTCAATGACGCAGTTGTAGTTTATCAGTGCGCTTCAGTTCCAGTAACAGGTCTGTCTCGATGGCCATGGACACCAATGAGGACAGTCGAGCCACCCAGTTGCGTTTCTGGAATAAGTTTCCATGCGTTTTAGGGCGGAAAATGTCGATGTTGGGATCGTCACCGCCAAACATGCCCATAACCCTCAGTGAGAAAGGCGTTGTCAGTAAATCCGCCACCAAGTCCGTTTCTCCTCCTCCTTTAGCCATTGACAGCACATGTTAATGCTCACACTGGCCCACTGACCAATCACAGCGCATGTTAATGCTGACGTACTTCCAGGCCACCTCGCGGGCGCTGGCACGTCAAAGAATACGCCCAGCATGTCAAACTAAAGATCTGATTGGTTGAAGTCTATGACAATCACGACAACGTCCCCATGTACTTTAATCTGCAAAGGCCAGCTAGAAGGCCTCGGGCCGCTCGCCTTCCATAGAGACATAGAGGTGAAATCTGATTGGATAAAAGCTCTCCTTAAAACAAGCTGCACTGGAAGCAGCACTGCAGAGCAACAGAGGAAGACAGGAGCTGTGCAATTAGAAAAAAAAGATAATAGGGAAAAATAATTATAATACATATAGTGTATTTGTGAGAAAAAATAAATAAAATAGCTATAACTTTGTGATTCTGTTTAGGCTGGCAGAGAAGGCTTAGTCCTGACGGCCCACCACTGTGGTAACTGGCCCCTTGCTGGGAAAGAGAGTTAACGTGTGAACGACGATCGATGGTAGTCAAGTCGTTGGACAGGGGACTTGAGATTGATTGGCCAAACTCGCTGTTCGCTTCTCCAAATGGCAGCAAGGCTTGAACAGGATCCCATTCACAGAAAACATATATTTAATAGTCTTTATTCACACAAAGCATGGGCAGAGGCAAGATTAGCAATTCATTATAAGTTTTTTTAAACGGTTGACGTTAAATGTTAAACCTACAGTTGTTGCCTTCATGTGTACAGTATGAGAGCCACACTCCTCTTAAGACTAAAAAGGAATATGAGGCTGTTTTATCGCTTCTGCCCCATGTGTAAGACACCTATTACAAGTGTCCTTGCAGAGAGAGCCGTGACTCAGAGAAGGGGACTTACGAGATCTGTACTCGCTCCTCATCCAATTCACCTCAGGATGAGATGGCGTGTTCACAAGAGCCTGTAAGACCTTACGAGGGGCTCGTATTCACCCTCCAATATCACCAATATTACTAACATTAGCACACCGCGCCTCTGGCTAAAAGAGGTCCCTTCATCTCCGGCGCTAGTGATGGATAACATCTGTTATAGGCACAATTTATATCTCCTCAAGCCCCCACATAATCTCCCTCCATTGATTCAGCACTGAAGTGGTACTCAAGTTAATTCCAGTCGTCTTCATCTCATTCTGGCGGTGATACTGAGAGACAGATTCCCACCATTTAGGAACAAAAGATATAATTGAATGTCTTGCTCGGTAGGTTAGTGTGTCATATGCTTGGATAATGTGTTTTGATTGAAACTCTTTGCACTTACAAAGGCTAAAGCAGTGGTACAAAGAGTGATAAAAAGCTCCAACTAATAATAATAATTTTAATTATAAATTAATCTGCTGATTATTTTCCTGATTCTATTGTTTTAAAATGTCAGTGAACACTATTCTTAGCCCAAGGTGACATTTTCAAATTTGCTGATTTATCAGACCATCAGTCCAAAACCCAAAGATAATCATTTTACGATTATATATGACAGAGAAAAAGCACCAAAATCCTCACACTTGAGAAGCAGTCAAAAGCAGTTTTGGTTGACGATTGAAACAATGTAACAATTCTGATGAAAAACAAACCCTTAATTTGATTTTGTTGTTTGTTTGTTTTTAATGTGATTTCTTATCACTTTATGCATCAGCCGACCTAATTGTATCAGAAAATATTTCAGGTAGACTTTTGATCAAATTTAAAACCAATATAGATTTGGTTTTAAACAGACATGAAGCCGCTGTACCATTTAATGACGTTAAGCTTGATTAGAACCAAATTACACTTTTCTAACAAGGTAAAATGTGTTACTACAGAGTAAGTAAGTAACATAAGGAATATATATATTAAGACAAAAATGGACTAGACGAAACATCCATATCCTGGCCCAACTTTACACCAAACAGTGACTGCTGTAACACAATCACCAGTGATTGTGTTACATTGTGTTTTCAGTCTCTCATAGGAGGGCACGGGCTCCACAAGCAATAACCCTTCTCTAACATGTTGCCATAAACTTTATTCCCACATCCCATTATCTTCATTTGAGCCGTCTTTGTGAGCCAGAACAGCAGTTCATTTGTAGATGTATTTGACATTGTAAAGTTCGTCCTGTAAAAGCATCTTAAGATAAGTAAATTTAAAAAAAACTATTGGCAGTGCG
This sequence comes from Myoxocephalus aenaeus, assembly GCA_038501785.1. Lineage (NCBI taxonomy): Eukaryota > Metazoa > Chordata > Actinopteri > Perciformes > Cottidae > Myoxocephalus > Myoxocephalus aenaeus. The sequence goes on along the minus strand of JBAMJR010000043.1, from coordinate 1,894,152 downwards.
TTCGATAAAAATGCGGCTTGCACTGTAACATTATTTGGGTAATGGACACAAACAGAAGAGATGCTGCTATTCTACTGGAGGAAAAGCCAACGAGAGTAAGGATGTCTGACAGTATTTTGTGGACTGGAATCTGTGTGATACATCTAACACCAAGTTATCAAAAGGCTATGGTACAATCAAACAGAAAGTTCGTGGTTGAAAATGAAAACACTATTGCACCTCAGAAGGTGCTTGAGTGGAATTGTTCCTTTTCTATTTGCACATCTCAACCCAAGACACAAGCAGGGACATGCACTTACACATCACACATTTTGGTCGGGTGGATGTCACAATATCAGAGCAGAGAGCAGGGCGTCAGAAACAGATAATCCCTAAATCAGACTTATTCTTCCATCCCTTGACGAGCCTTGTTCAGGAGTTTCCATCTTCACCACCCTCCTTAGCCTGAATTCCTCTCCCGTCGTGTGTATACCTCCAACTGCATTACACCAGTGGAACAAGTAGTCGTTGTCACCCCAGCTGCAGCTGCGGGTGATATTTCTCATTTACTGAAGAGCCAAGAAAAAAAGAAAAGTGATGCTGTCTGCCTGCCTGCCCTCTCATGTGAATCATCCAAAACTGCAATAACATCACTACAGCAACATGCCACTGCACAGAGATCCGGTGTGGTGTGACTGCCCTGACAGGAAGCGCACAGCTCCTCCATAATCCAAGAAACTGTGAGAAGCAGCAACTCCTGTAAAGGCCATGTTTCATGTTAAAGTGATGCTCCGTCATTTTTAGAGAATTAGTATCACGCTAACAACATGTGAGCACATCCGACCTGCAATCAGACAGATGATAAAGGTGTGGAAGTGTGACAAAAGTGGCTACGCTAGTGAATAACTAACACCAGTGTCTGTGACTGAGACAGAGCCAGCTTCTCTTTGTACCAGCTCACTGTCTGACATGAATTCTGTAAAATAAAGATAAAAGAGAAATAGTGTAAATCCAAACTGGATAGAGGTGCTGCTCGTTCCACTGAATGTATCACAAAACATGTCTGTATATTATTCATGGTTAAATCAAAGGCTTGCGCTTTGATTGCACCTAAGAGAAGAGGGGGAGCCGTGTCGAGATGTGAGCACTGTTCTACTTGCACTCAGCAAAACAGGGGAAGAGGTGGAATGTAATACGAAAAGCTAATATACAGTAAGTGAGCCAGAGGTACTTCTTCTTCTCTCTTCAGCGAAACATCACACCCTTACTGCTTCTTTGCATCTGCTCAGAGCAAAACTAAAGCCCTTGATCCTGACGAGAGCAAAGCACATTGGCTCAGCTCTGAACAGACATTTTCATTACACGCTTACACCAAGTCACTCACACACACACACACACACACACACACACACACACACACGAACGTAGGTCGTCAATGGGAACACATTGCACAAAGCAGCAGTTGTGCAATGTAACACAAAGCGGCATTTACCTTGTCTGGGGAACTAATTTTACAACATGAAATATACCCGGAGATTAAACATGCATGTCCTCTTCATTGATTTGTCTGCGTTAACATTTGCTGTGGCCTGGCATGTATGCATTAACCTGCACAGTTTTGAGCCAAATATTGGGGACATACATGCTATTGCAGCTCCCCATGCTTCCCCTTTGTGGATGCCAGGGATATCCTACAAATGTAAAAGCTCAGCGGTAAGATTATAAAAACTGATGTTCTTTTGTTGGTATTCCATGAAGGAGCTTTGGCTCAAAGGCCTTGATGCGGATTCAACTCCACGAGGACAGAGAAAAAAAAAGAAGATATTATGACAGAAGATGAGGTGAGGGATCCAGTTCGACATCAGTACAGTTCCCGCACTCTTTATTTCGCATGCATGTGTGCCTTGCAGTTTATGCCTTGGAGAGGGCTTAAATCCACGAGGAAGAGGAAAAGATTTTAAGATCAAAGACGTGTGGAAAGGTATTCGGTCCTATCAGCTCAGCAGCAATCACACTCCTATGTTGTACACATGTATGCCATCCTCATACTTTGTCTGATTCCTTCAGGGGAAAGGTTGAACAAGTTCCTTAGAGCAGGCACTAATCCTCATTTAAACTTAATTTCTTTTTAAACTTACAGAGAGCAGGTCAAAATGTCTTTTTGTTGGGAAAGCTCGGTAGCACACACCACTTGAACCTCTGGGACGTGAGACAAGGAAGAGAAAACCCTACATAGCTTGCCTGGCTGCCTGAGGTTCTGAATCATATTTCCTTGCAAACACGCACTGCCAACTTTGCTCAGTTTCCCAAGATAATAATTGAAGTTAAACGTGTCTTTTTTTGGCAAGTCCACAGAGGCGAGAGGAGTTTGGAGAGTAAAATAATAAGATTGAGAAAAGACTTGAGGCAGATGAGCCACGGCGCTAATAGGCAGACGTGGCGTCCAGACAACGACGACGAGGAGTGTGTGTGTGTGTGTGTGTGTGTGTGTGTGTGTGTGTGTGTGTGTGTGTGTGTGTGTGTGTGTGTGTGTGTGTGTGTGTGTGTGTGTGTGTGTGTGTGTGTGAGTGAGAAAGAGAGAGCTCCTCTGGGTCATTAGGCTAAGCTACAGACAGACACATGCAAGTGCCACCTCATCCTTCATTCTCTCACTGTCCCGGCCAACGGGCGCCGAGCAGGAACGCATAAGGGCATTGAGCCATGTTCAGTGAACCTGACATAAGCTGAAGATACTGTGGCAAATGAAGATGCATTGCAGGGACAGTGGCTTCTAATTGTCTCCCTACATTTCCACCAGTCTGTCGCCATTCTCGAGGTGTACAGTACAAGTGACTGGCACATTCAATACAAGATGCACAGTAGTGTGAAAACCACAACATGGTGGCTAATGCAGATGAGAATAACATCATCCTGTCCATGTATTCAGGATTTTGGCCACGTCCGTCTCACGTATAGCAGTGATGAGCAGTTAACTGTGACATCTCAACCTGAGTTCCATTATTAGAGCGTCTGCTGTCAGATAAAGCTGTGATAAGACAATGCGGTGCTGCCTCGGCACAGCAGCCGCATAGATTCATCCAGACACATCAGACAAGACAAATAGACCTCAGCTAATGCTGACAGAGCACCCCCGGTTGGAAAATTTAGACAGACTTTCAATCATTTGTTTGACAAGTGGGGACATATTCAAGCAAGAGGATTTCTGTTTCCATAATTCCAAACCCCATAATCCATTTTTGTCCCCTGTCAGGGCTGGAATGAATGATTCACTGGGCCAAACTGAGAAGGCAAGTCACCTTGGCAACAAATTGAAAATATGCAGCTCAAATATCATGTTATTATGTGTGAAAACTATTCTGAAACACAGAGGGTGCGAATATGGAGTGGTTTTCCCACATTTTGGGAGTGTGTGGCAGGAAGGTGTGTGGAAGCTTAGAGACTTAGCATGATGGTGGAATATAAAATACATGAACCTAAAACCTGTATGAAATGATTTTGCTGTCAACACAACACTAACATATAATAATGTAATTTACATCCAACAGACATGGAGCAACATTAGCCTTAATTTGGAGTAATGTATCTGTTCACCTGTTAAACTTCCAAAGTTGGGTCATAATTAGGGGTAATGTTAGTTTGTCACTGAGTAACCCCATTCACATACAAGCAGTCATGAGATCCATTATTCAAAGTAAACTATGTATTTCAGAAGCTTTAAAGAAGAAATATTTACTCATACATATGTCTGAGGTAAAATGTCAAAGAACACGGATTTGATCAGATTGATGGAGCTCAAATAAGAATCAATAATGTATCTGTGTCTGTTTCAACATGTCAAAAGTCAAGTCGTACAAGTGAAACACATGGCACAGCAATATAGGAAACAAGCCAGTTTGTTCATATTTCCTGAATTGTAACTAAAATACATACACTAAAAACACTTTGATGAAAGTAATCTATTTTATGTATACATTATTTATCGAAGTGTTCTTGATTAAAGAAAAGAGAGCAACGCAGCAAAGTGAAGTGATTTAGAAAGTAAATTAGTAGTATGGTTAAGACAACCTAATTTGTCTGCCACTGGGTAAATGAGTTGCTGGAGCAAAGTGAGTCCTCTGCAAACAAAACACTCAATGAGTAACATTTGTCCCCTGCAGTGGTTCTAAATGATGCCACAAAGTAGCTCTGCTGCATCTCAATTACCTGGCAGTGTGTCTCTGTGCTCCATTAACATGAGCAAGCCATCCCACTTAAGTGAGACGCTGCTGGAGAGGCCGTGAGGTGATCGAGAAGCTGCATAAGATATTGTATGAATAAAGATACATAATAATGTACGATGCAGTAACTTTCCGCTGCTTAGTGAAGCAAGGTACAAAAGTACAATTAGAGAACTAATTAAAACAAATAGATGACGTGTGACACACAGACGTGTATCTCAAGGTATTGCTCCACAGATGGCTTGATGGAACACTGTGACTCTATTTTCATATTCTTCCTTTTATTGTAAATATTTGTGGGAACGAGCCACCTGTGAAAAATAGCACCTGTGTACTCTGTCCGATACAATTATCTCACATCAGAGAAAAATAGGATCTAATCTGATCTAATCAAATTTCACTCAGAGAGGGAGAAAATTATCCAGAGTGCACGCAGTTAAAAGCTTGAGATGAGTAAAGCCGACGAGTAAATACTCATGATATTGATACAATGTTGCCACAGGTGAATCAGAGTATGTTTGCCAAGACAGAACATAAAACAGTGACTGTGTTTACATGGATATCAATAATGTGTTTATGAGGATTATCCTGGTTATGATCATAATCGGAATATGATGTTTACATGAGCACAGAGAAATCAGGTTATTCTAGTTATACTAATACGAGTAATTTGGTTATTGATTTCTTCATTCTATTTGCACAGGCTATGTGATGTTTAAATTAAATATTTGTCAATAGAAGGGAAACAAATGTGGTTTGACTTGTTTTAAGGCACTTTGTAGAGTAGTTGATTTCAGTCCAAAATGGAAGACAGATCTGCTGCTTTTAGCAGGTGTAATAATATTCACAAAGTGGAAAATGAACTATAAGGACCAAAATCATGTCTTATACCAACATGCTTATTTCTGCTTCGAAGTTGGGGCTGGAGCAGATAACAAGTGGCCATTTGGAAACTTTTTCGTCCGCTTGCCTTATTCACGGTTCGCTAAACCCAACCCCCAATCGAGCCTGTCGAGCTTTACATTTCTCTAATAATGCATGACGCTCTAATAAGAGCCATACTCTCAATCCAAACAGTTTAGACAGTGAGAAGAGCAAATTTATAAGGAATTGATTAAATTGTGAGTTTGCGAGCTCTGACCTAAGCCGCAAATGTTAGCATACCTGGTTTACTAGCTAAGCAGTAACAGAGCATTGCTTTCCAAAGGCAAGGGGCATATCTTGGGTTAGAGGTAATGTAAGAAACAAAATCAGATTTATAACCCCTTAACAGGGTTATTCTGCTAAAACAAATTATCTAGACATAGTTCGCTCAGGACTCTGGCTCTTTAGCATTAGCGCTACTAGCGAGATCGAATTTGCGTGCGACAGTTCAGCAACGAAATCCAACATAGTTAGCCAGTTAGTTATCCATTTTTTATTTATTTTTTTCACTTCTGTTTGAAATAAAGAACCCACAGTTTCAAAAGTGACCAAGAATTTTGAGTGATTCATCTACTGTTATCATCATAAACTGCTTATGTGCTGTGCGAGAACGGAAAGCTTGACAGGCTTAGCGGGGCTTAGCGAACAGTCAATTAAATGGTAAGATATTGAGCAAGTGGTGAATCAGGAAAGAATATATAACTTCTGTTCTCCTTTCCCAGTTTAAGACACATCAATGGAGCTCACCTCTAAGTGAATATCTGATCATGTGTGGAGGAAAAAGTCAAGAAACGGCACGCAGGCCATAGAAAGTGCCAATTCAACCTCCACTCCTACCTCCCCTCTCGCCGGCCATAAAACGCAATGTAATAGGATTCCTAAGCTTTTCCAGTGACTGCTTCCACTATCACACAGACATTTAAGTGCACTAATCCATGACAAATTGTCTCATCTGATCCATGACAAATCGTCTGAGGGGCCGATAGAGAGGAGGAGATGGAGGGAGGGAGCGGTTCGGGGGAGGGGCCAAGACGATGGAGGGCTGAGGGGTTTGGTGGGGTGGAGAGGCCAGGCACGGAGAAAGAGCTGTTCGGCACCTGAATGATCAGGCAGTCATTGCCTAGTTTTTAGAAAGGTTGCTTTCATTACTTCGAAGGGCATGCTGTGTGATAGAAAGTGAGATCACATAGCGCTCTACCTAAGCCCACAGTTTTCAAAGCAATTATAATCCCATATGGAGATAGATTATAGGATTTTACATCCTTTGTTTGCAGGATTTGCAGATGCCCATGTTAAAGAAATTAATGTTTCTAATTAAATCTGTCGTATAGAATTTTTGATTTCAATCACATAGTACTTTAATATGGCTCTTAAAGAGGTGTTTTACATGATATACACACAAGGGAATATTTAGTCAAACAAAATAGCAAAGATGAAAACACGCCTACTGCAACCACATAAAAGGCTATTCCACAATCCTGCACAGTAATGACTCGGATGTGTTAAAAAAAACTGATTAAGGCATCATCCATTCAAGTGACTGTAATTTAATTGAATTTTCTTTCACCATCAATTCTCACAGTAATTAGTCCCCACAGTTTAATGGGGGTGTAAATAAAGCTGATTTAATGGACAAACGCAGAAAGCCTATAGCTGTTCCTCAGCGCAGTATGGGTGGATGTGCCGTTCATTAAAGCTCGTACACCTCCACAGGAGAGGCGAAGCGGCGAGATTAGCACCTTGAAGATGACTGCGTGAAAAGACGTGCATGTTCACTTTTGCGTTTCAGCCGCTAACACTGAGCTATTTGTAACGAGGAGTCTGGGAACTGTATGGAAATGAGTTCCGAGTTGAAAACGGTGTGTGGATTCAGTTTGTGAGCCCGGAAAGCTAATTTCTTCATATTCCCAAACACTGCCAGCAAAATTCACCAATCTTCTGAAGCAGCCATCCGTTCGGTAATGGAACCAAAAGGAAATAAATCAATTCATGCTGTGTGTATGTATGGCGTCCAGACTTACCGAAAGACAGACATCCTAAATCAAGCTCAAGGTTTGTTTCAACACCCTGTATCCTGTTTCTAGAAAACTTTGACCCTTAGATCTGAAGTTAAAAAACTTGATCTCAAATAGACACATAAAGCTGAAGTTGAGGACTACAGTATTTTAGACAGATGAGCTCTTGTTTCACCATTTGATGCATCTTAACTAATTAAAGTAATTACAGTACTACTTTTCTTCCACCTCAAAGCGTTAATTTTGTTTACACTAAGGGAGCATTATGGCACATTGAACAGTGAGCTCATTAAAATGCCTTCCAATCATCTTGGATTAGATTAAACAAGTAATTTCAAATCAGTGGCTGCATTCGTTCTTCGCCTTTTCCATGATTCTCCTGCAAAACAACAACATGTTGTCGCCACTCACAGGTGAATCATTTAATTTTAGCCTTTGATTATTTAATGATGATATTTAATTTTTAAATGAACAGCGATTAAGGGATTTAATAGTATGTGAAGTACAGTTCTGTGATTATAGAACAAATATACACTGTATTGCCTTGTCATCATGGCTGCCAAAAAAAAAAAAAAAAAAGGTCAAACAAAACGTCAGCAACAGACTGCTTTCAAAGTGTAACAGGCAAGGAGAGTTATTTGTACAGCTGCACCTGGAACAGGAAGCATGTTGTTCTATTAGATCTGAGACTCTCTTAAACTGCCCTGTCAGAGTCATAATGAAACAAAGCAGCAGCTGAAGTGTTGTTCTACTCAGACTGTCCCTCTGGGTATTGATGCATTATGGACATGGCTACTGTATGTAGCTGAACACGGGTAGAAAACACAGTACCTGCTGAGTTTGACAACACTGTACTACACTGACTAGACAACAGATTAGGCAGCGCTTTTCAACAGCAAATCTACAGTAACTTCAGCAATGCACTGACAATGTAAATCGTTTACACTTGCACTGACTTGTGATGAAGTCCAATACAATGTGCTGTCAACAATGGCCTGGTTTGTGCAGCAGCAGTCTTGGCAGTGAGCACTTCTGCTCACTGTGCTGGCAGGTGGAGAGAGTGCAGAACCGGCTTGTGTGTGTGTGTGTGTGTGTGTGTGTGTGTGTGTGTGTGTGTGTGTGTGTGTGTGTGTGTGTGTGTGTGTGTGTGTGTGTCGTGTCACATTCAGCTCATCTGTCAATGTAGTGGATTATTTCTTGAGAGACCAGAATTGGCTGCCCAGAATCAGGCCGCCATCAATCTTCAGCCGCACCAGCAGGACGCAGGGGAGGCTGTGTGAAGCAGAGGCTCATGGGAAGGAGAGCGGCGCCGCTTCCTGAGCAGGTGACAAAGCAGTCAGGCAACTCGTTACTCAATCTCCGCCTCGGCGGTGACTATGCCGATTTGTCACGGAAACGTTTGCGGAAAAAATAAAATAAATGCGATCTTGAAACTTTATATCAGCAGTCACTATTTTTTTTTTTTGCACCGCCAGCTCACTGTTGCAGAAAGCAGATTTAAGCAGATTTTTCAAAACATTTTGAAATGCTTCAACAGGCTGGAGAATTACATCTGTGACTAGCTCAACATGACCTTCACATCCTCCTCAGATATCAGCACAGACCCTTGTCTGTGTATCTCTGTCTGTGTGGGATGGTTTATGAGTTGCCAATATCCACAAAATGTGTTTTCTTACAAAAATACAGACCCCTTTATTTCACTTCCAAACTTGGATTATGACTGAAGAAGACAATGCAGTTGCAAAGCAGAAAAGCAGCTTCGCCTATCTTGTCATCAAGCAATGAAAAGATAATGAATCAATAATCTCAGCAAATGGAAGGCATGTATGAGTCTAAAATGAAACGCTATTTCTATTAATCTGTTTATCTGCACAGACATTTTGAATCTTGTATTTCTCATGCTTCATTAACAATACCATTCTACAACTTAATTTTCTGTATGGCAGAGTGTCTATCACACATCTTTTCATCATCCTGTAGAAACACAGAAACATTATTTGATTACGAAAAAAACAGCAAAGCATAAAAGCCAAGCGTTTCTTTTTTTCTCCTTTTCGCTACGTCCTACATAGCCATATCTATTTATATCTGAGGGTTCTGGCCTCAATGAAACCAGAGAGCTCCTCAAATTATAAAATCAATTCTAATTCAAATATTAATCATAGCATCATAGCATTTCAATTCTGGGAGAGCAGTTCTGGTTAGATCGGTTAACGCCACTCCATGGCTGAGTAAGATTGATGTCAGCTTAATCCTCTTAAAAAAACATGATATACTTTAAATTGTACAGTTACTGAGCAGCAAGAGAGAGAGAGAGAGAGAGAGAGAGAGAGAGAGAGAGAGAAAACAGACTGTGTTCTCTTCGAGCGCCCAGTTGTGATAGACCATTATCCCTGTGAAGCCTGCTGATTAGGACAGTAAAATATGTTAACATATCCTCAGATGTTGATTGCCAGCACCAATTATGGCTGTCATCCATCACAGTTTGTTTCATTTCAAAAGTTTTCTGGAGAGTACTTATGTTAAAATAACACTTTAACAGACCATCTGTCTTACGGGGCCTTTCACACAGAAAGCGCTAACGGCGCTACTGCGCTCTGGAAACCATTATTTTCTTTGCGCCGAGCAAAGCGTGGGCCCAAAGTTTATTCTGATTGGTGCAGCGCTCCAAAATGTGGCGCTGCGCTCGCCGCCGGGTTCAGGGTGCCTGTGTGAAGGGCCCTTCAGCTCGAATGCTGCTTGATTACATCTCTCTTTTGATTACATCTTGGTGACGTTATTGTTGTCTAACACCATAAAGGAAATCTGAGATTTTAAATGATCAAATCAACAGAGCGTGTGTATATCAACCAACATGCATCCTCTCAGGCACGATGTGTCCTGAGCTCAGCTCCAGTATCCCCAGAGGGCCCATGAAAACAGCACACCACAACGGCCTCGGTGATAAAATGGTGTGTAAATGCGTGAGCATGTGCATGACTGTTGTGAGTCGTAAGCGTGTGTGTTGATTTGTCTGACAGGACACCCTCCAGAGAACCCTCAGCCATAACTATCGTTTGCCTGGTTGACTCTTCTAGATCCACGTCGAGGGTGGTGGGTCTTATTTTTTTCCCTCTCCTCTCTTTCCCTTTGGGAACTCTGCATTATTCAAAAGACACTTACTGAGCCTTGCACTTCCTTGTACATCTTTGGCACCAAGCTTGACTTGCCAACCAGTCAAAAAGGGAGAAAAAAACAACTGAAAAACTAGAAGCCAGCCTTTAAAAATTCATCAGGAGCTCTCTGTCGCTCATCCCTCACCATCTTGTTCCAATTAACGGGACCGGGATACTTTGAGAACTTTCTATCTATCATAGCTGGGATTTTACTTTGTCAGCTGTTCCAAAGCAAAAGTAAGCCAATTCTCCAACATGCTGCTTAAAGTCACCAATGTTCAACACTGGCATGGTGAATTCAATGCTGGACTTTTTTTTCTTTCTTTTTGCTTGGCAATGCAACACACACACACACACACACACACACACACACACACACACACACACACACACACACACACACACACACACACACAAAGGGGGATGCAAGCAAGAGATAGCATCAATGTTTAACAGCCACTTGGCTTCTGGAGAGAGCCCCACTCCGAAAGACGGTTCAGCTTGGGAGTCACACTCATTGTTAGAAGCTTAAAGAAAGCCTATGCTCTGCTCGAGAAAACCTTTGCCTTCCCAGTAACACTCCAACATACATCATAAGCAATACTGGTAAGCTTTTCCATAATCAGAGAATTAGATCCGCCTTGGCGTCTACCCTCCCCTTTTGCCCCTACGGTGCAGAAGGCATCGGGCTTAATTGCCAAACGTTCTTAGTGCAAAAGAGGGAAACATAATTGTCATTTCCATCTAAGCCACAGTGATCAAAGCTCCCTTGGCCACAGCACAGTCATAGGGATTTTTGCTATAGCTTGTCCTACTCCCAGGAAGATTCAGGGTGGAGTAGTGAAGAATTCTTCGCCGCAAACACAAATTGTCTCCCTACCGGCAAGCTGTCTGAGCATGTCTGAAGACGGTCTTTGTATTAGAGGGTTTCCATGTTCAAATTAAAACAGAAAGGTGCAGCTCAGGCACACAACCAAAGTCTGGCAGTCTACATATTTCTTCCTTACTTGATCAGTAAGAGTATGACTGAATATATCTATGTAACGTACAATTAGAAGCACAATGAGCAGTGAATCATGGGGGTGAATCCTCGTGATGCAGTACAGTGCGGTGGCAAATCATTCTGACATTGCTGTTGATTTTAAATAGCCAAAACGGAGAGCCCGCTGTCCCAATCGAGAGGGCAACGTCTCGCTCTGTAGCAATGTGCTGTGAAGCCCAAATCCGACAAAGAGGCGCACGTACCCAAGGTGAGAATGTCGGTGCGACCGGGCCGGGCCACGTGGTGCTGCTGGATGGTCTGGTAGAGTGTGGCCTGGCACAACAGCAGGAAGCCGAGGCTAATCCACATGGCCAACAACCAGGACATGGTAAGGCCGAGTCTGCAGGACGACACACAGCGGGAGAGAAACAACAGGGAAACACGGTGTTACAGCGTGTCTCCATGCATACGTATTTACGACGCACACACACACATTGTGTTTACTGTAATGTGCCAGACAACAGAAACAATATACAGTAGTATGCTGATGAATCTTCTGATAAAACCTGGAAAGGTTTAAACATATCTATACAGGTTTTATTTAAAGGTATGTGCAGAGGTGTTTTCTTACAATAACACTATGAATGAAAAGAAAAAGAGAAGACAGAGGCTTCAATTAAAAATAATTTAAAAACAACCTGCAGACAAAAAGTAAAAGTTAATCTTATCAATATCTGTCAGTGTAACCACACACAAAAATGAAATGCAGAACAAGGAAAAGAGCTTTTGTCCGACTGTAATGATTATATAATGATCTATGTCACTCCTTTAACATTACAGTTCCATTAACAACAACAACAGCAACATTAAATCCTTAAATATCCTTAATGTTTATAAAAGATTGCATGTTGTTCAGCGCCTGCCTAATGGCTGGTGAGGGCCAGCATATGGAGACACGCCTTAGCCCTCATTGAATAACGAGGCTCTCCTCCTTTCCAGGTGTTACTATCACGCTCGTCTCCACAGTGTCCACAGTGGGACATTTTAAATCATCAGCCCACTTCCTCTCAACCAAAATGTGGCTTGGTGTGTTGAGTAATCCCTGGACTGATCAAACTGTCACCCGCTGCATCACTGCGATATCACAGGCACTGGCTGCATTCGTCATTTTTCACTGAGGTGGTGACTTTCTGAGTGAATCAGATGCTCTAATGTGACAGTGGGAATCATACACTCCTTTAATGCTTGATTCTGTCATATCTCAATACACGGGAGAATATAAAGCAGACTCTGAGCCCCAGGGAGTCTCTTCAATATGAACTTCAAAACCATGGAAATTTTACATTTCAATAAGGAGTCTGTATAGACAGACGTGTTTCAAATGTCTGAAGAATGAAAGCAGGCCTGATCACTCCGTTTGTTTCAGCACCAAAGCCACATGCTGCCTTGCTTTGCTCCAACTAAACCACTTTGTGTTTGGATGTGCATCTGAGTTTAAAGCCATTAGGCTACTAAAATGTGCTCTGTGCCCCTCAGTGACATTGAGACTGCTTAATATTCTGTGAAAATTAAGCATATAATTATGAACAGCACATTGTAAATCCCCACCCGTGCACTCAATCCACCATAATCCGTGGTTTTGTGGAAATGTGAACTCCTCCCGTGGGTATGTTTTCCTCTTCTTTTTTTTTTTTTTAACCACACAGTATTTCTGTTCACCAAGCTGGCTTCATATTCATAAGCAACGTTGCGCCTGCATGGTTAGCTGCATATTGCATAGAGACTCTGAGCTCCCTCCGGTTATCGGAAGGCATTGTTGCTGAAAATAAAATGTGGTTCTTACCAGCAGCGTTTTTCACCAGAGGTGAAGACGCAGGGCAGACTTTAAAAAAGAACGAAGCAGCATGTGCATCGTTTTAAAGCAACTTCAGAGGAAGAGAAAAGCACCTCGTTTCCGTAGAGCACGAGAGCTTTCTATGTAAATAGCTGCTTGTTTTTACTCTCAGCTTAGTAGTGTCACATAATAATAAATAATAAATAAATAAAAAGAGGACAGCTCCTCTATATGTATATGGTAAATCCAGCGTGACATAGTGAATGCGTGCGAGGAGTATAAAGAGCAGACACACACACCTGCAGGCGCAAACCCACCGATGCACCTGCGTCCAACACTGATTTAATAAAACCTGTTTGTGTCTCTTGCAGCTCACACTTCCTTCACAACTTTAGCGCTGACTCCCAGAAATGCATCCTGTCTGTTCATCATACAGCAGGAGGCGAGACCTCTCAGGATGATCGAGGTGTCACAACATTACTCAAGGTTGCCATCTTATAGCTGAACTTTTTGCATCTTATCAAATGCAGTGCACCTACAGCATGTCTTTCAGCATGTTTGTTTAAAAATACATTTAAACCTTATAAAACTGTCAAACGCATCATGGTTAAATGATACACACAGGGTGTTTGTAGCAGAAGCTTCTCTGCATGCACACAGTCTCCCAGTCAAGTCGTATCATCCTCACTCAACTCAGACTCTGTATCCCTAAGATAGTTTTACTGGTACATCAGCACCCCAACCCCACCCGTCCCGTCCCCACACACCAGAGGTATTCCTCAAAAGTCCCACACCCTTACCTGAGCAGTGTGTTCAGGAGGAAAGGAGCTCAGTCAGAATCACCGCCTGCCCGCCCAGCAGACTCACTCCTCTGTCTTAAATCCATCCATACTTTGAAGCCAGGGATTCCCGCCTGAAATTCCAGCACCAGAGAAGCGGAACAGCGCACAAAAGGGGCAAATACTCAGTTTCTCACCCCACCCTCCTCTTAGTATTCTCTCCTGTGGACCCCCGCTGCTCAGTTCCTTTAGAAATCACCAACAGCAAAACACCCAGGGGTCTGTCACAAACTGCCCAGGATTTGAGGTGATGGGAGGCTGATCATGTCACGGCTGTATCGGCCACATGCGTGCAAAACCCTCCTGTCTTCTCCTTCCTTCAGTCCGTGTCTCTTCTGCGTCTGTGGAACTCCTTATTTACCCCCTTTCACTTGTGAGCACCTTCTCACGCGTGCAGCGGAAGGCTCCAGTGGAATGACTGCTCTGTCCGCTCTTGGCTGCGTCCCCCCATTGAGAAGCTGTGCTGATAGTGTGAGCCTCAGTCCTCTCTCCAACGCACTAAGTAGAGAGTCTGTGTCAGGGAGGCAGAGCGAGCGTGTGAGTGAGCGTGTGTGTGTGTGTGCGTTTCAATGCAGCCCAGCTGGAGAGAGAGAGAGAGAGAGAGCGAGAGAGAGAGAGAGGCTGAAAGAGAGAGAGAGAGAGAGAGTCAGATCACATGTCTTAAAGCAAGACTGCCCACTTTTGCATCAAGACTTCATCAGCAATTGAAGAATGCTTTATTAACCCAGCCCTCTTTACATCCTATTCTGTTCCACAACGTCCGGGAGACATGCGAGCACAGCCTCCAGCTCACTTGTGAGTGTGCCTGAGCGTATCCATCTGAGCATGTTGGAGAGAGTGTGCAGGGAGGGTGACTGAATGTGCCTCTTTTAGTCATCGCCCGCCAGCATTTGACGTCTGAGAGTGAAATATGCTCCAAGCACAGCACTTTTAATAGAAGGCAGAATAGCCAGAGCGCCACGATCACCATATTATCTATTACGAGCTGCTGGCTCGTCCTACTTGTTGTGGTGGTGATGAGCGGGGGTTTGCTTTTTGCAGCTTGCCCTTTTTGGATGCTTTCCCATCACCAAAACCAAGTTGCATTGGCAGCGACAGCCTGATGGAGCATGTGAGCATCCATCCGTCACATGCTCGCAAACTGAACCCGAGTGACATCCATTGTCTTTTGTGTGGGTGTGTGTTCTTCCCTGTGCTTGAGCCATGCAGGCAGGTGAAGGCGACCCTTCTTTGTCTGTGTGGAGTATGTTTTCCTCCAACAAATTACCTTCCATGTGAAGGAGCTCCCCTTTAAGTCATTATATTGTTAACCAGAGATTTACAGTATATGCCAATCCCACGCACCTGCCATGGCTGACTCACTCACAGTCTGACATTTCACAGAAAATGAACCTTATGCTATACTCACAACAATACACAGCTGAGGGGCTCAATAAGCTGGCAGACAGTGAGGATAGTGTTGGAGCTGTGGGGGAGTACAGACAGACGAACCTGATGATGAATATCTGTTAAAAAACTTTGTCTCAGAGCTGTAGCTGCACCCTGAATGCAGTCCATGTGCGTCCCAGAGAGCCACAGTGCAATGTTATCCGCTTCCTGGTTGTTATTGTTGTTGTTATGCAGTTATCCAGTACAGTGGGTAGACTTTTTGTGATGGTTAATAAGCCCTTCATTTGCTGTGTCACTGTGCCATGCCACAGGGCATCCTGGACCATCGCTGCTGCTGATGCTATCACCTCTGCTCATTTTTTATAGGCCATGGGATTTGACAGCCAGGTGTGCACAGTCCACAGAGTTACAATCTGCAGGGGAGAAAGGGGTTGAATGTAGGGAAACGCAATGTAAAATGGAGGAGGAGATGTAGAAAGCTTACAAATAGGAGTGGCTGTTATTCCCGTTTTAAGCCATGTGTTGATCTGTATTTGCCTCTGGACTGCATCCTTTGTATTCACATAGTTTGGTAATAATCTATTGCGAATGCAGTTTTAAATAGCAAAGCTGCCATCTGGATCTCTGTTGGGTTAAAGCACGCCACATGTTAAGTGACCAGATTCACATTAAGCGGCAACTGCAGAGTAATTACCACATTGATTAGTGCTTCTACACTATCAAGCTGTATTGGCACAGAATGCCTTGATTACGAATAAATAGGCGTATTTGTGTTAGTGCATAGTTGTTTGCTTTTCCTTTTGTAAAGAGCATTAATAGCATGCACGCTTAAATTTCATTTTGTCTTCAGAGCTTAATGTCTCTATGATCTGTCCCATTGGACTGAGATGAAGGCGTGAAATGAAACAGGCCCGCAAACATGCCTCAAAGGAGAACTTAGAATTGAAGGCATCCAATTACTAAATGTTCCTTTCAGCAATGTGCAGCACCACCACCAGTCTCCCATTTGTATCTTAATTTTTCCCTTTTGTTGATTTGTTGAGGTCTCCTGTTTTTCATTCTGACACAGTGTGAGCTGTGTTGGGAGAATGGATTGGGACAACACAATTTCACAGTAATTCTGGTTTGTTGTTGTGGTCCCGCTCTTTCCTGTCTTTCCTGTCTCTCAGGGGCTTCCATCATTTCCAAACAGCTGTCGCTGCAGCCCATGCCAAGGCATAACCACAACCGACCAATCACTGGCCAACTCTGTTTGGATCTGGGCAGCCCTGTTAAACAGCAGGGTTTGCCAATATCGCTTTTTCGCTCTCCGTCTTTCTTTCCCATTCTGTTATTCTCTTTCTTTCTGTTTCTTCCTCTGGCTAATACAATTCTTCCTTCCAGTGCAGCCAACAAGCTTCAATATGCACCTGCTAGCAGTACCAAAATACCATTTTAAATCCACCCCTCCCCTTCCCCCTCAGCCGCTTTCTGCTTTCCTTTCAAAAATGAGCCCTTGTCCACTATTATTTCGACATACAAACCAAGCATTTCTTCATCTGATGAAGGGAATTGTTTCGTTAGTAAACCTTCTATCAGAGAAAAAAAAGGTAGAGGGACAGGGAGGCAGAGACCGGGGGAGAGAAAGAAAATAGCAAGAAAGATTAAGACAGGGAGAGAAAATTCATTTGGAAAAAGTATGCAGTGGCAACTCTTGCTCAGTGGTGGATGGTAAAGAAAAGAAGATGATTAATGAAATGAAGGAGCCTGATCTGTAGAAATAATGTATTTCACATTTATCAGAGCGTCCTTTTTCTTACTTTTACTCACAGGTGTTCATTACCGAGGGGACCTGGCTTTGAGGATATTGTCGATTTGTAATGTTAAGTCTGAAAGGTGAGGTTGAGGATATGCAGTTCTCCACACATTAACCTCTCAGGATTTATCTTCATCCTCTCTCTACTGTCAGCAGATGCTTGGAGAATACAGGCTTGCATGTCAGTGGGAACTCTAAAAGGAAAACACAAAGGCAAATTGTTATTTCATACCCATAAATCTAAATGATTTTTGCTGTCGCGTTCCTAATTACGTTCTCATTTTCATCAAGAGGCAAATTAAAGTCAGTTAGTCACTGACACACTTCACTCTTCTTTAATTGGGCCATTTTGATTTCACTGGAGTTTATGATTATATGCAGAAGCAAAAACACAATTATTGTGACATTACACCACTTTATAAAGTCGTAGGAAAGAGGTTGTGTTCGATGTTTTGGCAAACTATGTGTGCGTCTGTGGTAAATTGCTTTTTGCATACCATCTCCTAACCATCACTTCTGGACAGCTGCCTCCTATCATCCCTTTAGTCAGGGGCTTACATATAGTTACCAGTGGTCCCTCTCTGCCAGATTCTGTATGTTTGTCTTGGCATTCAAGCCTTAGTCGTGTTTTACCTTTGCTTGTTATGTCCTGCTTGCTTGTTATAGCCCTTTCGATTTGTTTGCTTGTCCCAACTGCCTTCACACTGCCAGCCATAAGCCTGCCTCTCAACAAGGTAAGGACTATTTTTATTATGGGTGCTCTGTCTCTTGATTCTGCGTTTGGTTTCTAGCTGTGTGATCAGCTGTTTAAATGTCAGCTTTAAAACAAACCCCTGTTTTTGGACTTCCGATTGTGCGAACGCTTCCGGTCTCAGTGACAGATGACTGCGAACAAAGAGACAGGGTCAGAGGCAAGGCAACAACAACAATTAATTACAGTCTCAGATCTCAACTAAACAGAGCAGCCAGGAGCAGTCTCTACCAGGTTAGTTGGACAACGATCTGGCAACAAGTGGATGAAGAACCGGGGTAGATATACTGGATTGAATGCAGCTTGGTTGCTTGAGCAGGGCAGGTGAGGTGAGTTCGTAATCAGGAGGCCACGCCCCTCCCACACACAGTGCAGGCAGGAGGCACGGCCTGGCCGTGACACAACCGATGACCATGCTTTGTGAGTATGACTTTTTTACTATGTCATTACCATTCAGATTTATGAAACTAACGTATTAATGATGAGATTATTTACTAGAGCACAGAGTGAATATACCCTTTTACAAGTAATAGTACTTACTATTACTTACTTAATAGTAAGTAATAGTGCAAAGTAAAAGTATATTATAAAAGAGTCTGTGTTGGTGTCTCTCTTCCAAAAATTCAAGGAAATATTACTCGCCACACATTCAATCATATACTGTAGGTGGCAGTGAAAATAAGTTGTGTTTTTTTTTGTGTTTGAAGTAGGTCAGACATTCTGTCCTGGTAATGCGCTGGGACTCACCAGGTCTCAGCAGGGGACGTTTCCTCTCCCTTGCCAGTTCAGGATGGAGGAGTGATTGAGCGCCAGACGACTCTACTGCTGGAGATGATGGCGGCCATGGAAATGTCCCCTCACAGACCAATAAAAATGTTCTCCTTCTTACTGTAATTGGACCAGGGACAGTGGGGTTGGGTTCTGGCCCAGGGAGACCACCTGTGGAAATGCTTTGCTCAATACACTACTATTAAACTGATCAGACAGGGGACTCACTGAGAGAGAAAAAAATTGTGATAAAGAGAAATGCTGATGAGAACGAGAAAAATAAAAAACTACACCCGATGCTTTTCATTTTTCAAATTGGAAAAATATCACATATGTAATCACTCAAAGCTTATTCAGAATGACAGCTGTCAATTTCCCTCAACACGACTTAACAAACTGATTCATCAAAGGTTCTGTGAGAAAGGGTGAATGATTGATCTGACTGCTTGATAGAGATTGTTTGGTGAGCAGAGTCTGGTTTAGAGCTACCATATGAATCAAATTTCAGACCTTAATAATAAAACAGTTGGATGCTAAGTCTGTTTTGGAGAATTATCTGTACGTTGTTATCATATAATGTGCACAAAATGTGGACTTAGTTGCGTGAACTGCCGTTCTGAAGCCTCAGTTTGGCCCTTCGTCTTGTTTTTGCAACCAGAAGGGCGGAGCTTTTTACAACCGCATGCTGAATAAGACATTCTTATGCGACCAAAATGACACCATTAACTTTTATGAACTGAAGACAAACTGTGAAAGAGTAAACGTTCTAAGAGGAAAACACAGACCGTGGTACCGAACTGTCAATCACAAGGTGCCCCCCCTTAAAGCATACCCTGCTTCATCGTCTATAGTACTCTGAATGGGACTGTGGTGGTGGGGCGGGGTTGGGCTCAGCTGCAGAGGCAACTGAGCGAGGGTGTGGTTCAGGGAACAGGTGCGGGGATGAGGTGTAATCAGCCTCAGCTGGGGGCAATTTGTGTTTGTCTCTCACCGTTAAAACAGGAGTAGCGACTGAGGAAAGGGAGGAGAGCGGGAAGCAGCGGCGACGCAGCTGGAACAGCTGACGCAGTCGGGGAACCGACAAGAACCACAAACTCCAGCGTGTTGCCCTCTTTGTGCTACCCGAGACTCGCTGGGGTAACGGAGGATCGTTACAGTGGCGCCCAACGTGGGGCCATGGATCACCAAGAGGGCAACACGCTTCAGTTTGCAGTTTCTTAATGTTCTTTATTCACGGCAGGTATGCAGGTATTGACTGTCTGGTGTGCACTCCCGGCCTCGCCCCTGAGCACACCCGCCATGTCTTGTCGTTTCCCTGAATGCGTTAGCTGTTCCGGCTGCGTCGCCTCTGCTTCCCGCTCTCCTCCCTTTCCTCAGTCGCTACTCCTGTTTTTAACGGGGAGAGACAAACACAGATTGCCTCCAGCTGAGGCTGATTACACCTCATCCCCGCACCTGTTCTCTGAACCGCACCCTCGCTCAGTTGCCTCTGCAGCTGAGCCCAACCCCGCCCCGACCATCGTTTACTAAATGAAAATCATGATGTATAGAAGAAGACTTGAAACTAGAGATTGAGACCTTACACACATTTTACAGTGTTTACTGAGGGAATGAATCAAAAGAGAAGTAGAGTCAGTTTCTCGTGGACTTCTATACAACCAGACTTCGTTTTGCAACCAGAAGAGTCGCCCCCTGTTAAGCCCCCACTAGAAACAATGCTAGTTTAAAGTACCGCATTGGCATCACTTTGAAGAACTGGAGGTTACCAGCGACACAATTCATTTGTACGTTATTTTTACATCCAACTAGTACTACTACTACTACTACTACTTTAAACCTCCCTTAATTGATTTTCTTTGGCCACCTGGTGGGCATATTAACAAGATGATGGAGTTCTCAAACCATTGCCTATACACATTCAGCAGACATGGATTGGTAATACCATTCATTTGAGGATTGTTTTTGTCTCCAACAACCTTGATGGAAAACCTGTCTCCTATAGCTCCACTGTGTTCACCAGCTAGTCACTAACTGGTGTCTGTCGGATGTTTTGTGCTGGTCAGGTAATGGGTTTATGAGAGCTTTTTAACTGAATTCGGAGGCCTGCTGTGTCTGGAAATGATGCTGATGAGAGGCGTGAAAGTGAACCTTCAAGATTTCTTATTTATCAATTACCTAAACCTTTGTAGAGCTGAGGAGATCGACTGAGTTGTGTGATAATTATATGTGGCTCTATCACTAAAAGTTTAAGTAAATTGGATGAATGGTTCTCAAGATATGGAAAGGGCAGACAGACAGCCTTTCCTTTCTTTATTGTTAGATAAGACTAATGATCAGTGCAGCTTTCAAGCACAATGTGTCGCTTTGCCTGTGTTCGAAATCACTCACTACTCATTACATTGTCGACTATTTTGTGAGTTGGCTATTTTGTAGTGCTGTCCCAATGTGTATTGAGAATTACTATACCCTATATCATAAACTACAGTAGTGTGCAATGGTCAATAACCAGGCACTATGGCAGATGGGCGAGAGGAGAGAGAGACAAATAATAATATTTCTGAGTAGAGCAGCGCATCACAATACAAACTTTGTATTTATTTGTTTGAGAAATAGAGCTTATTGTCCCCACATTCACCAACCGCAAGCCATACTGCTTTACTTTGCACAATAAAGGACCCAGACATGTACACTGCATCAATGCTTACCAGGGGGAACTTAACTTCATTCAGAGCATTTTGCGATAAGGCAACTCAACCAAATAGCGTCCGATATTATCACAAAAATGCATGTCTGTATTTATTATGGTTGTTCTACTAGCTGAGATTGATCTTGCATGTTTTTATTGGGCAACAACAACAGCGGTCCTCTACATATAACTCCCTGGATAGTGAGTAGTGAGTGAGTGAATAATTCCCTCTGTCTTTATTTATGTCTGCCATTTTTATTGGGACCTGCATTCAGAATTGGAGAAGCAAAAGAAAAAAAGACATGAGAGTTTCACAGTCACTGGGATGTTTTCTCAACCGATTCATACTGTACACCTGGACGCAGTGCAGTAGGACAGGTTTGATCCCAGAATGACCCGGATAAAAGGGCATGATCCCTTTAAGCCTGACTCACTCTTCACTCAGGTCATCTTAAAAACGCACAGATCACAGACATATTCAATTCCCTGAACATACAGTTATAGAATGTGACAATAGATGGAGGTAAACGTAAGAAAGAGATATAGAGGATAGAGAGAAGCTGGCGGCAGATAAGGTGAAACAGGTAAGGCATTCACTCGATCCCCATTCAAACATTCATATGGCTTCTCTCTATTGCTGCATTCATGCTGCACAGCCAATTCCGCGGCGATAAGCCAGTTGTATGCTTCTCAAGGTAAGAGAGTGAATAGAGCAGTACAATCTTTGGCTGATGCTGAGAAGGTACAGATTCTACACGCTGACCTTCCTCACGCCAGTTTCACTTCAGTGGAGGAGGGTTTCATAAAGGGATTATTCCGCTCGCTCACCTTTGACCTGTCTGGCAGCCTTCCATAACGGCTCAAGCTGCCTGTCCATCACTCAAAGAGAAGCAGAAAGCGAGGGTAGATAAGAGAGGAGATGGGTTCAACCTGTGGGAAGGGATTAAACCCTCTGTTGCTTTGCTGTGGAGAGATGGGGAGTTGTCAGCCACCGCTGCCATATGCACCGGTGGCTCAGCAGGTCAGGGTAATGTGGAGGAACTGAAGTGACCTTTTACGTCAGCCATGAGACAAGGGTGTTCAGCATTTTCCCTCTGCTGACAGTCATGATTTGTCAGATGTGGTGGTGACGCCTGAGGAAAAATGTGGCCTCTGCCAAATGCCAAACACTCCGAGTTCCACCCACAAAGGATTGCATTTTCCGGGATTTGCTGGAGTTGGAGAGGGACTTCTAGCTCTTCATTGAGAGGTACGAGAGATGACTCAGCCATACTTGAAAGCAGCATTACTGTATAGCGCACACATCTGTTTGAGTGACTCACCAAATCTAGATAATAACGACTGCAAATGAATCCAGGACAGGACCAGAGGAGCAACATGTTCTGTCAGCCTTTCAATCCCAACAGGAAATGAAAAGCATGAGCACTGTATAATAACACTGTATGTGATAAATGATTCATCATGTGTTCAGTCGCAGGTGCATGAATGCTGTGATGGAAACATATTCGTTGTCCTGAATGTTTTGAACTCTTGAGGGCGCACAGCTGGCCGTGACAGACAGTGGATGTTTTGGATGACGATGAGCCAGTGAGCTGTAACAACTCACTCCAGCAAAACAAAATCTCCTACGAGTCTCAAAAGAAAGCTCTGTGAAGGAGGCATCCAATTCCACCTTCCTTTCAGCAATCGTCTGCCAGGCACGCAGGAATGAAAGGAGCATTGAGAGGGCAAGAAAGCAAAGAAGATTGTGACATACAGAGGGGGAGATGTGGTGGGGGGTGCAAGAGGGAAAGAAAGGTGGTGAGAGTACAGGCGATTTCCCCCCCTTCCTCTCCACACTCCCTTTCTCCCTCTGGCGATGTACCGGTTATTTACTGCGGCCTTTCTCCGCTCCCCGGTGGAATGGGAGGGAAATGGGCTCTTAACTGGGTTTCCATACATCACCTCCTGACACTGATGCTTGTAGTTTGGGAATGCCTACATCTGATGTTTCTTTTTTAAATCAATTATTTACAGAGCATCTTAAAGAGTCTTGCAATTCATCACAGCTAATTGCAGTGCATCGCCCCTGCCATCGATCACGGCAGCACCATCTTGTTCTTTTTCAACTTTGTTGTCGATGGCGGGAGGAAAGGTAGGGAATGTTTGTGTGAGCTGTGACATGGCAAAAAGAGTGCTAAAAAAGGTTTGCCAAAGGATAAAGAAAAAACCCTGCAACCATGCATAAGTTAACGTCCTTGTGTCTTGTGACCTCTCTATTATGTAGCGCTGGAGGCTTGTGAAGAACTCTTTCGAAATCATCAGGAATCTGGGTGCACCAGTAACCCACAGGATGACTTCAGTTGTCATGCAGCGTGGAAATAGGTTTGATATTTGGACTCTCCTCCGCAGGGAGAAAGGCACCAGCATTGGCCAGTTTGATCACTTAAGATAACTTTTCCTGAAAAGCAACCCACTTAGATCGATCCGAGATGTGACGTTTTATTAGTGCCACAAATTAGATTTTATTGTGCAGGCTGTGTTTACACATTCCAAACAGCGAGTTACACGTTAGCTGTTGTAAGCTTTTAAATGGCAGCTTCAGCCAGCAAGCAACAACACATGCGTGTGTGCTTGAGTGTGTTTGAGTGACAACTCTCGTACTTTACCTCTCATCTATTCTGTTTATTAATGTATGGTAGTATCGCTACATGTCATGCATATAGTATCACTGTATGTTATAGTATCACTATATGTTATAGTCACACCCACACTCCCACATTCCTGGGCTGAACAACAAGATGCCATGGGACAAATAGGGCCTCTCTTCCCAGATATTATGATACCGTCACCATATGAGTTAACATTCAATTAAGCCAAGAACCGCACACAGGCACATATCTCACCATATGAGGTAGCATTTAGCTAGAGCCGAAAGTTACAGAAGCATGCACACACACACACACACACACACACACACACACACACACACACACACACACACACACACACACACACAGGGTTTTAAAAGAAAGGATCAAGAAGTGTACAACAGCTTTTTCTTTGTGAAATAAACTGCTCCTCGAGTGTGCAAGTCTCCTCTTCATCTCATCTCTTATCGGCTCCTGAATTTGCTCGACATTTGCCCCACAAACGGCGTAGAAGACGAACGCCTCAAGATCGTTTCAACTTTTTGACACACTAAAGTTGAAGCACGTCCAATTAGCATGGACGTGTTTTACCCCAGTTTTCGTCGCTTGAAACAAATTTGCTGTATGTTCGCACCCACCCGTCTCGCTTCATCGACTTTTATATGCAATTGTGTCACATCAAAAACATGTCTCACTTTTTGACAGAACACCCCTTTAGGAGGCCATGATCTTTTGGCAACCATATCCAACCTGAACCAAGTTGCCAAAACTTATCGTAACCTTAACCATAAAACACTTCAGGTAAAGTGTGACGACTTGTTGGAAACAAAGGTCTTAGCCGGAATCCAACTCGTCTTGTGGTATTTGTCTTAGACACCCCAGCATGCATATTGTGTCTTGTGTCTTGAGTATTGTGTGGCACAAACTAATGAGCCTCAAGTCCCTTTATATAGAAGGGAAGCTAGGAACCTCTAGCCCACAGGGCAGATTAAATTTTGACCCGGTGTGGAAAGATGTTTAATTTTCTCCTCATTGTTTTTCTGCCCCGTAGCAAGAGCTTTTACAGTCTGATTGCTTTTAAATGAAGCTAATTAAATATTATTGCGTTATGAGGCAATACATACATTAACCTTTACCAATCAAAACATGTCATCTCCTCCTGCTGTTTCCCTAAAATGGTTGGATTAAACAAAAACATAATTATCCTCATCCTTTCATTTCTACTGTGCTGTCTGCCACTTATTGAGTCAGTGTACCTGCTACTCCTGCTACTTAAATGGAAATAATAGATAAGCTCATGTAAAATATTCAGTTACTCACCATTATTAAAATGGAAGGAAGCTTTATTATCTGAAATGCCAGACTCTTACGCGCAGCACAAACACTCCAAATGCATCCTGGACAGCATGCGTTTGTAACCAGTGGGCTCTATTTTAAAAGTTCAACGTAAGCTATGGACAAGTCATTTAGTTGCTCGGTACTAGGCTCATCTCCGAAGCCCAATTTATGTGAAGGAACCACGGAGAATCACAGGTAAGTTTGAACCCAGCATTGTATTAGTAATTCATTTACAGACAACATAAATGCAACGCATACACAAAAATGATATACCTTTTGAGTATCTCTCAGACAAATACAATTAATTTTAGCAGAGCGAGAATGATCTCTTCCCTGGAATGATCCAGGGAAGAGATCATTCAGTTCATTTGAGTTAAATTCCTACAACACCACGTGTGGAAAGGAGGTTGTCTTGAACTCCAGTGAGTAGCTCGCCATCCAACAGTTTAAAGGTGGTCAGCATGATCCCAAATTTACCTCGCCAGGTACACACAAAAACCTGGTCGCTGCCTTCAGAGGATATTAATAGGAAAATTGAAAACACCGTGTTTTTCTTTTTGGTCTGGTTCACCATGCTGAGCACTCAGCTGGTAAAACAAACCAGGAAGTATCACATAAACACAATCTGGGATTTGCTAGATAATGCACTGCTGAACCTGAGTTACAGTAGACTATATCAAAACAGGACACCAATATATCAGAGTAACACTCCCTCCCCCCAATCCCATGTGCATGTCCGTGTAACATGGAACTGTAATATATCGCTCTACTGTGACTTGCATGTACACGACCTTCTCTGCGCTCATCATTTTAGTCAACCTGGATGAAGTTCATGTCAATATCTTTGAGACAGGCCTGACAGGAAAGCGGGAGGCGGGGTTAATATATAAAAGGATGTAAGGAGAGGAAATGGGAAGTAAGAGCAAGGTGAATGATGGCAAGATGATCACAGGGAACGAGGTGAAGACAGCGTCAAAAGATGGGGCAGCATGTGGGGAGGGGAGCGAGGTCTGATTGACAATTTGCATCCTCTTCAGAAGGTATCAGGGGACATGATTGAATCCAGTCAGGCTGAACCCATTAGGGGAGCGCTGCTGTCGGAGGCCGAGCAGAAAGCCATTCACCGGCACCCGGTCCCTGCTCTTCGCCGGTCTCCATTTATATTCATGCCAGGGCTGAGTTATTGAGGAAGAAGAGGGAGCGAGGGAGAGAAAAAGGGACTCGTTTAGCCATCCGTTTGCTATTTGTGAGCCGTTGAGTCCTTACCCGCTGCCAAGACCGCTCACTTAACCTAGGTTTGAATGATCCCATTTGCATGTGATTTTCATGGGTCAATATGTCGATAAATTGGATTCAAATTGCCGACATGTAACGTCTCAAATCACTTAAAAGCACTGGGGGGGGGGGGGAGCATTTAAAGGCTAGGGGGGATGCAAAGGTTCTTTGCATGCTAATCAGTTGTGTCTATTCTCATTAGCCTGCATTGACAATGTCGCCATAACTGAAACCTGTCTGGAGCATTTTCTTGGAACACAGCCATGTGAAAGATCTCGGTTGAGCTGAGGCAATCATTTTGCGGAAGGTTTCTCTTTGTACTTCTCAGTAGATCCCTGGGCGTGATGAGAGCAGCGCAGATATAACACACTCGGGGATGTGATAAGCCGCAGTGGACGAGGGCTGCTGGGAACACTTCCTGACAGCCGCCCCACCCCTCTTGTCTCAGTTCACCTCAGCCAGACAGCTGATCCAGAGGAGCCTGGGAGTTTGACTAGGTGACAAAAGGCGCTGGAGTGCTGTGGAGAGTCTTCCACATGTCACCATTTATCTCAAAAACACAGCACACACGCCCAAAGCTACAATACTGCAGCACAGTTTTGGTTTGTACCAAGCTGTCAAAGCAGAGAAGGTGGAACCACGCCAACACACTTCTCGTTTCGTCTCAAGAGTGAAAATCAGGAGACAGTAGAAAAGATTTTATCCTTTGTTTGTGAATGCTTGGATTGGACCTTTTGTTATATTCAGCGGTTGTGCGTGACTCAGTAACTAAATAGCAAAAAAGGAGCACTGTGGCATTTGACAACAGTTAAAGTCATATTTTAGTCTATACCTTAGGAGTGCACTCAGTTGGACGCCAAATTGCCTATTAGGCTGTTTTCATAGAAGCTGCCATGGCACCACTAATCCGTTTTTTATACATTTGCTCCTTGCTTTGATGTAATTATCAAAGCACAAATTTGATAAGCCCATTCAGAGCATTTTAAGAATGCAGCTAAAGCTCAAATAATATTCAAACTCATGAACATTGAAGGTCATTTGAAAGAGAGGTAATTGGAGGGTACTCTTGGGACTACTTTGTAGGAGACTGAGCATAGGGGCAAAGTCACTTTTCCTTTTTACTGTACATGTAGCAATACATCTGTTCCTAATGTGTCTGTCTATTTTTACCTCTCTTCTTTGTCTCTCTCTCTCCGACTGTGTCTTGTCTCCCCTCTCCTGACTCTCCCCCTGTGTCCCTGAGGTTTAAAATAGTCACAGAGGGATCATGTTCAAGTTATGAATGTCCCAATTAGGAGGAGTTGGAGGGAGAGGGTCTTGAAAGTGGTACTCAAGTGACTGGTGCAAAAACAGTGCCAGGCCATAGTTTTTATTTAGGCAGGCTTAATGCAGGCTATTGACTTCTCAATGAGGACCAGGATTAGGTCAAATATACTTCACTCACTAATGCATGCCTAATGGTTCTGCTATAGATTGGCCATAAAAGTGGATGATCATAAATATTGTTGGATTTTAAAACATTTATGAGTGAAATCTAATGCCCTGCTTACAAAACTGTGAGTCACTAAGCGGCAGCACTGGATCCAGACATATGCTTCATGTTAAAAAGAAGAGGGGGATGTTTGGAATCCGTGCAAATACATAAATTCCAGTTTCACTCAACAAGATGTGTTATTGTTTTGGTTGTTTTGAAGTCTACTCTGTGGCTCTTATTCCAGCTGGCATATCCATAGCAGAATAATGATAGAGGAGGAACGGTGTGTTTTCAAGGTGGCATGTTCATGCTGGATTGCCATGGTTACTTCTGCTCCTGTGGCACAGCTGCTGACAAGTGCCTGCTTCACCTGTCACAAGCTCATCTGTCACCTTTGACCCGTGGCGGAAATTTAAGCAAAGGGCAGCGGGGCTGCATCTGTGAATTCCCAGACACTCACACACTGGCAAATGCTGCATGATGTGCTTTCAGATTGTCAAAGCAAGAGTGAAGGCTGCGATACAGGGCCGAGCTGCAGAGAGAGTTTCCTTCCAGTTGTGGTTTGACAAAGGTCGCTGGCTGCTGGCGGGATTTAAGGACAACATTTTGTAACCACCCCGATGAAGGCTGAGGGTGCGCTCACGTCTAACCTCACAGACCTGTCCTACAGAGAACTGACGCCTTTTATCTTTGCTCTATTCAAAGACATTTTTCCTCGCAGAACACAGGAGTTCTCTGGTCTGCCTCGATAGGTTAGTTAGTTTGTGTTGTTGTGTGCCTTTGGAGAATCCAAACTAACCCTTTAAAACACAAAAGTCACACATTGACACGAATCGATGGAGGCATTGATAGAGCAGCAACACCTGTGTTCTGAGAGGAGAAATTGCCGTTTTTGTCAAAGGAGTCGTCTGGCTTTGAAGTGAGCATGAATATAACGGCTTCAGTTCCCCTTTGGAAAGAGCTGTCTGGCAGGAAGGTAAAGCGGTGAAAATATTCTAAATTTAACAAACGCCTGAAGTTGATATTGGAATTTTTTTAAGTGGGCTTCCCCCGTCCATAGCAGTACATCATGACTTTGCTCCTGTGCCGGTATCCCCTGCCTGTAAGTAACATACTGACAACACTGACAATAGACCACATACAACCCCAACTATCCTGCATGAATGTACCCTGTTCCATCAGAAAACAGAAATGTTTGGACCTACTCCATATATCTTTGCAGTTACCCAATTAAATGTGAGGGGACAAAGTGAGATAACAACCACGCAGTAACGTTACTTTAATATTGCAGTACAAAATGTCTCTTCTTTTGTCACTTTTTATCATAGTGTAACGGACTGTGTGACATGTAATGTTAACCTGTTGTGTTTACAGGAAGAAGTTGTTCTAGATTGGTTATTGCAATTACTGGGTTCGGGAGGTCAGTGGAGGTCTCATGAGCTGTGTAGCTGTGAAACCTATCAATCATCGTAGCTACCTATAAGGGTGGGTGAATTTACCTGTGATTGGCAGAGCGAGTGAGGTGGGATGTTGTTGTTTGTGTTACGAGCCTTGAGAGTTAATCTGTAACCTGGAGCAGAGTGTGAAGCATGTTAAGAGAACGTTTAACGGTGGTGACTGTTGTTTTGGCATAGGCTACGGCCCACAGTAGCCTGTGTATTGTCCCCGAATGAACCACACAATAAGCAAGATAACGTCTCGAAGCTTTCCTGACCAACGGTCGCTACAATATGTACACGGTCCAGTTGTGTAATTGACTAATAGGGCCCATAATCAGTCACTTTTCATGAGCTCTTTGTGAGCAGTGATTCTCAACTGGTGGGTCGTGACCCACTAGTGGGTCGCGGACCCGTTTTCAGTGGGTCGCGTTTTCAGTTGCCTAAAAAAAAAAAAAAAGCAAAAAAAAAAAAAAAAAGCTTTTTTTTTTTTTTTTCATCCTGTGGTTTTATTTTGAAAGGACTTTTTTATGCAGCGGAGTGTCGTTATTTTGCCGGCTCTGGTTTCAACTGGTTTTGCACTTGTCCCTCCATGTTTTCAGCAGCGTGGGCCAGGTTGGGTCAAACCATCCTGATATGAGGGAGACTCTGGGTTTTTAGGATAATTAAATTAAACAGCCTACTGAATATAACATTGACAACTGATGGCGCTGCCTGCATGACAGGAAACAACTCTGGGGTTGGGAGGAGAATTGAGTGCTGCTTAATTTTCTGTAAAGCACAATGTTTTTCAGTATTTACTGATGAGGTAATCACAAGAGAAGTTAATGTTGTATATATGAATACTTTTGAATTCCACTTTTGTTTAATTTATTTTGAGTTAGTGGAAAAGCTGCTCCTCAACACAGTGACGTGTTCCACAGTAAAGTGTTTGTCATAGATTCGGTGAGTGTGTGTTCTCAGTTAAAGTTAGGTCATTTCAGTCTTTTTGAAACTTCTTCTTAGTTGTTGGACTGTTTGTGCATGAAAGCTGTTGAGTCTGTTTAAAAATAGCTGAAGATTCTGAATTGTTATATATGTTGTAATACCTCGTGTCCTGAAGATGCAGTTTTAGTTTTTTAATTAAAATGCAGCTAATTGAGTGTAAAAGGGAATAGTTCCCTCTCTATCATCGCCACCAGCTGCTCGTTTTGGTTATTAAACTCGTTTTTGTGTTAGCATACATATTCTGTACTATCTCAGGTTCAAACTGCACCATCTTTTCATTAAATACATTGGAGAAGTTGAGAATGTTCCTCGATTTGGGTCGCGGCTTGTCATTCAGGGGTGATGGTGGGTCCCGGAGCCAGACCAGTTGAGAACCACTGCTCTAGAGAAGATAAATATACTTTAGGTGCAGAAATGTGCTGCATGACTTGTCTTTTGTCCCTGGAATTGATCTGCATGTCCGTTGCATATCGTGCAACAACTAGTCAAATCTATATATGTTCATTGAATACTTTGTCCTTTTATAGAGCAATGAATAATCTTCTGACTTACATTAAGCACATTCTGCTATCCACATAAATCTTCCCTCTTACTTTTCTGCTGCTGATCTCATCTTCCTGTTACCCATCCTGTTCATTATCCCTGCCACAGATAACGACAACATCTTTGCCTTTCTCCCTATCTCTGTTTTACACACACACACACACACACACACACACACACACACACACACACACACACACACACACACACACACGTACCTGTGCACAGAGAAAAACAAAGAGTTTGTTTAAACAAACGCTGCCCTTTTGTTCCCTGGTCGCGAGTGGGGTCAGGAAGAGGCTGGCAGCTGATAGTGTGTGTCCAATGGATCGCTGCTCAGGAGTCAATTAACCGAAGTCTGTGCAAATGAACAGAACAAGAGTGCAATCGGCTCCACTCGCCCGCTAAGTCCGACTCATCTATTAAAGCATGCTTGTAAATTGACTGCTCTGGACTTTGATGGGATGAATCTTAAGCGGCGGAGGTCGGAGACTGAAACACGGTTTTGCATTTTCAGAGCAGGCAGATAGTAACAGTACGAGAGATGTGGGGAGAAGATGCAGAGGCGTCGGGCACTGTCTGCTCAGATAACCTCCCCCTTCACTACATCGCGTCAGCATTGGCGTTATCAGACGGAGCAGGGTGCGTTACAAACACTTTTAATTAATTACCTTCCCGTAGCCACGAACGCGTCCTCAGTCACTCCGCACCACTGCCCCTAAACACTAATCCAGGAAATCCATGTTGACAATCCTCTCAAGGCTGTCCTCTTCCCTTAACATTCATTTACCCTTTACACGCAAAAAGTCCGCTGGTGAACATCTTAGGTCAACGATGATTTCCCAAGTGTGATTTCGCTGGCCCTCCTCTGGCATGCGAGCAGATCGATGAGTTCACTGCAACTCTGCTATGACAGGCGATGTGTTTACTGCTCACTACCTGCAGTTTACCAACTGACTCACACCTCTGTCTCCCTATACATGTATGCATTATTAACTTACTGTACTGTATATGTAATGCAGTGCCCCTGGGCAAGGCTGGATAGCGTCTGCTGCTCTGAGAATAATTTCTCCACATTTACGCAGTGTGCAGTCTGAATTATTATCTTGATATACATGATGTGTTTAGATGTAGCTTTCAAACCATTCACCTCCAGTACAGTATAGCTGCATAGCTGTGGGTTATTGGCATCTTGTCTCAAACCACTCTGTATCTGGCCTCAGTCCATTGCCTGCCGTGGTGTTGTTGTGTTTCGTCAAATTAATCTGGAGAAAGGAGACGGGTGAGAGCAGGAGAGAATGCGGGGGAAATAATCAAAATATGCTTCTTCATTCAAAACTTTTCATGACCGTCTACTATACTTCAGTGTCCTTTAAAAGTATTGCCCATTTCCCATTTGAAAATCCTAAGAAAAACTATTATAACAGCTTTAGCAATCGGGAGATTCTAAACGAAAACAATGAAAGTCTGACACGATACTATGTACCAGCTGTGACATTAGACGTGAGTAAAACTTTCAAATAAAATATGTCTGCCTTGTTCCTCCTATATTTCATTCCAGCGGCGTTCTCTTCAGTGAGCATTGCAATAAAAGTTTGAATCACTTTTTAAAGCCCTGTAAATCGAATCTGTGGATTGGACACAATGGGGAAAAGGGGAAGAAAGGGCACAGTCATCAGCAGGCTGCGAGATATTAGAAGCTGCTCATATAGGAAGGCTGTGGGCTTCCGTCAATGTCAGCTGGCACAATGGAGTTGGATCTGGGTGGAAAACTAGCCGGTTATTTCATTGTTGTTTGGTTCAGCCCATGTTCTTTTTCTTCTCCGGCTGCTACGCCCACAGGAATGGAAGGTGCTGCTGTGTTGTTGCATCCATGTCTGTCATGTCGTGAGCTCCTTAAAAATACAGTATCTGCATATATGCAGTGCAAGTGTGTTTACACTTCTGCTTGACTTTTCTCAGGTCCTATGAATTATAAGGTTATATCTGATATTGTATCGTATTGACATGAAACTGTTTATTGACAAGTAAGTCATATTTTGTGTAGGTTCATTTTAGTTGAATCCTGTATTGGCTGTGTAATTTCGCAAAAAGTTAGATCCCCGAGATAGTACTGCCATCTCAAAACACCCCAATGCACAGTTGTATTTGATTGGATATCTATAAGCCACAGTGCTCTAAAGGAGCCACACCTTTTCTTTTCTTTTTCAAACATGGCTGACTGTGAGGAAAGGAGGTTTTAATCTATTAATCATATTGTTAAACTGCATAATTTGTGTTCAAACTGTTTGAAGTAAACATGATATGTTATATGACTTATACATATCAACATATCATATGAAATAGTTATGGCTTTTACTCGGGGGTGGGTGGGTTGACTTATTCTGACTAACTATTCTGATTTGGTTTTCTAATTATACAAACATCTTATAATGCATCCTATTGATCGTGTACACAGAATATTCATCTCTGAAGATTCTGAAGATATTCTAAATAGTTATGACAAGGATGGTAATAAATAAATATGCAATATATTTTAAAGCATCATTTTATTTAAACATTCATAAAGTATAAATAAATAAAGTTTTTTGGCCGACATAAGGGAGAAAGGACAATTTATTCTCATTCTTAATTAGGTGGGTTATTTTTTTTCCATACACTGGAATGGACAGAATAAAATGGCTCAATGAGTTTGATTGCTAATGATTTATGAGTGCATGTATATTAGAAATCCACCGTGACAATACACATTTTGTAATCATAATTGTGATCATTTTAGATCGACACCTACTGATCTAGTTGAGCTTGTGAGTCTAGGAATCATTTAAGAGTCAGACCCATGTGACCTCCACCTCATTCACCTCCGGCCTCCATCACATCATCAATGAGCGAATCAAAAGTCATGTTCCACATTGTATCTTCAGATCTTCAGATCTTCAGCCATTGCTCTTCGTCCCTGTCAATCAATTGAATTTAAATATTTTTGAAGCATCTCTTTCAATTGGGTCTCTCCTGATTTAGTTACAGGCGTTGTAAACAACACTGTTTCGGACGCCAGCTTCAGTAGAGAGTCATTTGTTATCTTGTTTGAACTTGAAAAGATACATTTTAACATTTGCTGTCATGCTTGAAAGATAGCTTGCTTGAGTTAATTACACTGCTAATGCTAATGTTTGTTGGAAAGATGAATGCTATCATTAATAACTAATGTGATAGCAATCGGGGCTCCGGTTTTAATATGTAGAAATCTGAGATCAGATGTGTTTTCTTTTGCTGCTACTTACTAAACTGAGTCCCTGTCTGTTTTGATTGTAACTTGTGTATTTCAGTAGACATACACTGATGGCACAGGTTACATTCATGCTCTAACTCTGGTTTATCCAAGCAGAAAAGTGGAGACAAATATGGGAACGGAAAAGAGACCAGAAGAGCAGCGACAAGACAAAACAGCAGACAGAGGGACAGCCGCAAACAGAAAACTAATGCAACATAAAGAGGGAAAGCATCAGCAGAAATGATTAGAACAACATTTTCATTCATGTTATTATGTGTTGTTTTGAAAACAATGGATGTCAGAAAAAATCAACAAACCAAACTGGGAGTTTATATCTGTCGGGGAAACATCTTTGATTTGACCAAATCTTTTAGTGTCTAAAAGCTTACTGCTGACTTCTCTGTCAGGTCATTCAATAGTTCACATTGATTGTTGTGTATTAAAACCAAGTAAGACTAAACTGTCTACTTTTTTTCAAGAAACCCCTCGATTATAGTCCTCTTTCAGCAGCCAGAACCTTCTTATTCAAAGAGGAAAAACAAAGATTTAAGAATTGACTTCTAGAGTTCCTTCAGGGTGCCTGCTATTTTGACAAAAGAGAACTTCGCTGTCTATGAGTTTTAGCTTTCTTGGATGTGAAAACTTACAAAGCTCAATATCTGCAGATAGAGGCTGATAATTTGAAGATCACAAATTCTTCATATGTAATATCTTGTGTCATTTAAGCACTTAACAAAAATAAGGTGAGTTTGTATGCGTTTGTCCCAATTTTCAAGCCGTATAAAGGCCTGGTAAACAATAAGTAAAGCAACCCTGTAGAAACATCCACAGCCTATTGAGCCTGTCTGTGTTGCACTTGTGTACGTGAACCCCACTGGATCCATCTATCTGTTACGCCAGCTCCCTGGTGAGCTATGCATCTCAAACCCAATACAAAAAAAACGTAGCTCCGCTGACAGCTCTGTGCTGCGGAGGGCTCTGATCAAAAAAGAGCTACAGCCATTCTAATAGCCACATCTCACTGCATTATATTTCACACAGTAAATATGGCATCAACCTGTCAAGGCCCAGCGAAATTTAGGACGCCGAGCTGGCAGCCCATTTTTAAACCCAGCCGGAGTGTTTCCATGTAAAAACAGGACAGAGTAATAGATTTATGCTCACCTTGTGAAGAATGTTTCAGGCACTGAGGCATTATTGACCCTCACATGTAAGCATGCCATAGACCCAAACAATCCTCCTGTTTGACGAAATCAAGGAATTTGTTATAAGGACAAATACATGTGGCCTAGAAGAGAGCATCACCATTGTGTTCTGCTGCTGCCTCTGAGTAGTTAGCAACAGCTCCTATGTTTTATTTCTAGAAGAGGGATTTGAAGGAATTCATCGTTATGCGCCCCGAAGCACCCTCTCTTTAGCCTTCGCTTAAATGGCAGCCCAGACATCTTGCTTCGGTATTTTTCTGTGCTATCATCAGTTCTGTTTTGTTTTTGTTGGGGGGGGGTTTCAGTCAGATACCAAGGGCATGGGCAGATAGCCAGATAATCCCACTTCAAGCTTCATTCCGGTGAGGTAGCACACAAAGGGTTCAATTGTCTTTAAGAGATGCGGCTCAAAAAGAATCCAGCTGCTCCTCTGACAGCTTGGCTGACACATCCCCCTAGTCTGAGGGTTGGTGTTGCCGGGGTTCATGTATTGGTCGGGACTTTACAGACAAAGACACAGCTCCTTTCAGAAACCTAAAGTAGGTCTGCGTAGGATCTGATTTTGATACCACCAAAGCATCAGGCACTTCCTGTTTAGGAACGCTAATGATGTGTGTTTTGGGCCTTTTAGAGCTGTAACAGTGAAATATTCTCCTCTGTAAATATTAAAGCCCTGGCAGTGAGGATCAAATTATTTCTAAGTTGAGCCTTTAATGGAAGCGGTGAGGAACGCATTTCTCTAATGAGGCAGTCGGGCTGGAAAAGGGAACGATGGAACGCTCAGTCAGGTGTGCTGCACTTTGTGGGAGTCTGGTGCAGAGTAGTGCTTTGAATATAATCTTGTACCGAAATAAACAAGACAGTAAAATATGAGACTTTGGTGGAAACACCTCATTAATTACGTAATTGCTATATCTTCCATCTACTCATAGTCTATATTATTGCAGTCAACGCTGTTTGAATCAAAAACAGCAACGTAAATCTGAGTTTTAGCTTCTTTGTCCTCATTGTGGTCCCCGCTGCAAATTATTTTCGTTCCTGTTTTTATCACTAAAACTCCATAATATATCAGTCAATACTGAGCTCGGAGTGACGGAGCCAACTGGTTCCATTACTCTTAGAGAGGATATGACAGGCAGAGAAAATGCCACTTTAGGAATCCCGCGGGTGCCTTGTGTTCTCCCGCCATGCACCCTGCACACTTAATGGAATCTGTGCACTTCTGATTTCCATATCAGTGGAGCTGAAATGTCAGAGGAGTAATATGGACAGCCCCTCCTGACACTGCAGACTTAATTAAAGATCCTGGACACATCTCGGAGATACCAAGAGAACATAAAACAATAGGTTGATGGGGTTAGTTTCTGCGACGGTGGCATGTTCTTCTGTCACATGGCAATCGGAAAGGGAGCAGCGCACATGACAATGAGCCGGTGATGTGTCACCAATGATGTCACAGGGACACAAAAGTCTCAACTTATGTCATTCTTCATCCTACGTTGAGAGGAAAAGTTTGCAATTTAGCTAGGTTAGCCAACTGGCTAACCTAGCTAGGTTTAGCAAGGCTTAGCAAAGCCTTGTCCATGCTGTTGGCCCATTTCCAGTCTTTAATGCTGAGCTAAGTTAGTTGACTGCTGGTGGCAGATTAATATTTAGTGTACAGACTTGAGATTGTTATGTTCTCACCCAACTCTCAGTAAGAGAGTTGTTTCCCCCCCCCCATAAATGACAAACCTTTCCCTGCAACGTCCATCATACACTCTTTTCAGCGCTCAGAAACAACTAATAGTAGAAAAAACACAATGTATTCATGAGGTGTACCTACACAGTTGCAAGGTGACATAAGCATAAGCGGCCTCTTCACGCCTTCTGTACTCAACCTGGCTGTCGTTCACATAGTGGACGTCAGCTCCAGAACATAATTTACAGACTCAACCAGTCTCCTTCGATCCAATCCTTTTCGTGTGTGTGTGTGTGCGTTTTTAAAGCTGAGGGCTAGGAGTGATGGAGCAGCAGCCGCGTTTCTTTGGGCCTAATGTCAGACTTTAACATGAATGGAGTCGAGATAAAGTTGAAATCGTTTTTAGATTTCAGGGATTTGAGCTCGTTTGATGCTGACTCTTTTCCCCTGATGTATTGATTTGGAATAAGCTCAGACTCAGCACCTTTATGTTAAATAGCATCTTCAAAGAATAGATAAATCAGCAAACCTCTGGTATAAAAATGTTGGTTATCTCTCTGGGTTTTGGTCAGGTCTGGTATTATAGAGCTGAATAGCTGACCAGCTCCTGCACTTTGCGTTGCAATAAGCACCCCAAGGTTTGCACACCGAAAGGGCCAGCTGATGAATTTGCAGCTAACACAGATATGTTTTCTACTCACCACCGCCAGAATACAGGAGCACCTTTTAGCATATGGTGGGAGACCAGGAATAGTTCTGACCTAGTTGGAGCTTCTGTACTTCACCACCAAACTTATATCTCCCTCTAGATTCTGGGTTCCCATGTAC
The DNA here is from genome assembly GCA_038501785.1 of Myoxocephalus aenaeus. Lineage (NCBI taxonomy): Eukaryota > Metazoa > Chordata > Actinopteri > Perciformes > Cottidae > Myoxocephalus > Myoxocephalus aenaeus. Next base: position 1,856,147 of record JBAMJR010000043.1, on the reverse strand, counting down.
CGGGTACCAGAGCCAAGGATCTTCACTAACTTTACCCTGTTTTGATGTAGTTCTCTTCAATAAGTACTCAGTTTTTACTGTAGCAAAGCTCATGATAAAATTGTCCAATCAAAGCAGGACATTTTGAGCGATTGTACTGGAGGCTATGACTCAACTTCAAAATGCTGAGAGATATAGGTTTCTTGTAATAAATATTTTAAACATATTTATATCATTCTTGTTATGCATTGTTTAGCAAGTTAGTAAACGGTAAATCATTTAAAACAGAGGTTGACTACTTTTGCAAAAATCTCTGCAAAAGTTGGAATTAAGTGAACTACTGTTATTATATAAAACATGGCAAAACAGAGCTGCTTCCATCATGCACTCTGCAAAAATAACTGAAGCCAATGCACTTAAAACTGTTTTTCATTACTTTCTGATGTGGATCGAAAGATCCCCATGCAGTTCTGACTATTGATTGACAAGCCGGGGGTTCTAAGAGCTTTGACAAACAGATATAAGTGGAAATAATCCATGCTGGCCACACTGAGGGTAGTGTCCATTTATATACATGAAGGTCAGTCAATCGATAGTTGGTATTAAAACAAGAAACACAAGGTGATGCTTTGTCAGATCAATGTGTGGCCAATCTATCGCTGTAACTCCACTCCAAGTTCTGACCTTTTCACTTAAATTCTGGATCACTGAGTGCCTTTTATTGCCTGTTATGAACATACAATTCAAAAATGAAACTGAATGCATAAAACATTTTCTAGTAGCATATTTAGCATGCTTTAACATTCACGTTAAAACTCTTGAATAACAATCCAGATGAACTTAGGTTACAACAAAGGAGATACATCATTCATGAATCTCCCATGTAGCTGGAGGAAGCTGTTTTATGAATATGATATGAACTAAAGTTAATGTTAGATGCCAGGGATTGTGTCAGAGTTATCGTTTTGGCTGTTTATGTTTTAGTTGACAATGAGAGGGCCTCTGTGCATGATAGTTCAGCACCATGCACAGCTCTCCACCAGCTGCAACTGTATGTTGCAGTTTGAGTTCAGCACCGCGGACAGCTCCCACTGCTCATACTGTCTTATATAAGACAGACTGTTGCTCTCATGGCCAAACACCGTCATAAGACCTCGTGGCTAACCTTTTATGCTCGTATCCTAGCTAAACTGGAACACTTTGGTCTTTGCGTTTCTATTTGTATGACCTTCCCTCTGTGCACATAACACCTCTCTGATGAGATCCACCTGAAAAGTCTGAGGCAGTCTTGAAAGATTTTAGATTAACAGTTTACCAAAAAAGAAAATAGGAGACCTGTAACCCAAAGTGTACTCAAGGATGTCTTTTGATGCTCGGGTGATTAAATTAGTGCAGCCCTGCTTTGTCCAACTGAGACATTTAAACAAAGAGCAGGTAGTTACTTTCATCTGCAGATGTAGAAATAAAGGTCATCAATGCTTTTATCTCCTCCAGACTCGACCACTGCAACACACTTTATTCTGGTTGCAAAGACTGCAACGTATACAAATGCTGCTGCTGCTTTCAAGCCACCACATCGTGCCAGTCCTCGCTGCCCTTCACTGGTTACCTGTGAGTTTTAGGAGTGAATTTAAGATGTTGCTGCTTGTTTTAAAATACATTAAAAAAAAGTCATTATTATTGTTGTTGTTGTTGTTGGTATTATTATTATTGTCTCGGGAAATATTTGAGCGCATTCCAAGATAAAGCCTGATTATATTAATAAAATGTCTATCCTTGTGCGTCTGATTCAGATTCAACTGTCTTCGAGTACATTATATGTCCTGGGTAGTTTAGGCTTTTAGAGACATTGGCAAGTCTTTGTCTACCTGTGCCGCATAGCAATGCATTAAATACACATTATTTTGTAAAACATATAGAAGCCTTGGCTCTCAAGGGCTGCTACACACGATTCCAGAAAGATATTTAAATGTCCTGGTGGAGTTCTCAATCAAATGCTAATTGAGTTGTTCTATGGACCCTACGGCTGCAGTTGGGAGAAGTGTTATGTTGTGGATACCTCCTGTAAATGGCCAGTAAGTAACCTGGAAAGGTGAAAAAAGGTCTTGAAGTTGATGTAAACCCCAGGTGTAATGCCTGCTGGAGCGATAAGGCCATGTTTGTTTTTCCCCTCCGCTGCAGTAAGCTAAAACTTGACAGGCACTATCTAAGCCGTTGGCGATTATCTGACATGCCAGAGGGTTCATGCTGCAAAGACTAATTAGTTTCATTAACTTGCACTCAAGATAAAAAACAATTGCTTTCATGTAATTGAAATGCTGATTTTCCTATCCCTCAGCTCTCCCCTCACCGCTGCCGTGTCTCATTCTTCTCTGGATGCTATATCTGCTCTCCGGCCCGCCCCTCCGCCTCTGTGCTTTAGAGTGATCTCACCATCACCCCTCTCTTCGCCTTTATGCTCATTAACTTTGTTATACATTAACATTTCATCAGTTTCATGAGCACCTGTGAAAACCACTCTGGTGTTTGAGCTCTTATTTGAATGGGTGTCATATTTGATTTGAGGATCATGCTCCGAAAACAGGACTGAAACTGTTGTGTGTGCTAATGAACTCACTCACACATATGTGAAAACGAAAAGCACAGTAAAGATCCTGTGATCATGACCAGGCTTGTACAAATCATAAAACAATTGGCATCACACCCTGGTGCTGGGAGGAAATAATAGCTAAGGTGGTGATCTGGTGAATCAGTTTTTTTATATTTTATTATGGTGAGATAAGCATGTAATGTGATGTTTTAACTTAGCTCTCTACAGGGAGAGCTTGTCACTCAAAGAGAGTTTCTGTGAATAGACATCTTTTTTTTCTTTTTCTATAAATGTTCAGTGTCCAATTATCATTGTGTTTATTAATCAGCAATAGAGCAGCAAACAAGATATTTCCTGGTGTGAAAATGTCCCATTTTGTCACGTTATTAGCTTCAAATGTCATTATTGTCATCCATCACCTCCCTTACTAGGAACTCCACCGCGAGTCAGCATCATCGTTCTCATCTCCATAATTATCAATAACAGCAATGAAAGTTGCAGCATCCACAGCAGCGATAACCCCAACAAAAACAACATGATAGCTGATGTCAACAGCTGGCCCCTTCATAATAAAAGATCACTTTCCCTTCAAGAGGAAATCCAGATAACCTCGTCAAACAGCATTCGAATAAGACAGCGGAAGTGTGTCTTGGACTTTAAACACACAAGAGACACACTTGAGGGAGTGCCTATCAACTGCTGTAAATCGAGGGTGCTGTACTCTCAAGGCCACTGAAAGCAACATGCTCTCCTCTCTTCATTCTGAAAAAAGTTTCATTGACTTTACATGACTCATTGCCTCTCTCTTTTTCTTTTTTTGTTCCCTTTCACTGCTCTTTTACAGTTTCAGGGCTCCTCTGTGTTTTCTGCTGTCCACCTTTACCCAGCATGCAGGGATTTGGGGATTGGCAGGTGAAGAGATGTGTGATAGGTCATAAAGTTTTTTTTAGGCTGTTAGGTTATATCACCATAATTACTGTAACACAACATTTATATTACTGTATTTCATTGTTTTTGCAGGTCATCATCACATGATAATTAGAGTCACAGAACATGCTGTTGAAACACTAGTAGGTGTTAAATTAATTTACAACTTTATAACTGAATTTAGACCTATTTTAGCCGAGATGCACGGATGTTTTTAAGGGGTGGTAATGTTGGACTTTGCTCTAGACAGAATTAGTTGGATGGATTGTACGTTTTGCAGACATTCATGGTCTCCTGAGGATAAATCCGACTCACTGTAGGACTTTTCTTCTTCTTTTTTTCGCACCACCAGCAGGTTAAAAATGATCCTTTTAAATGAACTCAACATCTACTGGCTGGATTGGGGCAATGTCTGGTACAGACTTCATGGTTCCCAGAGGATATATCCTGAATACTTTAGTGATCCGCTTACTTTTTTAAAATTCTGCAAAAGATCTTCGGTAATGGACTCACAAATAGATCGACAACAGTCTAAGGATTGTCGTGAAATTAGTTACAGATATTCATGTTCCCCTCAGGGTGAATTGTATTAACTTCGATAAGTTTTTATCCAGCAGTCATCACAAAGTTTCATATGTATCAGCCTCAGTTGTACCTTGTGTTTAGTGTTAATTAGTAATTGTTAGTATACCAATAAACATACCTCATATTTAGCATCAGCATGTGATCAAAGTCCTTGTGAGCATGTCAGCACCCCAAAGTTATCATTGAGCTCTAAACACCACTGTGCCTCAGCCTCAGAGTGGCTATTATGGCTGTAGACTCTTGTTTCACCTCTAAATTACCAAAACTGCACACAGTAGATAGCAAAGACCCACTCCCGCCTCCTCTCCTCACTTCACCTGCTCTCTTTGTCCACTACCTCTATTCAAACAGGGAGGGATATCGTTCACTATGGAAACAAGGTTGCAGCCTCCTGAAACAAGCGCCTCGTACTCCACTCACTTTGCATACGATTTACCCTTTTCCTCTCCCCTTCAGTGCTCCAGGGATTCTGATCTTTTATAACAAAATAGATGGGGGGTGACGTGCGTGATTTTGTCTGGCATTGTTTGGAATACACTCGCCAGGGTTTGACAGGGAGGCACAGCAGGGACCGGCTCGGCCCTGTTTGCCCTATAAAGAGATATCGGCGTTTTTACCATAGGAGTCTGTGCCCATCATTAATGACCTTTTCAACCACACAGACTGAATACATTGTATTGTGGGTGTACTGTCAAACCTCTTGCAAGCCTTGGGCGGCTTTATTCTGTGAAGTGTTAGGGCTGCATAAATCAAAGATTTAAAGATTTTGTTATCTTGCCTTTTAACACTAACACAGACATGACAGGAATAAGCCTGAATGGGAAAAGAGCTGCTGCGCTGTTTGTGACATTCAGCATGTCATTTGCCAGAAGCAACAAACATAAAGATAAATATAAAACAGTTTTTTTTTTTTCAGTAGCTTGAGAGGAGATAAGTCATTATTTATTAAGTGCTTCATTCAACTAACAATTTATTTACAAGTTTATAGTCTCCAATAAATTGCTTTATAGTATGTTGTAAACATTCATAGGCTTTCTATGAGGCCAACTAGAGGATGATTATAGTTGCTGTTTGGATCAACAGGAAATGCTTCAAACTGTAATCAAATTAAATTGATTCATTAAATGAATGTGGGCACTTAAGACACAATTCCTGTCAACAATTTCAGAATTCGTTAAGAGTTTGGCATAGCTTCTGTTGATAGGATATAAAAAAAAATTAAAAATCTGTGAAAATTTCTCTGCTCCAAGTTTGGAGGTTGCACGTGGATTTCAGAGCTGAACATACCGAAAGTGATTATGTGCCATGCATGATTATGGATTAATGCGAACAGAAAGTGACAGTAATAAAGCACCGCAGGATGAGCAGACAGACTGACTGGCAGGGAGAGCGAGACACTTCCTTCCTCTGAAGCATTACTTCCCGAATTTCCATTTCAATCACCGGCAGCCTCCTGGGAGTCACCCCCGGCCCCGGAGCCTGCATGGGTGGGAGGAGTCAAGCCCCCTCATTGCCAACAGTGGTTAGCATCGAGCAGTGCGGCCTGACATCTCTGCGTTGTTCTCCTTCTGCTGTGAGAAACTATTCAGAGTTTGCATGCAGCACAATGTCCATCCTCCCCTTCCTCCTTCTGCCAAAATCTCTCTATCTCTGCAGTGGCCCTCTCCCTTTCAAACGCCTCACTATCTTTAAGAAACGCGATAACACCAAACTTTCCTACCGTACTGCACAGGAGAAGTTTATCTTACTAGACTTTGCTTCCACTTTCCCATAGTCATCACTATACTAAGTGGAAACATAATTGAATGCCTCAAACTATAAGGACTATTCAGTGGATTCTCGTCTGACCCTGAGGCGTGTTTCCCCCCAGCTCAGTCACGGGTCATTTGAGTTGGTCGTTACACATTAGTGTCTTCTGGCCTTGGAAGTGGAGTTCCTATTTAGGGGTGTAATCTAGCCATATAATCTGGGTTAAAAGGTGACTGCAGCTCCTATAAACAATAAGGCCGTCTCCCGTGACGCCCATTATATGCCCGGTTATGCTGAGGAGTCGAAGCAGCACTCTCTGTCTGTAAGTGGGATGCACTGATGCTCACTGACATAAATAGGTCCTGAATATTTGGTAACACATTGCCTGGATATATTTGGATGCCTTGCAATAAAATCTCTATTTCCTCCCTCCCTCCCTCCCTCCCTCCCTCCCTCCCTCCCTCTCTCTCTCTCTCTCTCTCTCTCTCTCTCTCTCTCTCTCTCTCTCTCTCTCTCTCTCTCTCTCTCTCTCTCTGTGTGTTTTATATAAGACTGCCACAACTGAAATGTTTCATCTCTGCACGAATGAATTGTAGTGATACATCTTCTCATGCGTCACGCGTATTATACTCTTGGATACAGAAGTGCTTAAGAAGAATGTGGGTAAAGTGATCAGGAACTAATCAGGCTGGAGTAAGTGGTCCTCTGTCTCCCTCTGTTCTATGTCTCATTCTCTGCCTGCCCCCCTCGTGCTGTCAATACTGTAAGTAAGATGAAAGGGCTGTTTGGGTGAAATATAATCAAGATATTTCTGCCTCCTGCCCACTGGCTGAGGATCGATGGCCGCCAGGCATGTTTTCCAGTAACTAACATACATGAATAACATTAGAAGATGGATCCTCACTTAGTCACGAAGATTCTTCTCCCATGATTTGAGACTAGCCATGCATGAGGAGAAATTCATCTCGCTTTGTTGTGCTCCTTACGATTACGGCTGGAGATGGAGGGCATCTGCTAAATGTCAGAGAAATGATTTCCTTACATAGACACACACATTACATTGGATTATTTGTGCTTTCTATAGGAGCCCATGCAATGATACGCACAGCTCAGCTCTATGGGGAAAGTATTGATCCATCTATAACAGGCTAAACACGAGCTCATGGGACAGCAGATATTCTCTATGGCTAAATCTGTTATTCAGATTTTTAAACGTGATTACTTAAGATATGACTTGTGACCTTTCATGACTGATGTTTTTATAAATACATTTCCACTCGTTCTATAAATAACAACAATGCTGACCACATGGCACTGTCAAGCAATAACTGGGTTAAAATATAATATGGTGTTTTTTTAAAACCACCATGCTACTAAACAAGCTTTCACACTTCTTTGCTTTCCTCGGCTGAAGAATTCTGTGCCAAAACAATTTTGCTTCAGAGTGAAATCAATATCAGAGATGAGAGCGGACACATGGCGGAAAGATCCACCTCAACCTATTAACTTTGAATGGCACTGTAAGATGAAAGAAAATGTGTTTTTTACCAAACAAAAGTGTTTTACAACAGAATAGTGTTGTTGTTGTTATGCATTATACAGTCTCCAGCTCAAGAAATAGCTGTAGAACTAGACTAGTCCGCTAAATCAGTTCATGTGTAAAAAATCTACCCGACTGTGTAACCTAGTTCATTTCAATTTGCATAATGAATGAACAAATGTGGCACAGTTAAATGTTTTAATGCAAACTATATTTAACAATACAAAAAATTTAAATAATTTTTTTCCCCAGAGGTTTCATTGCCCTCCCTGGTTGAAAAAGTTGAAAGTATTTATCCAAGTATAGTGTCACGACCAGGTGTGGTGGGACAGAGACTCAGGTGCAGAGGAAACACAACAAGAGGCACGTTTAAGGTCCTTTACTTGACAAAGTGAAAACAAAACCTCTTCTGGAAACAGATAATCCAAGGCTTGACGGCGACACACACACACACACACACACACACACACACACACACACACACACACACACACACACACACACACACACACACACACAGGGATACAAAGACAATCTGGCAGGGGACAAGAGGAAACAGGGGAGTATATATATATATATATATGTGAGAGGGGAAACACAGGTGTAGGGCATAAACAATCAGGTGAAACACACACACACACACATACACACACACACACACACACACACACACACACACACACACACACACACACACACACACACACACAACCAACAGGGTGTTACATGGTGCTGAAAAAAAGAAGCCAATGCAGAAGAGCCAACAACTGCAGTTCCTGAAATGGCCACTTGAGGCTGATCCAAAAGGAGTCAGTCCTCATAGACCCTGCGTTAATATAAAAAAATCTATATGTTTACAGTTTACCATAAAAAAAAAAGTGGTTATGGTCTCTATAACTTATTAATGACAACTGCATTATATTAATATTAAATGATGCTTAATTGACTGAAGCATGACAACAAAAGGTCCTCCAACTTAAACTAAATTGGGATTTTAATTCAAACCAAGACGTTTTTCCAACCTTAAGTACATATTTTAAGTGAAACCATTTCTTTCGTAAAAACCTAACCTAACCTTTCTAAAGGCACAGACAAATGAGACTGCAGTAACAAACATGAGATATTTTGAAGCGACGTTTGGGACGTGTATTTCGTACACGTCTTACGTTGGTTTACATTTTACTTGTTTTTTCTAATTATTTTAAGCCCAACCGTGATGTTTTTCCTCAACTTAACTAAGTGGGTTTGTTGCCTAAACCTAAGCAAGTGGTTTTGTTTCAATTCACAACGTTAGCCAAGTTCAAAGTGACGCCGAGGGGTCTGACAGTATGTGAGAACGTGTTGCCGATCCAATCTTGTGTTGAGCAGGAATGTGGCGCTCATCCACCATTTACTCACATGCAGTTAAAAAGGAAGTGAAATGCTTTAGATACTCAAACACAGATCTGCTTTAAATAAATGTTCACTATTATTTTTACAACATATAACATAAAAAAAGGCTGCCGGAAAAACTCTGTTGTTTGATTTAGGTTTGTATCCTACACCAGCTCCAGTCTGTTGGCATCAGTCCCCGCTCCAACAGCAGTTGGTAAATTTGAAGCGATGAGATGGAATGACTTTGGCTTGGTGTCGGTGTGAATATCTGGTGTCAAAGCAAAATATTTGTTTGTCTGTTGTTGTCAAGTCTAGCTCATTGTGTTTGTGTGCATATCTTCCTCTGCACATTCCTGGGCACATTTTCTTCCCGTTCCTGTGGAACTCCATTGTGTTAATGTTTTGTGTGTGTGTGTGTGTGTGTGTGTGTGTGTGTGTGTGTGTGTGTGTGTGTGTGTGTGTGTGTGTGTGTGTGCACATTCTGCAAGTGGATTTGCTTACAAGACACAATTCCTGTTTTTTTATTTCCCTTTCTGCTGGCAACAGAAGACATCTTCAAAAAGCACATGGCTTTTAAATGAGCCGAGCAAGTGTTTGATGTGTAAATGTGTATTCCAGACATGTCAATAGAAAGCCATCAGCTTCTCGGCGTCTGTCTGTCTGAGTTTTTACTTGTCACCAATGTTCTTCCCCTTCATCTATGCGCACTTCTCTCTTATGTACTTTTCCTTTCTGCCTTGACGAGAAAGCAAACTGGCAAGTGTGGCCTGAGGCAGAGCAAGTGAGCCTTTGTTTAAAAGGTTATACATCTGGGCTCATGCTGATAGAAAAGGTAGCAACGTAGCAGCTGTTTGAAATTGTTTCATCTCGGACAAAGTGATCACATATGCACCTGAACATGACAAAGACAGCAAAAAGACTGAAGGCCAGAGGTGTTCTGTCTTGTCATCAGTGGAAATGTTTTATCTCTAAGATTATATAAATGGGAATAGTGTTCATGAAAAGAAAGTTGCACAAGTGTATGTGTAATTATAAACATATTCATACTGGAGACCCACATGCATTTATGGCCATGAAACTGACATTTGGCTTAATGTCAAATCCATGTTTTCACATCAAATGATTTCAAACATGACCTTAAAGAGACTCTCATCACTTTTTACAGGTGGCTGTAAAACAGGTTTTCCTCCTCATGGAGAATGGAAACTGGTCAGCTTGGATTTGTGACAGAATGGCAATGTTTTCAGAGTGGAAAGAAAAGTATTGAAATGGCCAAAGCGACCTCATTACAATGCAATTCCACTCTCCATCTGTGAATGTGCCGGACAAAAAAGGATCCCACAGAGCAGTTCTCCTGACCAGTGAATGAATGAGATCGCCCTAAAATGCATAAATCAGCACACAAGGGCAGAGGAGAGGTGGATATGTAGATGTGTTGACTAGTTGTGCAATAAAAACATGTCATTGTTGGAATTTGAGATGTTCCAGTCCCAGTTTTTCCCGCCCAAACTGATTCTACCTGAACTCAGTACAGATGTGGCAGGATGTACCGATCAGGTAGTGAGTGACACGTGTTGATATGATAACCTATGTTCACATGATCGGATCGTTGCATAGGCCCGGGTACTCGCTGATACCCAATCCAGAATTTTAGGCCGTATCAGAGGCCTTTCTGACAGTAGTATTGGTGTCGGAAGAACTGTAATTAGAATTCATAGAAACTGGCATGACCCCAAGCTGATCTCTATGGAGGTGCAAATCAAAAAGGGTTTAGACAGACATTTCAAATTTACAGGAGTTGAATGTCTCAAAAGATAGATTTGAGGTGGAATGACACTTTAAGAGGCAATTACTACTTACAAGCTGTAATGTAATGAGACCGACTGTGTGGTTCTCGTACAGTAGCTTCAGCATTCATATATTCACAGCTATGAGAACGGCTGCTGCAGTTACTCCAACTTTAAGTCTAAGAAAATGTTTAAAGAAGAAAAAAACATATTATCTATTTCTTCATTTTCCCATCAGACAGTTAGGCCTAGTTTTCAATATTTTCAATATTAAACACAGAAAGTTTCCCTTTTAATCTTGAGGACACTGTTGTTTGATCTTACACACACATTCACACATTGGCAACGCACACTATACACTGTTGACATTTAAAAGAATATGAGTAAGAGGAAATTATTGTACAGTTCAATTCAGAATTCCTTATTATTCATGGGTAACTCTCTTTCTGTAGACACAACCTCCAAGCCGTAGAACTACAGCACACTGTAAAGCTTAATACAATCGCAATATATTTCTTCTTTTTCGGGGGTCTCTGATTACCTTTCTCAAATCAATTTGATCCTGAAAACTGAATGAATGCCCCTTTAATTCCCGCAGGGCATGTGTGTGTGTGTG
>JBAMJR010000043.1:1725000-1842500 GCA_038501785.1 Myoxocephalus aenaeus | reverse complement strand
TCTTAGTTTTAAGTGCCTCATCCATCTTTCATGCGGCCGCTCTTCCTGTCTTTTGTGTGATGGCTTTGATGTTCGCCTGCACTTTCCCTACCTGAATACCATGTATTTTTCATGTCCTCTCTGACAAGCAGCTATGCATTCGCAATGCACTCCACATTGTGTCGTCAAAAATAGTAGTCTACACATATACACAATGAGAACATCCAAGGAATTAAACAGGTTACAGTTACAAAAACAAATTGAATCTTGTATAAATCAGGCCCAAAAGCCCCCAATTTCACAGTACTTGCCTTCTAGGAAAAAAATCAATTTTCCCAGTATGGCATTGCATCTGAACTGAAAGTTGTGATTACTTGTTGCAACTAAAGAGATGATCATGCTGAGAATAATAGGTGAATATTGCAGTCGTAAATTGTGGACCATTAGTTTAGTTCAAGGATGGATGCACGAAATCCACGCAGTGCCAGGGCAATTCTCTGCTTGATGCTCAGGCCACTCCGGCTGTTAGCTGTACAGCACAAAGTAGTGCAGGGTCAGATGGGGGTATCATTAATTAAAAGCATGTGCTCCACGAAAGCGCCTCTCTGAAATGCAATAAAACAAGTTTATAGGCCTCCGCTGCCCACATTCTTTTCCCCCCTCTTTTCATCTCTGTGACAAAATGCCCTCTTGCTGGTCAGAGCATAACTCTCCGCCTCCTGACAGCTCCAGGATTACAACTGTGGGAAAGAGGGTGAGGTGACAACGGGGCTCCTCAAAGTCATCCAGGCAGTATCCTCTCCCTCACTCTTCTTGGCAGGTGTGCTTGCATGCTGATCAGTTGTGGGAGAGGATGAGGGAGGAAGGACGTGAGGACAGGATCGTATGGCCCGGGCCCTGCAAAGAACCGCCACCTGATCCCACAGCTGCTGGTGCAGCCCAGGCGCCTCTCGCTCTCCCACTCAATAAGTGGAGACAGGACGGGCCGGCGTGAGCAGAGTGATATGACTGGAGCCATAGCTGTGTTTCCATCAGCTCTTTGTGTCTGCGTTCACACCTAGGCCCTTCACATCTGGCCACATCATATCTAAGATGTACAGTATCCCTGTCAGAAGTCATTGCGGTCGCTGTAATCCTACAATCTGCAGTGTGTGTCTGTAAGATTTTGTCTTAACTGAGGCTCCCCAAAGCCTCTGAGGTCAGCTACATGACTTTTATTCCCTATGTTCTACTTCATGATCCTCTTTGTTAAAGCAAGCCTGATGCCCGGGCGTCGCAGAACGTCTTGCTTTTTTATTTTGGCGCCCAATGTTAACTGGTTAGAGCGTGCTGTGCACGGTTCACAGCCAAAGTAGACAGCGGAACGAAATCACACCAACAAACATTGCTGCAGTTTACATTTTAAAATAAAAGCCATCTTTCAGAATCCCTGTGAACAGTGTTGTGGACAATTGCAATGACCTACACGGCTTCATAAGTAAATCAAGTACCAGCTCTTGATTGTAAACTCTTTATATTATTATTTACAAATGAGCACAGACTTTTTTCTAAATGTAAATGAAAATGACCTTCGTAATGAAATGAGATGAAACATTCTGGCCATTATGAAAGGCCGACTCGAGCTTGGAGCGACGCTGTCTGTGCGGACGCTGCTCTCGTGAGAGGCGCAGCAGTCCAGCGAGGCAGCTGTCACACAGGCAGTGCGGCCCGTAGCGTAAGTAATCCTTGCTGAAGCGCAGTCACTCTTGTCACAAGCGACACTTAAAGGATAAGTGTAGGCTAAATGCTAAAATATACTGTAGTGTAACAGCAGAGTAGAAAACAGGCATTAAGTCAGTTAAGTAACCCAGTTATGTCAGTTTTACTGACATATCTCCATAAAGTTTGGTCTGTCATACCAGACCAAGAGCCGGGTTTGACTGGAGTCCCATCTCATCGTCAGGGAAGGTTTTGATTTAAAGTTCACCCCATTAAAGCGCCGCAGCAACACTACATGTATGGAGGCCGTAAACTGCTTTGATATATTCCACATGATGTTTACATTGTTCCATATACTTTGTGATGAAGACGGTGAGCCATGCATGGATACTAATCACGGCTCCACAGTCCTTGAGTTGCCCCCCAAAACCTGGTTCTAAATTGGAACCGGTTCTCAATATGTAAGAACCATGAGCATTTCATCAGTAGTTTGAGAAAGGAGTGAGATTAGTGGATTGGAAAAAATGACTTTGGTGCAATTTATGATCCCACATGCAGCCTCTCCTCTGTCTGGTTCTCCTTAGCTCTGTGTGGCCTGAGGGCGGGGCTGAGCTCCTCCCCCACCCCCCCCACCACACACACACACACACACACACACACACACACACACACACACACAAACAGATACACTCTCTCTCACATGGAGGCAGTGGCGTAGAGAATTGAAAAATATGATTTTACAACTACTGTGAGTGCAATAAAGCCTTTGCGAGTGAAAAGCATATAAGTGTAATTCATAAAAACATCCGTAACACAAGCATACTTGGAAAAGAGAGACGTTTTCAACCCCTTTGCCCTCAGTCTACCCCTCCTCGCTCTACCTGCCCAGGCAGTATTCCCACATCAGCAGTAAGAGGGAAGGTGTCAGTGAACAGGATGAATAATAATGACTGATTACTCTGATTACTGTGCACTTTGCCAGGTGTTTATATGTCTGACTGTCTCTCTGGTAAAAGAGATGTTGTCACCACAATTGCGTTACAACCGATGCAGTCACAAAATTGCAAAAATACAGACAGTTCGAAGATGGGTGTTCTCAGCAAGGATACCGAAAGTAGGAGGATTGGCAAGGGCCAACGTGGTGACGGCTGAACCGGGGGCTTGCAGCTAACAGCGCAAACAGCCCTAGCAGTGCAAACAGCCCTAGCAGTGCAAACAGCGTAAGCAGTGCAAACAGCGCTAGCAGTGCAAACAGTGTGTGTAGTGCGTGTAGTGCAAGCAGTGCAAACAGCGCGTGAAGTGAAAACAGCGCATGCAGTGCAAACAGCGCGAGCAGTGCAAACACCCCATAGCAGTGCAAACAGCTCTAGCAGTGCAGTGCACTTTCAGCGGTTAAAAGTAAAGACATACAATATCAGCTGTCACTAACTAACCTTCATGCCAGGAATGACTTAATAGCAAAACTAAATGAAACCTTGCTGATGTTGGGTTTGTGTGCTCTCTGAAAAACAGATCTTGTGTCAAAGTTTGTGTCGCATTGTTTCCCCACCTTGTTTCCCCAAATGCATTGAGAGACAGGGGATTGAAACAGTTTTCAACTGTGTCCCAGTTTATTCAACAGATGTGTTTCTATCATCGACTCATGTCTCATAACTGTCTGCGAATAGAAATCCGATGTTGCAACATAGCTCAAGTGCTACAACAGCATCCTCCAATTTTGGACTCTCTGGCCCTCCGTTTCCTAAAAAGGTCAGCGCTGTCAAGACAGCTTGCTGTTGGTCAACAGCACTAATTTGAATGTCAAAGTTTGTCACCAGTGCAATAAATTGATTAAGGCTCTGTGTATACTGAGCTCAGTGAGGGTGTTTCTATTGCTTATGACTACAACTTTTCATATAAAAGTGGGAAAGTGCTATTTATTACTTACATATTTTTCTTTAGCACTGGCTCAGCCAAGGCATGGCATGAACAATAACATGTCAGCTGTCAGATGAATTATATATGTGTCTTATCGTCATGGCAGCACTGTCAAGTTGCATGCCTATCACATGCATCAGAGCCCGATTTTCTGTGGTCCACAGGTTCACACCAGGAAAAACATAAAATAGACGACATACTGATCTTTACATTACATTGACTAAACATATCAAACCTTTGCTGCATTTGACATGAGACAAAAATCTGAATCCAGGAGCTTTTCAGCTGCGGCCTATCTATCGGTTCCCTCTGTTGGCTGTAACTGTCTGCCTGCTTCTTGCCTGTGCCTGTCACCTCTCTATCATTTCCTCAATGTCTTTTTCTGCCTCGACTGGCCTTCTTCACTGTCCTGTTTGAACCAATTTCCTCTCTGCCCACTCCACCTCCTCTTCCCTTTCTCCTTCTCTCCAAACACCATCATTTTGTCCCTTCACTTCAGAACCTGGCTCTCCTCGCCCCAATCCCAGATGGATTAACATAAATTACACATTTCACAGTGACTCTGTAATAAAACATTGTATTCAGCTTGTTTCTCCGAGAGCAGAAACCAGTATTGACGTCTCCCCAAGGTCAGGACAGACCTGAATAGCCAACCTTAATTCGTTTCGGGGAGCCGGTACTTTGGCGTGCTGTCTTTTTGCATTGCCTAGTGGCCCAGGTGTTGCTTTTAGATTACACTGTGAGCTCACACAGGCAAGGAGAAGGTCTGTAATCAGGTTAGTAAATAAAGAGACACAGCTCCTCTCCCTCTTCATAAAATTACAGCCATTTTGTCAACACTCAGGACCACTTATCCCCGAGGCTCTCTGACGAGCAACATGGAGCCGTGTCTGACTGTGTCTGCCTGCGAGTGTTTTCAAGGTTGACATGATGGCTCTGCAGCCGGAGGTGCGCAGAGGTTGGACGAGACAGGACAGCAGGCCGCTGCGTAGGTGAGAATCGCCAGCTGACTCACTATCACAACACGAAAAAGACATGCAATCAGACACCGTGTCTCACCACTCACCCAGACCCTCCCCCCCCCCCCCCCCCCCCCCCCCCCCTCCTCGACAGGTCTCTTCGGAGATGTTTGGCAGACAGCAGAGCATCTGCTATTATCTCCAAATTTAGTTAGGATTCCCTCATTCCCACACCACTGATTTGTCTGTCTGGGTTATGCAAATCGCCACAGCAACACTCACACACACACACACACACACACACACACACACACACACACACACACACACACACACACACACACACACACACACACACATATAGTATATTACAAATCATAACGTTGCCTGTCTGTCTATTAGGGAAATCACTTAAACAAACTGGAGAAGTGCCATTTCACACCATGACCTCGCCACCCACACAGAGCACATCATTAACGTTCATCACAGTGTTTCTGACAATATCGTGTGGAAACATACAAATGTCTCTCTCTGCCTTGGGAGAGTGAGGAATTATTGACATGGGCCACGAGCTTGTGCTTGCCACTCAAAAAATACATCACAAA
Organism: Myoxocephalus aenaeus; assembly: GCA_038501785.1. Lineage (NCBI taxonomy): Eukaryota > Metazoa > Chordata > Actinopteri > Perciformes > Cottidae > Myoxocephalus > Myoxocephalus aenaeus. The sequence goes on along the minus strand of JBAMJR010000043.1, from coordinate 1,837,342 downwards.
ATGTATATTTGAACATATGTATTACATTTACATGTAGGCGTGTGGGCTCTAATACCGGAGAGCAGAGAGCAAACCCAAATGTAAGATTTATTTTTTATTAATATTCATTCATTCATTTATTCAAATGTCATGAACATGTAAATTGTCATCAATTCATAAATTGTCATAAATCATGTATTTTTCCCTCGTTAAGAAACAACAAAATGAACTGTGTAAATATTGTGATGCCTCTGTAAGTTATGTTTGTATTCCTGACATTATGTGGTGCATGGAGTTGCTCTCATTTATTATGTTGTGGGTTGCTGCTGAGCACTGTGGGATTTCTCTCGGTAAAAAAAAAGAAACAGAAAACCTAGTGAATCTTTCCTGCTTCCCCCTTTTTTCCCTACTGGTTAATCCCATCTCACGAAAAAGTTCCATGTTGTGTGAAGTGAGCTTCACCCAGCAGGAAACACGCATCTGCAACATTAAGCCTCATTAAACCTCAGGATGTTCACTTTATGCCACAGATGTCCCACAGCTCTGACCTTTTCCCATCACACCTTGTGATCACATGAGCAGAGACCAAGGATCTCGCAGGGATTTGTTTTGTGTATCGAGCTAAAGATGCGGGAAAGAAATATGCATTCTTTTTTTTGCACCAATGGCCATTCAGTCAACACATAGTAATAATAATGTAAAAGTTTGACAAAGTGCAATACACACACATTATGTTATTGTTGTAAATATGTGCTCCATAAGGCATCCCGATTATGCGTCACGAATTACATAAGCACAAGATCTGTACGCAAACACCACGCAGCCAGTCGCTCAGTAATTGGCTTTATGGAATAAAACTTTTCCCCTAAAGTCTTTCTTCTCCTTGTGTATGCAGTGACCCAAAGTTATCAACCGACAACCAGACGGGATCAGGGATTTAAGATGAATAACACAAATCAGCTTACTCACAATAGCACAAAAGGTCTGCCGAATACAGTGAGGCGCTGTCAGCACTTTGCGAGAGGCGGCAGCAGGAAACGAGCTCCACTGACAAAGTAAATCATAGATCAGTTCATTAGCAGAATGGCACTGATGGATTTACATCGGGGTCAGAACATTACCAAGCGCCTGGAGGATCCCGACTCTCTTCTACAACCTTGTGCAATGTTTCACCTCTGTAGGCTTTTTCGCTGAATATTTAAATCCCCCGTTCTCCACCTTGGGCACAAATAGAGGAGATTTATTTACACCTAAAAAAAAAATTAAAAGCCACTCCAGTGAGGTGCTTTGGTAGCACTTTATAATAACTACACACAATTTAGCGTTATAGCCAAGCTTATTAATCAAGAATAAAACATTTATAACTGTGTTTATGAATTGGATACTAATGAGTTACTAATGAGTGTTCATGTTGGAACAATGCTTTATAAATGATGAATTAAGTGTTTACACATGCTTTACTAATGCTAAATAGTGTGTAGTTATTATAAAGTGCTACCGGCTCTTTTTCCCATTGAACATATACAGTAACAAGCTCCCAGCACAGCACAAAGAATACAAATTCATCCAATGAAATACATGACGTCTTATTTGCCCAGTGCCATGCCTCTAATGTTCTCCCATAATATTCCACATTACTTCTCCATAGGAAGCTTGTTAGTGAAAATATTGTATCGGAGCCGAAAAACATAACTGCACACGTATCCAAGCAACGATCTTCGTGCTAATGTATGTAGATATCACGAAAGCAGAGAAAGTTATGCAGAGGCGGATCAGCAGCAGGAATGCCCAGGGCTCATGAAGTTTGCATGTTCTTCCTGCATTTATTTATCAACAGGTGGGCATTTCATTATGAATATGTGCGTGGCGCAATGGATCGGCAACCTTTCAATCTGACTTTTGCACGAAGCATTCTGAGAGCCTTGTTACGACGCAATTATGGAATATCGAGTTCATGAGTGATTTGTGCTCCAGTGAAGAAAAGGCTCTCTCTACAAGGAGCAGAAATCAGGCTGTGAGTCACAGAATACTTTCTCCTGTCTCCACAAAGGTTTCTTTCTTTTCTTCCCTGGCATGAATTACCTTTGCCTGGAGCCCTCTCTTTTGAAAGTCAAAAAGGGCATTCATGTGGCGTGCAGAAACTCTTCAACAGAATTGCATTTCCATTGTAAAATACGGCATAAAGGCCTTTGAGCTTTGGGCAATTCATTGATTTTGTCGGGTACAGTTACATATAGGGATGTCTGGCGGTGACTAATGACTCCTTTAATTGCTGCACTTCCACAACGTCACATTTATGCACAGATCAGTGCTTAAACAACCACTGTATTCTAATCAATTAGTTATTTTTTACAATATACAAGTGCCAGGCCGTCACCTGTATCTGAGCCCAACATGTATTATCATTCAACCACCCTGAGTGGATGTGTGTGTCCCTGTCTGCTGTGGCTGTGGTCTGGCTCCCACTATTATTTCCTTTTGGAGTATCTCGGTCCATACAAGGTCAAGTAAAGGTGAAGCACTCGTCTCACTGGCCCCGGTGCGGAGTCTGCTTTACTGCTGTGTGAGAAGTGTATTCTGGGCTCTGCTCTCACTCCACCAGACTAGAGTGAGTGTCACTCCCCTGAGAGGAGCTGTCACAGGCAGGAAATGTGCCCTGAGAGGAAGAAGGCACCGCTTCTGCAACGGCTGACCAACGGCGGACGCACACGACTCTGAAGGAAATGAACGGGCGCCGGAATCGGAGCAGCAAAATGCAATGCCTTTCAATTAGAAAGGTGTAGCTGTGTGGCTTTTTATCAAATCTTGCAGCAGGTGTTTACTTGTCATGAAAAATATTTTAACACTCTCCTTCAGGACCTGGAAGAGCCACAAAATGTAAATTAAACACCTGGAAAAGTCTGCACCGGAAATCGGTGAGCATGATTAAAAAACATTGAATATGAGGTGGTCTCCCATAGTTCTTAATTTTGAAAGCACTGCTGTGGTGTAATTTGCTTTATTATTATTATTATTATAATAATATTATAAAGTGGTTTAATATGTTTTAAATTGATACCACCATCATCAATTGGATATGAATTGCTACGCTTCACATTTGAGCTTCTGCTCAAGATTATTTTCTATCGTAAATGCAAGAGGCCCCATTGTTTATGCTGTGTGCTGAATGGCTGACTGGTACATGGCTGTGGTACAATAGGTGGGTTGAAGGAGGGACGTTTTTTTATTTAATAGTATGTAATTGAACACATCATTTTCTTACATAAGGTCTACTGTTTACATCTAAACTATGGCCTTAAATCAAAAGTATCTGAAAAAACAAGATCCTAAACATCCCAATTACTTTGGAATATTTGGTTAACAGGGGTTTGAAGTAAAAACCTTATGTTTTATATGTATTGTAATGGCTTGGCTGGGGGAAAATGATGTATGTTAGTATAAGCTAGTTAAGGGTGTGCTGGGGTAATTCAATATCTGACATCCATAAAGTCGTTTTTTTTGCTAAAGATTTCAAGTATTAGGCCCCATCCAGGATAACCCCTTATGACATCACCAGGGTTGTTTTGCCAAACTTTTGAACGCTCCCTCCAGACCTCCAGAAGACACTTCATGAATTGTTTTATAAGAGAAGATAAAATAAGATAATCCTTTATTAGTCCCTCAGTGGGGAAATTACAGGATTACAGCAGCCTTGCTCACAAGTGAATAAAAAGAATAAAAAGAAGAAGAATACAGTAGAAACAAGTAATATAAATAAATATAAATGAGCAGTAAAACAGTAAAACAGTAGAGAATATTAATATACAGACTGAATAGAAAAGTACTTAAACGTATTGCACGTAAATACACGTAATATACGTAATAATATTGCACCAGGTGAATGATAAAGTGACCAAGTTCAGTTCAAGTGTTCAGTTGTCAGAGTGGTCTACTGGGAGCTCAGCTGGTTGTGCAGCCTGACCGCAGCGGGAAGAAAAGACTTGCGGTACCTCTCCCTCAGACACCGGGGATGAATCAGCCGGTGACTGAAGGAGCTGTGCAGCGCTGCTAGAGTGTCCTGCATGGGGTGGGAGGCGTGGCTTATCATGGACGAGAGCTTCGTCATCATCCTCCTGTCCCCCACCACCTCCACGGTATCCAGAGGACGCCCCAGCACGCTGCTGGCCTTCTTTACCAGCTTGTCCAGTCTCCTCCTGTCAGCTGCCGTGATGCTGCTGCTCCAGAAGACCACTCCATAAAAGATGGCTGATGCCACCACAGAGTCAAAGAAGGTCTTCAGGAGTGCTCCCTGCACCCCAAAAGACCTCAGTTTCCTTAGCAGAAAGAGTCTGCTCTGTCCCTTTTTATAAAGTGCGTGTACGTGGTCGGACCAGTCCAGTTTGTTGTTCAAGTGGACACCCAGGTACTTATAAGATTTAACGATTCATAGGCTGAATAACAGTTCTCATTAAGAATAAATATATCTTAATGTTTGGAATCTGTGGTCTTTAAACTGCTCATAAAACAAGCATTTAAATGTGTGCAGTTGTGAGATGGTAAATGATGGCAAATAATTAAGAAAAGCCCACATTTTTAACAAAAGCCAAACGGGGACATGCTGCTGCTTGAGGACAAAAGTGGCCCATCTGTGATGTCACTCACACACATGTATCGTAGTGGGAGGGAGGGAGGAAAACACACAATACACTGAGCACAGTGCTCCTGGCACCCCTCCAGGAGGTGTAGGAGATTTTTCAGCTCGTCCTGTGACAAAGTAATGGCATCCAGGCCTTTTAGAGGGTTCACACTCAACAGGGTGTTTGAACAATAAGAGGCCATGGTGAGGCCGTGCTTTTCTTCTGCTGAAGATGTCCTCTCATGATGCTTTAGAGATCAAGAGAAAGCACGCTGGTGGCCAGCAGGCTTTGATATTGCTGTGCGTCGCATGAGTCACGTAACTTCCCCTCTTGAGCTCCTGGAAGGTTCTATCACTGAACCACCATCCCGCTGTCTCTGATTGTTAAGACTTGCTGGTTTTGACCCCCTCAGACTTTTTCCCCTTCTTCTCTGTGAACCTTGAAATTTGGTGAAGTTGTGCCAGGAATCTTTTGCTGTCAAGCATGACTTCCTTGTAAAGAAAGCAATCAAAGCCGAGACACAAGCCATGGTTTGGGTGATGTTGTGGGACAAGACCTTCAACTGATATAAGCAAGAGGCTATTTTCTTCCTGCAGAAAGGGAGGACTTACCTGCGAACAGGCACACAAGCAGATGTGACGTTTCACTATCTACTTATCGCCCTGCTGCGGGGGAACCGGACGCAGATGATTTCTGTGAGCAAGCTGGTCAGAATTCATCCATAACATCTTCGGGCAGAAGACCTTTTCCCCACACCAGCACATCGATAAAAGCACCTTGCAGTCCAGACAGTCAAAGAGAGCCAGCAGCTTAAAATCACAGGCAGATGTAACAGACTGTGTGAAGTCTTTCCCTCATCTTGTGCTCCTGGAGCGAATCTCCTAAACTGTTCTCATGAATTTTAATCTTTCCATTCAATTTGGACGCATTTATGCTGCCACACAATTTTTTGCCTCATAAAGTTCCACCCACGTTTTGCAATCTCCAGCAATGTAATCTTTATATCGAGTGCCTCCACATGAAGGAAGGTTAAAAAACTCAGTCAAAGAACTTGCATTGGTGTCTTGCTGTCTCTTGGTCAATCTGCTAAATAAACCAATGTCACCAATATCATCAACAACATGGCATGAACTATAAAATCAAAAAATATAGTTTTTAGAACTTTTAAGATTGCTTCCATTTTTGAGAGAGTATGTGCTGATAAATGCAATTGCTTATTCACATGTGTTTTCATGCGGCGCATGTGGATTCACATAATATAATGTGTGCCTGGGTGCCTGGGTGTGTGTGTGTGTGTGTGTGTGTGTGTGTGTGTGTGTGTGTGTGTGTGTGTGTGTGTGTGTGTGTGTGTGTGTGTGTGTGTGTGCTCTCACTGGCAGCAGGAGAAACGTGCACTGGAAGCAGAGTGGTGGAGGCGAGGGCAACATGACGGCACGCTTGGCTTGTTCAGCTGGTGACCCTACTCATCACCTACCTCCAGGCTCTTCCTCCTCGAAAAAAAACAAAAAACAATACAATCTTTTACTCAGCCTCTCCATGCAGTGGGCTGTGGATTGGCAGCTGCCCAAAAAAATGCAACTTTAATAAAGTATCTGTACGTGGGAGATCTGGCGGATAGGGGCAAAATAAAGGCATTAAGTGCTGGATTTAGCTTCAACATTCACGCTTTGTATTGATGTGTGGGGGTTTGCACATGGCAGGGGATCATTTTAGTCCAATTTACGTTAAATATTAACTTCATTCTTAATAATTTTTTGAGCAAACAACATACCCACACTATCAACTACAAGGACTAGGGGGATATCTGACAAACAGATGAAAGAAACTAAGGTTTGCCTGAGATAGAATCATTAAACAACTGCGATGTTATGAACCCAGATAACACATTAGTCGCAATCTATTAGACAAGTGGCCTATGGAAGCAAAATAGAAATAAAAACAGGGAGCTATGAACTGCAGGCCCTGCTTTGTGCTCTAACATGTTTTGCTTCCAAAGCTTCTTTCTTTGGTTGCCTCAAATGCATTTTATGTTATATATTAATTACAGATCTCATAGATCAAGTGAGTGTATCAAATAAAAAAGAAACTTTGGTCATATTCACTTGCCATTATAACAAATTGTAAGAAAATAATTATGGAGTCACTGGCTTCACAGGACCTGCTAAACTGCAAATCTATCACAGAAAACATTTCTCTCCATTATCTAACACTGTGGTAGACATTTTGTTCCACTGTCATAACTTCTGAACTGCATGGCATTGTCTTACAGTCAACTGAAATGTCAGACCTTTGGTGTAACGAAAAAGGGTTTGCATGAATAGAGAAAAACTAAAAAAATCGAGGCAGACGTAGTGAGAGGTGGAGCGTGAGGGTAAGGGAAGGTGCACGAAAACAAAACAACATAAAAAGGACAGAACCGCACTGGAATCCAATTTAGAGGCCTAATCAGGGCAATGCTACCGGAGAGATACGAGCAGAGGTGGAGCGGCGTGTCTGATGGGATTCTGTGAGCTCACATCAGCATCCATCTCGCCTTGCGTCATGGATGAGATCGTACGCTTGGCGGTGAAAATCTCTCAATAGTGGCAAATCTGACATAGTTATTTAACACAAAGGGTCCATTGATATGAATCAGAGGTTGGATTAGACGCTGTCAGAGAAATAGTGCGGCACAATTTTACCTTTTCAGACAACAAAAGCTGGTTGCTGGAGCAACCTTTTACATAGCCTTTCATGCAAGTCAATTTTGTAACCCTACTATGTGTATGTACCTTCTTAAGTACAATGATGTACCTCAAGGGAAGAACATGTTCCTTTGTACAGAACATGATACATTATGCAATGCTGAAAAATAAATGTCCCACTCTTTCCCATTCATTTTTCTGAGTACAGTCCTTCAGTTCTAGAAACGACTTTCATGTTGTACAAGTCTGCACTGCAGGAGGTACTACGCACTTTATGTCCAAGTCGTTGCCCTTTTCCTTGGCCTGGGCAGGGTGAAGACGTTGCTGATCCTTCAACCACAGGTCGTGATCCCTCACTGATTTCCCACCAACTGATTGTGTTTGATGAGGTCAACCTATAAGCACTGCTGCCTTAGGCTGACCCTCGGGTCTCTGAGGTGATGGATGAGTGCTTTGTTTGCACCACCAAGATGCTCGGATCAATTGCCATCTAACTGACTACAGTAACTGTACCTCGAGGTCGAGCTGTACTTTGAACAAAGCTTATTTGTACCTGCATGGTGGTTAAAACAGCATGCATCGAGGTCTGAAAAAGCTCCATTACGTGTCTGTTATGGTGCATCTGTGACAAATGTATTTCCCAGCAAAAAAACAGCGCTCTACGCTCACCTCTATTTTTGAGTGTGTACTCTTATTTTTTTTACTTTAAGAGCTGTTTGTGTGTGTGTGTGTGTGTGTGTGTGTGTGTGTGTGTGTGTGTGTGTGTGTGTGTGTGTGTGTGTGTGCATTGAACAGTAAAACCTTGCCCCATCCTTATTCTCATATGGGCTCGCTCCGATAGTCCATCAAACAAATGGTCAATTCTCTTCACACATAAGGAGCAATTAATCCCAGGTTTATTAGTTGGAAATAAATTGGATGCAATTCTTCTTAAAATACATAAAATAAATGAATTATATTCTTTAATGCTTAAATGCAATTCAGTGTGCCTTTTTAAAGTATTTCCTTCTTTTTTTTTATGTCGTCACAGGATCAGGAATAATATCATGCTGGATCCGTCACTGCCCTTTCGTGGCGCTCTTATAAATTTGAACTTGACACTGCATTGGTCTGAATCTGAACTGGTTTTGTAACCGTGCCCTAACCTCAGAGAACACCTCTTATTAATGTGCTTGTAAGTGTCTTTCAACTCTGCTGAAGCCGGATCATATTTCATGTTTTTATTGAAAAGAGTGCACATTTGAGTTCATAATCACCTCTGCATTACGCCAGGGGCCCATTCCTCTCTCGCTTCCCTGATTTATGTTTCACTTATCGCTGCTCGTGGGCTTGTCGGGAGTGTGACTGTAGCTAGTGGCTGACCTGGATATCTCAGAGCATTATAAAGCACTACAGGGACACTCAGGCATTGAGAAATTGGGTGGACGGGGCATTGCTGTGAGTATACTGTTGTCAATACGTCCTCTGCCCTGAGGGCCACCTCCAGAGGCACGTTAGGGGCTGCCTTTATCTATTAGTTCCAACTTGTCAGTGAAAGAGCGAATCACACAATGTTAAAACCAGAATGGGTTGTCTTGAAATGTCTATCTGCTGTTTACTACAGAGGAGGGGGTTTCAAGTAATGCTGTTTTAGAGAAAGAACCGTGTGAATATTGTCTGTTGTTTTTGTTTTTTCACATTCTACGTGGTCCACCTGGGGTCCATGCAGACAGATTTGCAGATTGGGATTCTGTGGACTTGGCCAGTGGTTGTTTTCCTGAGTGTAATTTGCACACCAGGGAGAGCGTTCCAGCTGTGATGAAAAGGAAACTGATTCATAATTCATGGAGTTGTAAATGTGGGTACGACAGGCTAATGGGCTATGTGCTGTTATGTAATGAACCACAGCGTAATGAAATGTAGGGGATATTGTATGACCCCCCCCCCCACCCCCCACCCCACCCCCCACACACACACACACACACATTTTTTGGAAAGAAACTAAGGTTTCCTAATGAATGTTGAAGTTCTGGCTCTACATATCAATTTCATTTCATTTCACTGTAATGCAAGATGACCCCCTCTCTGTTTAAGGTGAACGGCTTATCGAGAATGTGTATCTGGCTGGCAGCTACAAAAGGAGGCACCGGCATTGTAAGCCAAACAGTCACACTTAATTGTTCATATACAATCTTGTCGTATCCCTGTCACTGTCTAAGATGTAGATAATTGACGTAAGTCTCTCTTTTGTAGTGAAACTTGAGACTCTGTGAGAGCCCAGGTTAGGTCATTCTTGCAAAATATATCATAAAAGTGAGAGATAAAAGCATGGTAGAAGAGATTGGAGAGAGAGGGGTGGATAAACAGAGAAGGAGGGGGAGAAAGAGACGGCAATAGCATGCTAAAGAAGCACTATTCCTTTGTTCTCGTGCCACACACACAGGGAAAGGCCACATCAATGATGCTGGATGTTTCCAGCAAACAGCATAAAAGAGAAACAGAGCTAGGCGAGAAGGAGGGAGAAAGTAAGTAAGCGTAAACCATTTGAGATTCTGGAGGGGACTCAGTCCTCCCTGTCACTCGTCCATCCTTCCCAGAAAACACAAAGAGCATTATGCATGAAGCCCAGAAGGTCTCCGAGCACACACCCTGCTGTCGCCCGGCTCCAACGTACAAAGTAATTCCGACACCATTTCTCTAGGAATTCTCAATGCAGCGCGACACAATAAAATCCGTCCAAATCAATGAGAGGTTAAGAGGTGATAATTCTTACACTTTCAGCCTTGACCACCTCCTCTGTTCTCTTATTGAAGTGTGAATAACAGCCAGGCACCTTTCGGATATGACATATATTTCCTCGTGGGTAGAGATTGAATCAAAAAAAAGAGAGAGTTATAAAAGATATTAAAATGCATTGAGTCCTTTTCTTTTGAAGTCTCAAAGTGCTGTCTTGGATTTTTTCATATTTCTGTAGATTTTCTCTTGGGTAGAAGTGCAAAACTTCCTTATTCTGCTGTAAAGTTTAGTGAAGGAAAGCAAGCAAGGGATGTGGCAACCTCCCAAACATTGTGCAGGTGTGTTTTGCAGATAAAGTTAGACTAAAACACACTGTAGGGAGGGGGGAATAAAGAAAACGATAAAGGCTGAATCAGATCATGCACAGAACAAGCTATATGATGGCATGTCCTGATAAAGAGCTGAAGAGAGAGAGAGAGAGAGAGAGAGAGAGAGAGAGAGAGAGAGAGAGAGAGAGAGAGAGAGAGAGACACACACACACACATTCACCTTTGTATGCATTTTTTATGACACTACTGCTGGCACAAATCCCAGCATGTCAAGCAATCTGATATGAAGCCAGTCAGAGATCTTAACTTCCACCTGCGTGTTTATGCTGACAGCTTTAAAATCTTAGAGGAATATATTTCCTCTCCTTTCCCCGTATTCATCCGCATGACTCATAATAGAATATGTTTTCTTTTTCAATCATTTTCATGTCCAGGTCCAGCAATATCATCCACAATGCACAATACATGGAAGGGATGACTGATTTTAGATTAGTTATTGGCTTGTTAAACTGTTCAACCCGGCTGAAAGAGCATCATTCAGTATGATGCATGATAATAGACTGACACAGCACATCTATATCTGCGGATCAATTGCATTCCCTTTCAGTAACACAGTATTGCCTTTTATTTATATGGACATGTATTTTCTCTGTGATGTTAACAGTTACCATTCAAGGAAAGGAAACTTTGCCATAGTTCAAATTCCAGAGGTTAAATATACAATCGCACAGGAAAAGAAAAGCAGGAAAAGAAGTGCCATACCATGACACAGGGTTTAAGAGGACACTGGTTCCCAATCCGTAGGCTGTCCGGGCTCAGCCTTCGAGATAGGGTAAGGAGCTCGGACATCAGGAGGAAACTTGGAGTTGAGCCGCTACTCCTTCGTGTTGAAAGGAGTCAGCTGAGGTGGTTCAACTGGTAGGAGACCCTGGGAAAAGTGGATGAAAATGGATGGATGGATGGTTCCCAATTACAAATAGAATATTCAAATCAAAGAGAAGTGCCGGTCCCAATGGACCCCACTTGACAAATGTTATTTACATAATATGCCACATTGGAATATGTGCACATTAGGTTGGTGAAAGATGCATTCATTCATGTCATCCCACTCCTCGGTCAAGAATATGCAGGAACATCTTTCGCAGATATTTACATGAACGCCTTCTCAAAACAGAACTGCGGAGAAAAAGGCTGTGTGATGGTTGAGCTGTGCCAGAGGCTAACACACGTGTCACTTATAATTCAGCTGTGTCGCACCCCGGACCAAGCCAGTGCAGACAAATATTGGTTTTGTGTCAAAAAGGTACTTGAAAGTTGGATGTGTTAATCTTCCTGCTAATGGCCAGGCAAAGGCCTCCTTATTATTCCGGCCCCAGCCTCCCTCTACTGAGGATGTCTCCACAAGGTTAATTAGTGGAAGGTCCCCTGAGGTTCCCCACGCGATGTGGGCTTAGCATAGTGGAGGTGCCTCTACACAAACAAGGTTAATGGAGCCTCAGATAACACCCTCCTTCTCTTTCCCTCATCCACATGCATCCACATGGAGACTGTTACTGTGCCTCAGTTATTCATCAGCCTTTAAGGTGGCGGGGCTGGCTGCCTTGGGAGTTTGAACTGTAGGTATTAGCCATTGAGCTGACATTCACATCTGCTTGCGGTCATTGCATTATTTAAGTAATACAATGGGAAATGGCAGTATGGTAAACAACCAACTGCTATTTACAGCTATATTATGTGAGGAAAACCAGAAAGTGTAATCATCATGTGTCAGTGTGCAGAAACAGCAACAACAGAAAAACATTTTCGCTACTAAAAAAGGCATTTGGATATCATTTTGCCCGGGAAACCATTTTAGGAACTATCATCCATCAATGATCTTGCTGCGTAGCAGCTTTTCTGATGTAGGCAATAATGTCCCGTTGAGCTAATCCCGAGCCCATGGATGCATCTGTCATCATTTCCCCACAGAGAGAGGCAAGGTTTAAATCAAAGAAATAACTCACAGCGAGAGCGAGGGGCCCTGCAAAGGTCACTGTGCCACAAATGACTTTGCATCAAGAGTCACAGTCTGAATTGCACCTCTAAATAAAGTGTGTCTTTGAACCATTCCCCTCAGGCATGTGGTTGAGCACTCTCCACTATGCCATGCGCACCCTTCTTTCCACCTTGCCTGCCCCACCATCCTCCTACCTCCCACCTCTGTGACCTCCGTCAGGATCCAGATGATTTATCGCACCAACATCGCCTTCGTCGCCATCCTGATCGCTTTGATTTCTCTATTGACATTTCCAACCATCCCACCTGCATGCCTGTTCCCTGCTTGAGCCGGTGTAACAGGCCATAGTATACCCCCAGTCCGGACTATACCCGGGGTTAAAGGGGCCTAGGCTAGATTATACCCCGGGTATATTATGGCCTAGGACAATTCATACCCCTCAGGCCAGATTATACCCCCATGATATCAGTACTATATCAGAATTACAAAAGAAAATCAACATTTTATTGGGGGTTCAGCTTTGTCAGGTAAGTTAAGTGAGAAAGCTAACTGACTTAAATCTTAAACCTCTAAAACATAGACTTTTATTACTTATAAACTGAAAAAATATTAGACTTCCACAAAGATCAAAGATTACTATGTCCTGAAACTTCAACTTCTAAGACTAGCAAGTCGTTGCTACAATATAAATGTTCAAAAACACTGATAACAACATCAAAACATCCACAAAGATTACTACCACACTTCTCAGTAGTGTTACACATTAACATGAAGCTACTGTTACTGGTAGCATTGCACTGATCCACAGAGCAATACACAAGTTGGGATACATTTATGTGGGCTGCTTTGCATGTATGAAAGAGGTGTCATGCTCTTTGATGGCCAGTAAGGTACATTTTCTAACTCCTTGGCCATCTTATTTAGTTATTAATAAGCATTTTGGTGTTTTTGGACAGCCTGAATTTCAACTTTTTAGTCAAAATTTCAAATTTTCACCCATGACACAAAAACATGACACAAAAAATAGCCTGATGACAGTTTGGACTGAATGGCAATAACGAACGTCACACCCCTTCACTGGCTAGCTAACTATCAAGATTACCTGACATTAGATTCAAGATTCAAGATAAGACAGTTACTCTGTACAATGAAAAGCTTATTTTGCTGGGTCCTCCTAACACACAGAATTACAATAAACTTAAGGTAAAAAATAAATAAAAATAAGGCACAAAATATAATAACAGTATTGCACAAAAATAAGGCACAAGAATATGATAACAGTATTGCACAATCAGTGTATAAAGTGCACTATGCATTGAATCAGAATCAGAATCAGAATCAGAAACTGTTTATTGCCAGGAATGTTTTCACAAACGAGGAATTTTTCGAGGCGGAAGGTGCATACATTGGACATGGGACGTTAGACGAGACAAACAACAATCAACAATCAACGACAACAACAGTGCAATGGGTATTAAATAAGTGTAAGATAAGATAAGATAACTCTGGCCCGGGCCAGAGTTAATTTGGTCTGTTACACCGGGATGGCGAGCGTGCATCCACAGATGATAGTCATGAAGACACCTTATCTCTCATAGCCTACCTGGAGATTCATGTGCAACAATTATGTTTACTTTATGTTAAGGCTGACCAATACAGCTCCGTCCGTCTCTGCACATCTTCTTCTCCGTGTGAAGATATCGCCTTCAGAGAGAAAGGGATAAGAGGCATCCTGCTGCTTCTTTGAGGTCACAGGCAAGGAGGGTGCTGATATATGCTGGAGGTTTGTGAGGGGAATGAAAGGCGGGAGTGAAGCAGCTTAAAGTTTTAAAGCATGACCCAGTCCCCCCTTTGGTGACGAAGGTGGCACAGCATGTGCTGAGAGGCTTGTGGAGGAATCTGGCTCCTCTTACTCTCTCATATGCACATCTAAGCACTTTCCCAGCCTCCGCTGGCCTTGCCACTGTGTCTGCGACTGCCTGTGTGTGTGTGTGATGATGGGGTGGCGGGGGTGGTGCGCATGTTCACGGGTGTCCGTGCGTGTTCGTGTGTTTATCAGGAGCAGTGTTTGGTTTTGTTTGTGGTATGAATTCCCTGCTCCCCAGTGCAGTGAGCCCTGATGTGTGTGATACTGAAGCCTGGAATAAAACAGGGCCATGCTATTGAAGCCAGCATCTCAGTTGTCACCTCGTCCTGCTGTTGAAGTTGAGAGTGTGTCAACATTAGTTTTCCATTGTTGGAAAACAAGAAAGCCTCCTTAACCGCCTCCCTCAGCGGTGCAGCTAAGCCCCTTAATGTATATTACCTGCATGCCATCTCTGTGTAGATGCTCGGAGAGGCTCACCAATGCATCCGCTCACATGCCTACATGATTAACAGATCAGTCACCTCCACGAGTGCTTCTCGCTCTTCCCTTTATATGTAATATCGCGATAATATGTCTCCCCTGCTTTGATCCAAGCTTGTTATTCCCATCCAGGGATATATGCTGCAAAAACCCCACAGGAACATCACACACTCGCAGACCCAACACTTCACAAGCCCTGTTTGATGCATCTGTCTCCCAGCATGGAGACCCACTGACTGTGTTATTCCACGGCACATTAATGGGGGGGGCTCCAGCTGAGTGTGGCTGACAGACATCCGGGGGTGAGAGATAGCGAAGATGTGGCAGCTCCTGACGCTATATTGATTCACTCTCCAGCGCCGACATTCAGGGCAGACGCGAGGCAAGCTTTGACAATCTTGTGTTCTTGGGCTGTTATGGATTTTATGGGGGGAAAGTGAAAGTTATTGTGGCTGATGCTGAGGTATGGCATCCAGCACTGGGACAAAGTCTGCCCTGCTCTCATTCTGGAGAGAAAACCGTTTACTGGGTCGTAATCTGGCCAAACTCTTTGGAAGTGAATGAAAGGCTGAAAAGGAAGGGCTCAGGCTCATACATATGCAGAGCTTTGACGTTGTGAACTCCAAGAAGATGATGACTAATTATGTCTGCCGTCTGTCATATCAAAAGATGTGCTGAGCACAGGGTGGCAATGACCGTCCCCTCCACTGCCCATCTCCTTCACTTTCTCTCTCTGTGCGATCTCCGTCACTCTCAGGTCTTCCCAGTTACTTTCTTGCCTATTTTAATTTCCCTGTCAGGAAGTCTGCTTGCTGTCTGTGTGACTAAGCCGCTAGATGCCTTGCTTGTTGACTCAGCAGTTAAGTGCATTAATTCTCCATCTCTCTCACTCATTTGGTATTCTGTCGGATAGAAAACAAAACTGTTCTCTGGTTCGCTAATGCCACATGAATCTATATGTAAACATATCCTCAAACAGAGTTTAAAACCCCGGCTTTGAGTCGAGTCAAAGCACTGTTACAAAGCTGAATAGCTACTTTCATAACTTATATGCCCCGACTGTGCCCTTAAACTTATATGCACTGCCGGTGCACTCGGCCTCAGTGCATTATATACATATATTCACAGAGGTCAGACCAAGTAAGTTGGTGCTTGGCCATGTCTGCTTTCCTTAAAGGATGAGAGACGGAGTGTGAACGCATCAGCATTCATTCAGAGGAAAGGTCATTAAACTGTCCAGACTCTGAGTGTGTGTCTGAAAGAGAGAGAGAGACAGACAGACAGACAGACAGACAGATGCTTGTAGATTCTTCTTTCTCTCTCTGGTCATCGGCTATGCTGTGCAGCCGGTCATGGTAATGAAATGGTCAGAGTCTCGCCGTCATTGTCTCGTTGACTTTTGAGCAGGGCCCTGCAGCCCGGAGGACTGTGCTGATTTCCCTTTTTTTCAACCCACATCTGGGAACCGTGGTTAACGGGCCGGTCAAAGAGAAGAAGAAGACGCGCGAGGGAGAGGGAGAGGAAAGGGAGAGTGGAAACAATGGGACGCCTGGGAGAAACAACGGAGGGCAAGCAAAGAGTGAAAGTAACACAGAGAGCGGAAACACGCAGGGAGAGGGAGAGAGTTGGGACAGAAATGAAGAAGAGAAGGGTCGGCAGATAAACAGAGATGGACGTGTGGTCCAGGCTCTGGGCAGGCTTATGGTGTCAGGGCCTAGCAGTGAGCCCCGAGGGTTGTTAGCCAAGCACCACTGCTATTTAAGTGTGAGGGAGGGGTCAGAACCGACCACAGGGCCTGTCAGGGAGCTGTGGCTCTCCGTCTCTGGTATTCTGACAGCTTGCAGCTCACTGAGTGGAAACAGACAATAGATTATTGAGGGGAAACCTCAAATTAGTTGCTCTGCCTGCACATTTGCTCACTTTCCTCAGGGGAGGGGAGCAGAGGGAAGAAAAGATGGGACATGCAGTTTTAATATTACCCTCAGGGCCACTAAGAGTGTAAAACCAGGCAAAATAACCAGAAAGTATGATGAAAATGGAGGCTACACGTTGTAACTTAACACATGTGCTTGGTGGCTTTTTCACAGTTACAGCAATGATGCATACGCACACATTGTATTTTCAGTTTTAGTCTCTTGTGTTACACCGCATTATTACTCAAACCTTACATATTGTACTGTATATATTATTTGAATCCCATGCATTACTTTCCCATGCATTTTTTATTGCATATGTTAGTTGTAAATAAAAAGCTTGTTTTTCTGTATAAATAATTTTAATTAAAGGAAATGTATTTGAAAATAATCTATGTTACCAAAACTTGTCCAGAATTGTCTGATTCAAGCCTTATTCAGTATCATAAACATGTCAGTTACACACAAACTGAAATCATCTGAAAACGTATAACAACTGATTTATGAAAGTTACTTGATACTTACTTGGCCAACAAGATTTAAGTCTGGTGTTTAGTGGTTTAAATAAAATAAAATAAATTTAATTTTATTTTATGAACCCTGAAAGCAAGAGGTAAATATCTATATATAATGATATTTGTTTTGCAGTATTGATATCCTAATACAGTTGATATCCCTGACTTTTTTGGATGAGATGGTATAAATATATAGGAAATAGTAGCTTCTTTGTAAAGTGCCCATTGAAATTCAAAATGCGTCAGTAAACCAGAAAAGGCCGCACTAGTTGCTTTGTATTCCAGAAGAATAATTACATGATTGCTATCACTGCAGGCAAAAGACACAGTTTTTGTTCTGTGGAACGGGACAACATCTCAAATGAGAAAAGTTGAATTGCATTAGTAAGGGCCATTGATATTCTGACGGTCCTGTCTGAAAATCAATCCCCTTGAGAGGAGCAAATGTCCCTGGTGAGACAAAGAAAAAAAAGAAACACAAGCTGGGAAATGTTCAAGTGAATCATCTTTTAGTCATTCTGCTTGTCTTTGGCTCTCAGTGAATTTTTTGACTCAAGTTTTAGCGCCACTCTTCCCTGACACAAAAAGACACGTATTTATGCATTCGGAAGGATTTGTTGACAGACCCAAATATTATACCAGTGCAGCACTTTTCACTTCATTTGTGCTCTTACCCGTCAAAGCATATCTCACTGTGTGGAATATGGATCACTGAATATCAAAAGCCCTCACCCAAAAAGAAAAGGGGATGAGAACAAAAGTATCAAATAAACATGAGATAGATTCCCTCCCAGTTGACATTAAAGTGGTTTACATTTGCACATTTTAATAATTTGTCATGTTTTTAGAATGTAGATTTCTTTTCTTTTTTTACCATTGGCGTAGAAAAAGATCTCTGGGTTGCAGCGGTTCATCATCATCATCGCCTCCCCTCTGCCTCGTCCTCCCGAGCCTGCTGACACTGATGGTTTCTAAGTGAGCGGCTCATCCCTCTCTCTCTTCTTCTGTCATAATCACTGCTCTTTATGATCGGTTTGCCCTCTCTGCCCTTTCAAGATGCGGCATGTAATGAGTGCTCTGGAGGGCTGTGTGAGTGGTCTATTTAGCTATTCAGACAAGATCAGCTCACACAACCCACACTCTCTAATTCGACTGCGTACCAATACCTCTCAGCTGAGCACAGTGATTGTTTGTCCCGCTCACAAGGTCACGCACTGGATGGAGGTGGGGCGCCTCAGACATTCAAGACCAATGTTGGGCTTTTAGCGTGGCCTCAATTTGAATATTTATCCTCTATTCCATTGACAAATATTCATTCTGACTGTTTTACAGAATTAAATAGCAACAAAGACAACGTATAGTTGGTTTTCCCAAATTATAAACCCTCCATTAAGAAACCAACATCCATTCAGAAACAAGTTGCCAACCTCACTGTCAAATTAATGAATCAGTTATTGAAATAATGAATTAACAACTTTTTATTTTATTTCACGGGTTATTAAGACACATTAATCATCAAAACTCAAATTTTCTCCAAACAGTGTTGGAAAAAGTAGTCAGACTGTTTATTTAAGTAATAGTAGCAATATTACAGTTTGACAAAAATGAAAGTCCTGCCTTAAAAACATTTTTTAATAAAAGTACAAAAGTACGAGCATCAAAATATACTCATGGGGCTGTGATTATCCTTGAGGTCACAACAGGTCATTTTTACAGTGATATTAAGTTTTAAAATGTTTTCCCTTCGGCCACCTTTCTTCGACTACTTAGAGCACCCATCTTTGACCGCCACCTTTACTTTTAACTTCACACCAGTAAAGTCATGTGACTGCATCTTAAAACGTCATTCATTGTCGCTGTAGTGTCTGGTAAATACACTTTCTGCTAATTCCAGCTCCCTGAATAGTGATCTAATACCTTCTCACCAATGCCAAGAATATATGTATGGTGGAGAAATACTAAATCCTTTTATTTTGGTGTAAAACAGTCAAATTAAACTTTTGACTCTATAAACATATTATAACCAGGTTTATGAAACCCACATGGAATATGAGTGTAATTTCAGAATGTAAACTATTCCACAGGTCTGTAAAACCCACAGATGACCTTAACATGAACTTGATGTCCTTGGATAGCTGTACTGTATGACCTTGCAGAACATAAATGTTCTTTCTTTTTTTAAATGCATGTTTTACATACATTTAAACAAATAGAAAAATTCAACATTCAAGGAACAATATACTATATATAATATTATATATATATATATATAATACACATAATAATAGAAAAGCAGATATGGACCATGTGGTGATAACATTTGAATTGCATTGTAGCCTGGATTTTCAGACATAAACCTTTCTCATTGGATTAAGTAGGCTCGTTGTATATTTCAAACTCTACTACCACTGTACTGTACTTAAACATCACCCTACACGCGCACTGGGCGTGCACACACTTCAAGCACCGCCCACGTCTTCCCAGATGCCCTATGAACGGCTCCGCGTGAACTCGCACGTGCTCCCGACGTCATCTCTCTCTCTCTCGCTCTTCCGTGTCAACATGGCGGCTTCCATGGCATCCCAGGCTGCAGCAAGAGGACTGAGAACAGCAACCTCGAAGCACTTACTCCTGGACAAGCTCAAGGTACTGTCACCGCGTGCGTTGCTGGCAAAGCCGGTCCCGCCTCGCGCGGGTGTGTTCCGCCATGTTTGTGTCCGCTGTCATGTTCTCGTGGAGCTAGTTTGTGGAGCTACGTGGCTCTCAGTTTAGCATGTGTGAGCAGAGAGGTTTGACAGGTCAAAGTTTCTGTTCACTTCGTGGCATCACGTGACGACTGCTGCTCTTCTAATTAATTCACTCGACACCAGCTGTACAGAGAAAAACGTCCCTCTTCACTGATGTTACAAAAGAATAAGTGCAGCATTTATCTGACACTCTTGACATTGACTTTTGACCGTGCGTGCGTGCGTGTGTGTCTGTTGTAATAATATGTCTACACTGTGAGCCTCTGGTTCATTATTAACAGCACATTCATCCTCTCTTAGTGAACAACACACATATGGAGATATAGTTACCTGAACGCTGCTACCGGGACAAAGCTCAACGTTTTCTAACTGCAGATAAGACCATAACTCTTGCACTTTGATCCTCCAGTGTCTGTTTTCGACAGATTAGGTTTGTTTATCTACGTACACAATGGCGAATGATTACAGTTACATTGTCGTCTCTTCTGCAAACAAAGCGTTGGGAACTAATGATTACAAGCGTAATGAAACAACAACTCTGCATGATCCACGAAAAGGAATCCGAAATATAGCAAAAAAACACCTTCTCGTATTGACTAACAAACAAAACGCTGAGAAGAAAGCAGAGTTGTGTTTTCCTCCATACATTTTAAAAGCTTCAGGAGAACTGGATACATACATAATGTTTGTTCTCAGTCAGCTTTCAAGATCTGTTCTTTATTGGATTTGTGTCCGTGTAAATGTTTGTAACTTTAGTGCAGATGTCCAGACTTGGAGGATAAATTAGAGCAGGAACCGGTTGACACTGTAAACATTGGTCCAGCCAAGTGTGCATACTGCATACTGAAAACTACATTACCAATCAATGTTCAGATGACTGTGAAGGCTGCTCTGAAGGCAAAGGGTGACCCAATTAGGTTGAGAGGTAATTTTAGGTCTCAAATAAAGATGAGATATTTATAATATATATATTATATAATGTAGAGATTATAAGGACTGTGTACAAGTTAGTTAAGTTGAATTCAGCCAACATTTTCACACACTCTTTAGAACCCACATTATAAATTAACTTTATTCATTAGCATATTGTAACATTTAAACAGAATTAATCTAATCTATTATAGCCAAAGTAAATAATAACAAATGCCACACGTATGTATCAGCGACTAACACAAGCTCTCGCACAGACACACACGAGTAGACAGACAGACATATTCGCTCCGTAGAAAACAGCAGAGGAGCAGAATGGCTTGTTGAGTGGAGAAATGTGCAGGACGCTGCTTACGCCATAGGCATAAGGGGATAAGAGTTATGAACAAGGATTCTCTCTGGGTTATAGTACATTATCAGAGGCCTGAGCTGATTGACAGCTGGGTATCTCTGCAACAGAATCAAATCGGCTTTGACAGTATGTCAGCTAAGCCGAGGAATTCAATTTGCGATGATTTGTCAACAACAATGCGAAGGACATCACAATATTCAGATGGTTAGGCTCCAGGATGCTCTTAAAGGGGGAGTGGGATCCTCTCTCTCTCACACACTCACACACACACACACACACACACACGCATAAATCAAATCTCCTGAATTCTTGTCTGCACTGCGAGATAATCCTCAGGCTGTTTTTCACTGTCGCTGAATTTGTAAACGCTTGCTCAGTTTCTTCTCTTGTAAGGTGTTCCTGCTTAGCAATAACCCAACAGTGTCGAAGCCCAGCGTGGTTTGAAGGGAGCACACTGGGAAGGGAGGTGGCTCAATGAGACTCGGTCCTGAATATTTTAGAGAGGGGGGTGGAGGGCCCTCCTCTTGCAACGACTTCTTTTGCTGGAACTTCAAACGACGGGCGGCTTCCCCATCTGTCTCAGCAAGAACACATTTACATTTCCTCCCCGCAAGGAATACTGGAGGACGAAGTTAGCTCTAACTGGATTTGAATATCGCTTCACCAAGGTTAATAGCCATTTCTGTAGCTGGTGAGGTGCTTAGACATTTTCAATAATTTAGAAGGTCTGCAGTCATTAGGAAATGTTGGCAGCCTCTGAAACGGGGAATGCAATGAGTGAATGCACACCTATTAGCTTAACTTCTGCTGTTGTTCGAGTGCAGATAATGAGGAAGAAGTGGGAGTGATGCTGAAAATTAGTTGAGAAAACAGTCAGTGATGGCTGACAGCTGTAATTCATTAAAAGTGCAGTATGTTGAAGATTACGTTCGGCTGCCATACTAGCTCGTCCATCATCTTTGAAATTAGGCCTTCAAACGTATCGTAAGTGTGATTTGGAGTTCATAATTGAGTTTGCCAGGGGCCGCTCTCTGTGAACTTTTGCTTCTTTTTTTTTTTTCAAGACTTGGATGAGTGGCCGTCATCAATCTGAGGGAGTTTCAACAGGGTCAATCCGGCATCGTGATTGTATGCTTTTTGTGTCGTTAAAAACAGTGACGGTAGTGTCGCAGTGTAAATGTACACAATGTGTTACAGCGCAACATCGCTGCTGCTGGTGGGAATAAAGACGTCAATAAAAAAAAGAAAGCTACTCTAAAAGTAGTCAATTGTCTGCAAACACTTGGCACCTGTAGTACTCGCCGATTACAGCCTCATAGACTTTGTTTGGATGTCCACATTTTACCAGCAAGTTTGTTTGTCCCAAGTTGTCATTGTGCCATGATAATAAAAGTGGTGCAAAGCATATCACGTTCAACGTTGTTTGCCTTTTTCGATAGATCTAACATGAACCAGCCAAGGCACGGGATCACCCTCCTGTAGCGCCCACGGTTGCTGATGTTGCGTTAGCCGATCATAAATTTGGCTCCAGGGTAGATTCCCGCAACCAAGGTCATGCATGTGGACTTGGATGTAAATAGGGGTGAACCTTGACGTAGATGCACATCCTTGTATGGCCTCCTCCTCATTACTGCGTTATCTACCCCTTTGACTCGACACCTTTGAATGTGACTCTGTACACCCTCTCTTATTAACTATGCTAATTACTGAAATCCCTATCTGTAGAGACACAACAGTCAGGTTTTCCTTTCTTAAGCCTGTCTGCAGGAGATTAGACCTGCCCTGCCTAAAGACCTGCCAATGATGCAAATCTGTCTCACTGATCTAAATCCTAGAGCCATGCTCTACTGCTCCCGCCTCTGTCTCTGCACCTCTGTTCTATTACCAGCTCTCTAACAGGCACATGTCATTTTTTCTCTCCATGCTCTTAATGGTTCTGGGCACGGCCTTAGCTTTGAAGGGGCAAGGACAGATACATGAGTGTTGCCCAACATATTTGATTGTTTTCAATACATATCGATTCTGAATATGTGAAACTCGCTCACTCACAGTGCCGTCTTCTCGTCACTCATCTCATTGGCACTGGTTGTATGCAATAATGTGCCGGTCGACGTTGCTGATTTATAGCCTTCAGTGTTTCCCATGAATTATCTCGCTACTGTACTGTACTCGTCACCTATGCAACCAATCTGTAAAAGTGGCGGTTTACCGGTTTATTCACCGTCACAGCTGTCTTGTTAGGCCATGACGGGGATTTAGCGACCCTGTCAATCATTGCGTGGCGGCAACTCTTCTCATTTGGCCCCCTGCAGCAGCGGCTGCTACTGCCGGCCCTCAACAGATACTTTTTCATTGTCCATTTATTCTGAACAGTGTGTCTCACAGAGAAAATAGGTGGCACGACAGACGCCAAATCTCTAGATGAGCCGCCCGCGGTGCTCAAGGTCCATGTGTCTTCTCTATACAGTACTGGTCCAACACCGTCTACGCCGTCTACTCTGTGTATTTTCAAGCTCTTCATGTGGATAACATCAGCTTTCGGTCCCTTCGGAAATGTAACTTCTTTCAAGCTTGATGTTATTCTCAGTTTGGCTGTGGCC
This sequence comes from Myoxocephalus aenaeus, assembly GCA_038501785.1. Taxonomy (NCBI): domain Eukaryota; kingdom Metazoa; phylum Chordata; class Actinopteri; order Perciformes; family Cottidae; genus Myoxocephalus; species Myoxocephalus aenaeus. The sequence continues at coordinate 1,813,619 of JBAMJR010000043.1, read as the reverse complement.
AAGTGGTAAAAAATAAATAATAAATAATAATACCTTGAAACAATGTTAATTTGTGGATTTCTCCCAAATATTCTTTATTGCCGAGGTTCAGGTTGCTTACTCAAATGACTGCATCACTCTACATTTACATTATGGGCATAACCCTCCCAAAACATATACCTAAATATGTTTTAATTTTCATCCTTAGTTGGAGCCAATAAACACATCTGTTTATTTATTTATTAAGATGTGTTCCTTTACATTGTGAAAAGAGGTAGAATCATGAGTGAGAATCCCTTTAAATGTTTTAATGCCATGATGTGGCAAAAACAATATAGATATAAACGTTTGGTCATATTGCCCACCCCAAGTTTATGATTAAATTGATTACAGTAGTGCAGGGTTCTTTGTAGATTTTGCCTCAAGTGCACCAGATTGATACATTTAACTTGCTAAAAAAAAAAGGAGTCAGTCTCACAACATTCTTGTGAAGTTAGAAATTTCAGTATCATGAAAACACTAATGAAAAGCTACAAGCGAGTGGTAGGAACGGGAGCAAAAAGTACATCTTTTGTCTCTCTTTTTTTGCTTTATAGCTGAATGGCAAACATCAAATTCATCATTCAACACTAAACACCTGTTGCTGGTTAACAGAAAGTAAAGGCGAATGATTGTGAATGCAGAGTAACTCTAATAGTGTAAAAGCAGTCGATTAACACGTGACGTTACATTTGTGGGGATGAGTCATGATGCTGCTGTCGAACCAAACGGCAAAGTGGCCTTCGGTTTAACCAGTATTCCATCCTCGACAATCTCTGCCATTACTTCTCATCCAAATCTATGGAGGCGGTGCCAAAGCTGAGGACAGAGAGAGGAACTCCTGCCATCAATACTCAAGTACTTCAGTAATTAAAGGAGACCAGGCTAGTTGGCGCTCTGAATTAGCCCGCTAATGCTTCATGAGGCATGCTCTTGTTACACGGCTGGCTTTCCATGGAAATATGCCTGTGATTCACACCGGCCTGTTTATGCAGAAAATCCACATCAACTCTGCTTCTTTGCCTCCTCCATTTGCTTTACTGCGTGTCGCCTCTCTCACGGCTCACCACATAGGGCTTGTCTAATTGCAAGGCAGCCTGTATTCGTGAGTTACAACTAAGTATAAAACTGCCGCCTCATTAGCAGAAAAACATTCCACCGCAATAAGTATGACGATCATTTTGATAGTCGCTCTGAGTACGGTTCTCTTCGATTCAGCCCGTGCTCACGGACGTGGACGCTATAAAGTTCCCCTTTAAATTCTTCCCGGATGGTTAGCTAAATGGATGGGGAAAATAGACGAGTTCATAACCTGAATGGGAACAAATCAATTACATGGAGTTGGTGAACTGGCAATCTGTTAATTTCTTAAACATTTGATAATGCCCCCTAAGGAGCATTCTGGTTAATTAACTCGGCAGTAATTTTTCGTCACTAATAAGGCTGTGTCATTTCAAAGGGGTTAGGGTCTGGCCATGACAAGTAATGAGGATTTTAACCTCACCAGACATCTGGGGATACTACTGTGTAATATGAAATATTCAAAGCTGCCGTAGTCCACTCTCTGTGGTTGGCAGTTTAGACCAAAATGCACTGCTTTGAGCCAGCTCTATTGGATTAAGTGCTCAAAAAAACATTATAATTCTAAATGGTTCAATGTGTACTGAAAATATATGTTACTGCCACAGAGCACTGAACAGTGTTCTTTAAGAAAGTAAATCCAACAAAAATGAAAACGAACAAAAGCACCAGATGCCCAAATGTAATACTAAAAAACAAAATAACAACTGTGAATTCACCTAACCAAGCTGCTTCCAGTGACCCCCGTGCGCATCAAGCAGTCCTCTTCCATGCTGGCGACTCTGTAAGGCCGTACTTAAGCAATGCAATGCTTTGAGCTCAGTGCTAACATCGGCATGCTAACATGCCGATGTTTAGCAGATGTAATCATTAACCTCCTGAAAACGAGCAACCCGTCATATAGCTATAGTTTTTATTTTAGTGTATTGTTATCATATTTATAGTTACAGTTGAAGTCCAAGAGTAGGAGGAGAGAATGAAAATCTTATTTTTTCCTTTGTTGCATCTCCATTTTGTCTGGGATAAATACAGTTTCTTACAACTAATCCATATTCTTTAGCTTTCTATCTTTCACAGAAGACCAGATAATATACGTATATAGACATTATGGTTGAGGAGCTTTACTGATTAATTTTGGGTTTGTTGTTTCAGGCAGGGATAGAGATTGGGGTTAACAGCCTGTTAGCTTGCCAACAATAGGCATTTATTACTAAACACAAAGTACAGCTGAGGCTGATGGAATTGTCAAACATTTGTAGGTATTTAGTCGGGTATTACAAATTTGACCTGATGATGGAAAGTCTGGGATCACTAATGTTATTACAATTAATGCTGCGGGGAACATGCATGTTCCAAATTTCATGGCATTCCAGCCAATAGATGTTGAGATATTAAACTAAAAACCACAAATGTCAACGTCATGGTGGTGCTCAATGAAAAGTCAGGGGATCACCAAAGTCATGAGGATTTATTGTCTTGGAGTCATGTATGTCGGTTCAAAATGTTCCTAAATGTCATCGCAACCCATCAAAGAGTTGTTGAGCTGTAGTGGACCAAGTGGACTGAGAATCCACTCGATTGTCTTATTTACTGTGAAAAGTCTGCTTTATTTTTCTGTGATGCTTGTGATTTTTGTTCTGGCAATTGAAGAAAAAATCCACTAAGGTAGGCCTTCAGAGATTTTGGTTGGAGAGGAATACCTGGTGGTCATCAGAAGGACAATGACTAGGTGGATTTTCAGAGTTTTAAAATATAATATGTTTGTGTAAAGTTGCTCCCTGGCCTCAGAAGCAACAGCATTGACCCCCTTAGCAATTCATCTTGGATTGACGTATTGAGAGTTCCCCCTATTGGAGCTGCACTTTGTCCAGCCATTGAGACTTGTTAATGACGATAGCATCTGTGTGAGTGGGATGGCGTCTGGTGCTCCAGGTATATTCTGAATCCAAAGTGTCCTTTACTTCCTTAATGCAGCGCTGCATGAGGCTTTATCTTCATTCATAATGTATAAACTGTTCCTATAATCTGTAAACTCCTTTAATCTATAAACTGCATGAAGTAATTTATTACTTTCATTATTATCCTGAGGAGTGATGGAGGCTCTTGTTCAGGTGTCCTATAAGGTATTGATTGGCTCATGGAGCAGCAACCACTTTGCATGTGTCTTCCACACCATCAATCAGAGTCCACTGATGTAGTTCATCTAGCGGAGCGCTGCGTACTGTAGGTTCAAAGAAAACACAGCTTGGAAAAGGCCAGGAAGAGCTGCACATAATGACTTTTTCTCATTATAGATGAATCTACTCATTATTTTCTAGCTTAATCAAATAATTGCTGTCTATATAATGACAGTAAATTGTGAAAAATGCCCAGAGCCCACGGTGATGTATTCAAATGTTTAAACCCCCAAAATATTCCATTCACTATCGTAGAAGTTAAACAAATATCTTTCAAATTGATATTTTGTCAGTAGATTAATCAAATAATCATCTCAACTCTATCATGTAGGCCTAGGTGTTTGTTCTTTTGTGTCCCTGTTTTTACGCTGTGTATTAAAGGTGAACTCAAGATCACAAAACGCCTTACATATGCACAATCGCATGCTGAGTTATCAAAATAATCATTGCATTTAACTACATGTCACCGTGCGTATAATGATTAGATGTATTCTTTATTAATCAATATTAGGATGTATTCTTTATTGGCGTTAATAAAAGATGGTGTGGGCTGGATGGTTGAAACCACTGATGTCCCCAGTTAGATAAATAGCCTGTTTTCAGAGATGATGTTTCCCGAGTGTTACCAACTGTCATGGCAGCAGAATCACATCTTCAGTCACTATTGTCTGGGTCCTGTCAGGCTTCACTTCCAGAAACAAATGCGTTTTTTGACCCGCGGTGTCAACCCTTCAGATTTTTTGAGTGACGGATTAACGAGGAGTGCAGCATTGACTGGCTGCTGTTTATGGGCCTGATCAAAGGTGATTGCCTGCTTTGTAACCTTCCCCTGTAAATTAAGGCTTATGGCTCTCATAAATTTCCAAGGGAGGCAGAACTAGTCTGTCAGATGGTGACTTTTTGACATTGTTCCCCTCTCTCATAGTGATAAAGACAACTCGCCCTAGGATATTGACTCCTTAAGTTTAACAGAAGGGCACACGGCAGAGTAGTGGCATGCATGTCTTGGAATGACTTTGGAAAGTGCCACGATCAGACATCCCCTCACTGTGATGACACTCCTCACAACAAGTGCAGTTTGACATTGTGCATGCTGCTCTCAACCAAACATGAGACTGCACAATTTTGTGCCTCTTAGGAGAAGTCCTGATGTTGCACGATGCAAGTGCCGAATACCATATGGACCCGCCGAAGAAGTGCTTTGGGACTAGCGGTGACTACACCATCATTTTGTCCTTCAGTGGCACTCGTGGATCAGTACAGCTGCGACAAGGACTTTGCAATCTGATGCAGCTGCTGTCGTAGCACTGTCTGTCCTCTCCGCGTCTTTGTGAGGCCACGGCCACTCTGAGTGCCTTGTGAAGCCGCATGGTGACATACTTTATTCAGCACATTTTAATGTTCCGAAGAGTCCTCTTTTTTCTTTTTTCTTCTTTTTACTTATGTTAACACAATTTAGTGAAACATTTTTTCACAGCAGTTTGTGGTCAAATTGTGTTTATGATGCATTGTTTTGAATGTTTTTCTGTTGGGACCCTTGTTTTGCACAAGGGTCCCAATTGTTATTTCTTTTCTTTCCTAAAATATATATATTTTTTGTGCCGAGATCACCTCACCAGAGTAATGCATTTTACTAAGATAATTGACAGGGTCACTTTAATGTGAGTGTTAAAAACACTAATTATCAAAGTAAATGTCCACTTTAGGAGACAATATGAGCACATTACATGTTTTTTTTTGTGAATCGATTTTAAAATTCATAGGTTGCTTGAATTTCAATGAACAGGACATATTTTGATATATATTTATATACATACATACATACATACATACATACATACATACATACATACATACATACATACATACATACATACAAGCATGTTTCCTGTATATAAAATACCTTTTGGATTAAAACCATCAAAATCACCATCAAGTTTTGACTGAGAGCAGGACTTCTGTTTTTGGCTTCAAACCTTTCCTAAGGAGAAAAAAGAGAAGGAAAAAAAGTTAGTATCCACCTCAGCTACAGTGTATTTCCGTGACATTTTGTGATCACTCTCTGAATGTCAAGACTCCTACTGCAAGCCAGCTGAAGGAAACATTCTTTCACGGAATAAGTTCTTCCTCAATATGACTTCTTTCTCCTCTGCCTCCATTTGCATTTTGTTGTAAAGCTTTTTTGCATCTTGCATCAAAAGCAAAATGCAGTTGGAAGGGTGTAAAACATGATGGAGAGTGATACTGAATGTCTCCATGGGTTTAGTGATGGCATGTTTTCACCTGCTGGAGATTCATGTGCGTATGTATAATGGCTAATTTGAACAGAAAGTGAAAGGAGACTGAGCTCTGCTCATTGATTCATTCCCAATGTGAACGCTTGCATTTCCAATTTGCTCCTTGCTGTTTCTTTCTGTTTGTGTTCCACGGCATTAATGTTACTGAGAAATCCTGTCTTTATTGATTTGCAGAAACCTGCTCCTTAAATGGGTACGTTGCCTTGTTTCTCATCATCTCCATATATTAATGGAGAATATAGCTGTTTATCGTCGCCGCCGCTCCGAGTCTCCCCTGCCACTGCGTCCCACTTCCCGTCACTTGGATGTACTCATGAGGAAAATCTTGAGTGCTTTTGTGTGTCGAGGAGTTTGCTGTGAATATTTATGGCTTCTCGGACCCGTGTGTGTGTGTGTGTGTGTGTGTGTGTGTGTGTGTGTGTGTGTGTGTGTGTGTGTGTGTGTGTGAAGTAGAACAGTAGTTGGGTATAAAGACTGGGTAGGCTTGTCTCCAGAGTGCTGCTGATGATAATTACTGTAGAGCGAGGGGCTCAGGGGACTGCAGGCCAGATGCTTGTCCGCCTTGCTGCAATACCGCCATTTGCCACTTAGCACACCACTTTCTTCTCGGGCAGACATGTCAAAATTGGATTATTTCTTTCTTGTCGAGTCCTCGGCAGTATCATCACGTCATTATTTGATAGCATTAAGCAATAGGAGTGACTGAAAGCACAACTGTACTCGTGATTAGTTGAAGGGGAGGAGGAGTGTACTCTGTAAGGGACTCAGGAGGGATCTTTTTATGTGATGTATCTATTCCCACTAAGGCAAATCGGTATAATTCATATTCTAATTATCATATTAACTTTTTATCGAAGAACCACAGAATTCCTTTCATGTAAGTATTTTCTGGGCCTTTTTTTAACTGACAGTGGTGACTGGAAATGAGTCTTCGAGGTGGAAACTTTCCATGGGAATCAACAGGAGTTTATGGGAACTAACAAGAATAAATATGACAAAAATGGAAATATACATCAGGGTTATTTGTTCAGACTTCATTGACCATGTCATATGCAGATAGAAACAAAGCGTTTGCTATATTATGAATGGATATAATTTAAAGTGAAATCTGCCATGTGGTGATGTTAGCAACTACCAAGTTAACCAAAGTACTTTGAAAATTTGAGGCAACAGTGTTGGCTGTGTCCAAACTTGGAGCTTAAAGTGAACAACACATTTATAGAAATAATGTTTCACAGAAAAGCGAATGAATAAAAATACATTCCTTAAAACTCCTCAATTAAGCTACATCCCACATCGTAACAGCTAGCTAGCAGTTATTAACGGGTTATTAACTGTGTGCTTTCCTTAATGGGTACTATATCCTGGCTTACTGAGATATCTATCTATCTATCTATCTATCTATCTATCTATCTATCTATCTATCTATCTATCTATCTATCTATCTATCTATCTGTGTTTCCCCTAGGTTTACAGCTTCAGGGGGGGGGCGCGGCGGGGGCGGCGACAACACAAACACTTAAAGTAGTGGTTCTCAAACTTTTTCTGTAAATAACTTCATTTTGTGACTCCATCTGTGCTTTTATAAATAACAGAATAAAGAAAATTGCAATCACTTTCAAGTAAATCAGATTGCTCTATCAGACATTTTTTTATTTTTAAATTGCTATCACTTAGAACAATGAAAATAAAGTTATATCTGTGCAAAAAATAACTAATATTTAGTTACTACTAAATAGCTCATTGTGGAAAACAATAAGCTATTTTTTTTTTCAGGTTGCATCAGTATTAGTGGAGCAGTGAGCCTCTACACATCTTTATAAACGGGTTGTAGATTTGATACAATTCATGCTCAACGTTGAGCTGAGATCTGTTTTCTGTTTTGAGACACGCAGCAGCAGGAAGGACGTCACGGAGACTTCTGGCAAAGAGCCCAAAATCGGCGAGTCGCTATGCGCATGCGCAAGCGTAACCTGTTAACGGCATAACGTAAACATTTACCCGAAAGTACAGGCTTTTCTCCATGTATTTATTAATGACTTAGTTTTATGTCCGTGTACTTTGTACTTTTGTAATATGTGAAGCCAGCAGCTCATTGTTGGTACAAGACATAGCACTTTGTCTCTTTCACCTGGAGCAGGAGAGCTGCTCCAGGTTCAGAGAGCTGCTCCGGGTTCAGAGAGCTGCTCCGGTGCTCCTCACAGGAGAGCTGCTGTTGCCATCTTCACCCTGGGAGCGTTTAAAACGCAGATATAGGTCTGCTTTTCACGCGACATATTTTTCGACGCTCTCTGTCCGCTGCTGTGTGTGTGTGTGTGTGTGTGTGTGTGTGTGTGTGTGTGTGTGCGCGCACGTGTCTGTGCGCATCAGGGCGGAACTCCGCTGTGCGCGACGCAGAGCAAAGGAGAAGTGTTAACGCGACCATGTAGAGACCGAAATGACAAGCTGTGTGTGGATAAGATCAATAAAATACGGCCGTTTAGTTTGTTTAATAACAGAACAAGGTGTAGACCTGTTCTATATGAAAGAGAAACTTAAATGACGACTTGTGATCTGGCGCTATCGAGAAAATTACAGGGGGGCGGAGGGTTTTTTCAGGGGGGCGCCCCGCCCCCCTATTATAACGGTGGGGGAAACACTGTGTGTGTATGTATATGTATGTGTGTGTGTGTGTGTGTGTGTGTGTGTGTGTGTGTGTGTGTGTGTGTGTGTGTATATATATATATATATATATATATATTTTTTTTTTTTTTTATATTGTGGGCAATGGGGGGATGCACTGTACATGCAGAGAGATGTCATTTGACAAAATTCTTACAGATTATCCACCACATTGCCCCAGAACCAAATACTTTTTTTTTCTTTTTTTTCTTGGAAATATAAGTGTAACAACGTTAAAACATGATGATATTACGACACTTAGGGGACAATTTTAAATGCAGAGTAAATATAAAAGACTAGAGTTATGCCATTTATATTACAAATTGAATTATTCTTTAGATTTTATATAAAATGACACGCTCAGCTGCTAATGTTCTCCATATATTTGTAGTTATGTACTAATGTTGAATTTGAAGTGGTAGATTGGAGATGAAGGCAACACACACACACAAGTTGTGTGAAGTAAATACCTCAAACTAGGCTACTCTAAGTGGTTATATAAGGTTATATAATGAACCATTTATGCCAATCTGGCGGCTGTAGCTCAGGGGGATGAGTGGTCGTCCCGCAACCAAAAGGTAGCCGGTTTGATCCCCAGTCCCCCCATAGCTCACATGTCGAAGTGTCCCTGAGCAAGACACCGAACCCTTAACTGCTCCCCGGGCGCCTCACAGGGCTGCCCACTGCTCCCTATCCAGGGATGGGTCAAATGCAGAGAATAATTTCCCCAAGGGGATTAATAAAGTGCATGTTTCTTTTTTTTTCTTTTTCTAAAATGTTCTACATATCGTCTCTGCTGCAATTATTTATTTTTGATCCTTTGTTTTTTGTAAAGGAATTAGTAAATGTATTTATTTTGAAGTGTTAATTAAATAAAGTTTTTGATTATCGATATATTTTGATGATGATTTACAGCTGTTGGCAACATTATAGGTAAGCCATCAGCAGACAGCAGAAGAAATGCAGGCTGCATATGAGGTGGAATTGTTGTTAGAGTGGCATCTTTGATGCAAACTGTGTGTGGCTCTTCTACACACTAAGAAGTGCTCTGGCGCCTTCCCATTCCTTGGTGTTTTGCCCAAGGTAACTGCCAGAGCCTGGAGGGACACCTCCAGCCCCACTTGACTCCTCCAGTCAGCAGCAGCTGTTATTTTGGGATGTCTGCGTAGCTCTTTTCCCTCCTCATCCCCACTCCTCCCTTTTTCTGGGTGACAGGGGAGCCGTTTTTATTGATATGTATTGGTTTGTCCTAGTTTGCTGTTTTGGGAATGCAAATGGAAGATTTACATGATTGCTGCATATTTCTCTAGAAATGTGGGCCCTTTATTTTGTTAGCGGTTTGGATTTTATGAGACTTGTCTGTTTAGAAAATGTCAGCGGCTTTCAGGTCACATTATGATGCTTTTTGAGTCTGTTCTATCTAGTGAGTGTTTTCTCTATTCTCAACCTTGCTCAGACTTTTTTGGGGGGATTGGCTCCCATGGTTTCACTTCTGTTTGTGACGAAATGTGCCAGGAGTACCAAACTGTTGTACTTAGGCTTATTTATTTTAACTTTGTTCAGATCACATTAACGTTTCCAAGCAATTTTATAAATAATTGTTGGATAAATTAGGGATGCATGGACTGGTCGTGACGGAGCCTGCAGCCGGCAGGGGACTTATCCTGCTAATGTTATCTTGAGCTTCAGTTACTCTAACAGTGAAGCCATACTTGACGTTAATGTTTGACGTCATTGATGGATTGTTTACTCTTGTCTCAATGTTTCACATTGCAAAAGCTTGGACCAGAATTGTTGTTAAACATCTAGTTTGGAGTGTTGTTGTCCACTTCTCCGCAACGGTTGATCGCATTGCCAGCTTGACCATATTTAGATTTTTTTTGGGGTCAGAGTTAAAAGGCTAATCCTAATTGTCCGACCTGTCAGTGAATGTCTCGCTGTGATCTTGTGTCACTTTATGTTGAAAGTAGGCCTAACTTGCTCCTGTGACAGGCTCCCATCTGCCATTTTCTTTCGTCAAAGGTAAAACAAAAGCTTGACTGACTGATGGAGACATGCACCCAGGCAGCAGAGCTGATCCTCCCAAGGCAAACAGTTTAAATGGCAGGGGAAGTGGATGTTTTAGGAGAGGAGGCTCTGCAGGTAGCTGACAGCAGTCAAATGAGTCCAAAACAGAGAGAGCTTGTTCAGCAGCTTGGCTTGTTAAGGCTGTGGGATATGTTCCGTAAAAGTGGACATGCAGGCAGGCAAGGTAAAGATTGCGTCACACGCAGACTCCAGATTTTGCTCAACAGACAGACGGATCCATTTTGTCCAAATCTGTTTGAGTTTTTCCCCATGTGCTGTTCTAATCATCTTTCTTATTATTATTTATATTGCTGTGCAGGCTTTTATGCACTCCTGCAGTTCATTTTCTTGCTCCCCCCTTTGAACAGAGAGTCTCATCAATATCCGCCAGCGTGGTAGACCGACTTTCAAGCACAGCTCCGAATGCCATGCACACGTCCAAGCGGCAATAACTGAAACGTATGAATAGTATGGTATCGCAGACGAGACTGCAGAGGTGACCCGCATATGCCCCTCATTACTGTATTGAGTCATGTGAGAGAAGAGGCCAATCTGGATCAACATGTGCTGTTCTTTCTAGAAAACAACCCATTTGGCTCTAATGAAGTCTCCCGACAGGCTCTCCCGAGAGTTGAAATGGAGAAAGCATGCTAATACCGTGTGCTTTGTGGCACAGAGAGCCTTGGTTTTGGCATGAGTTGTGAATCACCAATCATCTGGGTTTTGTTTTCAGTTGAGGCCCATTGATCATTGTGCTTAGGTCCTGATTAAAAAAAGAAAAATGCTGTGCCCCATTAGCGTGGCCATGCCAAGCTCATTAGCCTTTAATCACGAATAACCATCAGGCCCAAAGGTTAGTTATGGTTACTATGCACTTCCTCTATCACTTAATGGTTGAGAGATGTTGAGCAAGTACACTCCCACCCATGTTTCTTAATATTTCCCTCAGGCGAGTGACAGGTGACTTAAGAAGGCACACACATTGCATACACACAAGCGTTTCTGTTCTTGCTGTCTGTAGAGTCTTAAGAAAAAGATGATTTGCTTTAGGGCTGCAACAACGAATCGATAAAATCGATAAAAATCGATTATCAAAAGTGTTGGCAATGAATTTCATTATCGATTCGTTGTGTCGCGTGATTATTACGCCATTCAATAAGTCGTGGAGAAAGGGGAAACAAAAGAGCAGAGCAACTGGCCTGGCGGCGTGTCTGAGATTGGAGTGAGACACGGAAAAAAGTTGAGGTTGTGATCTTCGCAAAAATACAACATCTTTGATGTGTCGAGTCTTGGCCAATCACCATTAAGATGTCGACAGCGTCTTCATTTCCCTCAAACTTGTTTTTAAGGGAAGCTACTCAGCGTGCTATCACGTTAGCTAACGTGTTTGGGTTGTGTATTGTCGTTAAAGTTACTTTATGTTCCGTTACAGTTCAGTCTTGCTTGGAAAAAAAACGTAATGTGATGAAACATGCCGTAACCCCCCGGTCTGGTTCAGTTCACGCTGTCACTCGTTAACGTTAAAACGGCACACCGGCGGATCTGGCTGCAGGTTGTTGTTTTACTCAAAGTAGAATGAATCAAATCACGTAGTTGGGCTTAGCCAACAACGTGACGTCGTGGTCATAAGAGACCCAGAGTGAAATAGTTTAAGGAAGAGGACTCTCTATATGCAGACGTGAGAGGAGCAGTATAGCTTCCCACTGTCCCAGTATTTCATACATATTGATAAAGCAGGAGATCAATTACAGTAAAAAGGTCTCACATTTGGCAGATGTAAAGCATACATGTGTATGTTTTTAGTGTTAGTCCAAAATATATATTTTTTTTTAATTAACAGCTCGGGGATGTTCAAGGAGCAACCTGTTTGTGCACTTTCTGAAGATGTTTTGTACTGTGAATTTGCACTGTCACTTTTGTTTTTGAATAAAGGGTTGGAAATTAATGCATTTTTAATTGAAAAAATTATCAACCGATTAATTGATTATTAAAATAATCGTTAGTTGCAACCCTAATTTGCTTGATGTTGCTTTGTTGCTCTTGAATCCATCCTGCTTTATTCTTCACTCTATATTATTATTCCTTGTATATGGTATGTATGTTTGATTGCATGTGTAATATGTTTAATTTTTAAGGTTTAAGCTTTACAAAAATAATACACAACAAAAGATTAATTTGATGTGAAAAAGACAAAAACATTGTCAGACATGGTCAACAGTGAGTCTAAAAGATGTAATTGTATCTAGGGCTGTGCGGTATACCGGATGAACCGGTATACCGGTTTCGGCTTCCCGTACGGTATGAATTTTTCATATACCGTCATGTTGTTGCCGTGCTTTGGCAGGCAACAACATTTAACATTCACAGCTTGAAGCTGAAGGAGCAGCGGACGGAGCTACTTAGCTCTCATGGAGACTCAGTTGACTTATGGTTTGAAGGGAATGACATCGTCAACATGCATGCTGGGTAAATTACTTCGCCAAAATGCCCGCCCACACAGGAAGACTCTTCATGTGCAGGAAGAAGTCTCTTCTTGTGCGGCTGAGTGGGCGGGCTTTACCCAGAATGCATTTTGTCGATGTCATTTCTTTGAAACCGTGAGTCAACCTCTATCCGTGAGACATAAGTAGCTCAGACCGCTGGACACGCAGCTGTGACTGTAAACATGAAATGTTGCTGCCTGCCGAAGAATGAGAAGAATGACAATAGTCGTTACGGCTGCGCATGCGCCACCAGTATGAAGGGATATGAAATAACTACATTCCCCTGGGTCCTAAATCCCTCCAGGTTTAGCTTCCTAACACAACCTATGTACCAACGTACAAACAGCTGCTGGCCAGTTGCGAGCCAGTGGTGAATAACGATGGCGGGCGGTCCTTTTCGGCGTCAATAAATTAATGTGTTTATTCGGAAAAAAAAATACCGTGATATACCGTGAAACCGCCAGAATCCTACAAAATACCGTGATATGGATTTTTGGCCATACCGCCCAGCCCTAATTGTATCTCCCTTCTAAATGAAGCTGTTGGCAGTCAAATTACTTTGCATGAAACCTTTCACCTCTTTGTTCTCCGTGGAACATGCCCCCGGGCTTAGTTCGTTAGCATGCAATTTTCAGTAAATATCTGCACATTATAATGCAAATGATGATGGCGACTTGGGATGCTCTTAATAATACTCGGGTTAGACCCAGCGCTGCCTCTATTCAATATTTTTTTTTTTTGTATAGCTCAAAATCACAAATCTGCCTCAGAGGGCTCAATGCTAGTTGCTCCTGGAGCCACCAAAACAAACCCTGTGTCTTCAACATGACAAGACTGGACTGGATGCGTTTGGATTCACATAGTCTTTGATCCTAACGCTAAGGTTCTCTCAATATATTACAGTACCACCGTGTTCCTCTTGTAACAGTTGGCCAAGTCTGTCTGTCCATCTTTGTCAGCTTTCTCCAAAAATGTCCACACAGGACGCCGATTCAATTGCAAGGCGTGGCGCACTGCTTGACGCTATTGCCATATTCTAGGTTGTTTTTGTCCCCACAGAAATGTAATTTTCCCACTGTTCAGCACAAAACCCACCGGGGGGCTACTTCTTTTAAAAAATGAATGATTGTTGTCGAGAGTAGAATATCGACCGTGCATACTTAAGCACAGTGGTGCTCCATCCATGCACAGTGATGGAGCATTGACAATCACAAGATGCCACCATCGTCTGCATTATAATGTGCAGATGTGCCCCTTATGTTCATGCAGAGTGCCTTGTGTAGCGCAGGCAGAGTTACAGTGGATCAAAGGTGAGGTCAGTTTAACTTAGTCTGCAACAAAACATTGTGCAATCCTGATGTTATCATCATGTTAGTTTAATCTTCACTGTCGAACCATAATTTCTCGCTCAATCCTTGTTTTCCCTTTTTACTTTAATGGCCTTTCTCTCCTAAACGACTCCCTGAAGATTTTCTGGCAAACATTTTGCACATGCCCGTACGTGCACTCAGACGCATGCGCATGCACACAGCAGCGTGCACTACTGTGGAGGGATTGTAACTCTAATACATCCTCGGTCTTGCCGTCACATTTAAAAAGCCAATTTCCTTTTAATAGCAACAACAGCTGGAGCTGACACGGCCTGTGTCTGCTGATGGAGCAAACGGCTTCAGAGCTGCCCTGCAGCTTAGGCCCGGGTGCCTGCCTCATTACAGGAGAAGGACAGGGGAGAAACGGGAGGAGGGAGGAGAGGAAAGGATGTAGCCCGTGAACTTTGAGGCAGGCATTATTGTTTGGTGTTTGACGCTCGACATCTGTACCCTTTTTATTGCACTGTTTTTATCTATCTTTCACTTACTAGGTGTTACTCATACACACAAGTACTCCTTCTGCCTCTTCCCCCCTCCAGTGCACCTGGTCGAGTCCCAAGAGATGGCTGAATCTGCAAGAGTACCAGAGCAAGAAGCTGATGCAAGAGAGTGGCGTGGCTGTCCAACGCTTCTATGTGGCCGACTCGGCTTCTGAGGCCTTGGAGGCGGCAAAGAGACTCAGTGAGTAGAGGACGCACGCACACGAGCCATACCGTCCACCTATGTCCGCTCAACCTCAGAGAAAGGAGCAGCCTGCCATCTGGGGATGGGTGTTTTTTTGTTTTTTTGTACTGCCGTCAATAAGATATTTGAGTTCGGGTACAAAAATAATAAGAATCAGGAAAAGAGGAAATACAGTTTTCTTTGAGTCATTTTAGTTTATTTAACACAACAAGCCAAACTGCTCAAACATTACAACGTATCGCTTACATCAGGAAATATCTGATTTAAAGAATTAAGAAACAAGTTCTGGCAAAGCATCCAATGCTAACTTTAGGTACTTCACAGTTTTCTACACTCTATATGCAGTGTCAACTCACTGATTTGAGGTTTGATTCTCAGCCGTATTATTTGAGATTAGCTATGTCATAAATAAACTAATAAGTCTGCGTTCTTGTGATTGTTTCAGTTTTGGGCCCAGTAGCGCAACCTTTTTTTGAAATGTCATGTTTGCCAATCTCAGTCTTTTTGATGACTTGGTGATATGATCCAGAACAAGTAGTTATTAAGAGTTCTCATTATTCCGTGGTGCACTTTGCTCCAGCGACAGTTTGTTGAAATACACAGGAAGTCACGCGTCCCTTCAGCACGTGGCCACAACTTTGCAGCACTACACATGCATTTTTATGTTAATGTATAGATGTACACGTAAGCTAATATTTTATTACTTTAAATGTTGATGATTAAATAGTTTTAGGGTTTTGACCTGCGAGTTATTTGTAATAACTGTGTAATTTTACTTCTGTACATTGTGAAACCTTAAGTCGTATTAGTGCTGCATGGCTCTGCAGACCTGCTACAGGACTTGCACATCAGTGCTTTATCAGGGTTGAACTTTATCATGTTCAATCTTGTCCCCATGCTGTTTGCTTGTGTGTGGAAGCCTGTGTTTTATTTTTTTATTTTTTTTGTTTAGTGGTTGTGCCTGCTCAGTTTTTCATCTCGCACTCATCCATGCTAATTCGATTCACAAACTCTCGTGTTCAGTTTCTCACGTTTTGCATGTTTTATTTTCAATGTATTTATTTTTAATCCCTGGTTACAATATGGATTATTGCCCCCACACACTCACACAAAGCCTCGCAAGGAAGTGCCTCAACGTTTTAACTTAATTCTTGTCACACAAATACATTATACTCGCATGAACAAAGATAGTTTAACACACATTTGTATGCACCCACACATAGCGTTCTCCTCCATCTCCTACCTTCCCTGTTCTACTTTCTTCCCACACAGCAAACTGCCCAACACATACAGTATATATTTCTACCCTCAGCTTTATATTTTATTTAGCGTCCTCTCCAACTACAGCAGTGGCCTTCTGATAGTGCATCCATGTTGGTTGTCAGCCAGCAAGGCGCCACTCGTGCTGCCTTTGGACTCCAGCGCCTCGGGCGCTGCTTTCAATGGCCCTGGTTACGATGCGGCCAAAGCTAAACTGAAAAGGAGGAAGAGGACATACATTTTCATGACCCTACCTATATTGCTTGGTAGGAGAAGACATGGAGAGACGGAAAACTCTGTACTAAGGAGTTAAAAGGGAACAGACAGCTTAATAAAAACCCAGGCAAGACTCAAGCGTTTACTTATAATGCAGGATTTGCAAGTCAGATAGTTATGGCATAGTTATGGGGCTGTTTTATAGTTTTGTCCTGGCAACTGAATAGCGGCATAATCGCATGGATGGGTTATTGTACAACACATTTTGGGCCATTGTCATTTTGAACTACAAAATACGGCATGTGCAGAGGGAGAGGAACTTTATCCAAGTAAGTGATTTATCATCGCGGATTGTCCACTGCAGTCGAGAGAATTGCACAGCTGCAGTTCAGAAATGTTTTTATTGGTTTCTTCAACCTATATTTCAAGCTCGGTAGCAGAGAACTTTCTCGAAAATGGACAAGACACGTGTTTAATAGCCCAGCATCCGTTCTTCATGAGCAGCAGTGCATTCAAATGAACTTGACGGAGGCTGTGACCGCTTGCATCCTGAGTGTAGTTAATTCTCAGCGAAATTGAAAACATGCGCCAACGCAAATCTTTGCAGCTCAGGCTGTAATTTTCGGTTGGCTAAATCAACCCCTTTATTCCCGCAGCGTGCTTCAGAGCTGCTTTATCTTCTCATCTCCATTTATGCACTAAGCTTTGGTCAGTGTCCTAGTACATGTGTGTGTTTTGTGTGTGTTTCTCACACTTTGTGTATCCTGTGACAATTGCTGGCTCACCATTAAAGCGTGCAAGCGAGCATCTACGGACGCTTCATTTCTTCAGATACACACTGTGTCTTTATGAATGTGTTCGCCTCGCTCTCGGGCCATGTTAGGTGGAGGAGAATCAGAGAAAAGGGGAGATCCGTGACCTTTTTAGTGAAGATCTGCCTGTCGAGCTCTGGCCCCGGGCCGAGGGGGAGGCCGGCTGTGAAGCCAGCCCTGGAGCTCAGCTTCATGGCTTTCCACCGTGGCGGACACGGGATATGGCTCTGTAGAGGGGATGTGGAGGGTTGTGGTATCTGAGCTGACCAGGAGCGACTCGAACAGATTTCTGCGTGGCGCTGATATCCTGCTGTTAGCCCCTGGTTCCCTGCATACACAATAGAATTAATCAGTCAAGCATGAAAGCACAGACGAGGATGAATGACATGCGTAGGGTGAGCTTGCCCATATGAAACACACACACACACACACACACACACACACACACGTGTACGTACCAACCAGTATTCTCCTCTCCGCTACACTCACTTAACCATGAAGTGGTTAAGTTGACAGTTCAATTGCAGCTTTGCTGTATAGAAACTCTTCTCACTGAGTGGTCCAACTCTCCTAAAGTGGACACAGATTGATTTGTTCTATTACCGCTGAGGACAAATAGCTTAAAATCTTTCTCCTTCTCTATCAAAACATAAAAAATATATTCCGACATGGACCATTGATTTCCTTTAACTTGATTGACAACTCAGGGGAGAGTTTACGTGGCAGATGGGTGACTCACAACCAGCTAATGGATCATGGAAAGCAGGGCCCCATACTGGGCGAGTTGTGTGGGGAGTTATCAGAAAGTCTAAAGTTTTTGTAATGTGCACTCCACTGGGACACTGAAAGAATGGCACTCTAACACACTCTGTGTGTCCAAAACCAATGAACCAGATCCACAAGTCTCATGTCCAAGCTTTTAGTGTGTGTGTGTGTGTGTGTGTGACCAAGCTATAGTTTTCAAAAGTAAACTTTTTGGACCTTGATAGAGCTGAGACAATTTCTGCTTCCAAAAATGTGCTTTGCTCCACGGCAGTAAATGGGGAAAGTACAAGTAAATGTCTCTCTGGCCGAATAAATAATGGAGGTTTGTAATGCGATGCTACTATTACTACAGTGAACTTTCACCAGCTCTTCTGTTTCCTTGCTTCCTAAAATGTGACCCAAAACAGGTCAGAGAAGTTAAGCTGCAAATGTGTGTGGTACTAACCACCCCTAACACTCAGTCCATTAAAAATGGATATGATCAAGTGTCTTTTGTTGGCGCATTTCACTCTGTGCTTCACCAGACTCATGAAAAAAATCAAGGACTTGAGTAAGAGAGCACTTTAGTAAAAGAGTTCATAGGTTCACACTGTCACATAAATAGTACCATTACTGTAAAAAGAAAAAAAACAAGCACAATGTCATCAGATGGACAAATACAAAATATAATACAAGTCTGAGACACAATGGAGAAACGAATGTAAAGCCATCTGTGGTGTTCCTGGTTTGGGAAATGGAGCAAGAATTATTCTAGGAAAAATCACTGGAAAGAGTTTTGTGACACATGGTGCATCACTAGTACTTGGTGTAGTACTATTCAAATACCCCCATATTTGAACAACTTGTGGTTGTCTTCTTTGGCAGATCCCCTTTAGCATTGGCTAAATATGTTATCGATAACGGTATATAGCTTCAGGCAATGCAAGAAAATGGAATTACCTTTCCTTTTGCGGTGATGAGAGCACTATCACATTGACGCACACATGCATGTTTTTCCACAAAGGCACGGCTGCTACCTCGCTCTTTTGAGATATCAAAGAGATATCAGTCCAGTAATGAATATAGATTTCATCTTTGCACGGCCGTGCACATTCACGCATATACACACATACCTGTGCCCTGCTACAGCCAAAGAGAATGTGATTATGCAGTCCACTTTGTGCGTCGCCACCAGCTTGACAGATGCATCTGTTGAGCAAATCTTGATGGATTTTCAGTCTGAATTTTAAATCAAAACTACATTTTCCCTCCCTTTCCTCACTGCGAGAGCCCTTTATGTCTGTCATGGCTCCTGCCTCTCCCGGCAATCATTCACTGACAAAGCAGCGATGGAAGAAAACATTGCTTTGGATTCTTATCTTGACTGCATGTTGAGCCTGTGTGATGAATGGGAACAACATATACTCTCGTATGTGTACACCTCATCCCAGATGAGTTCGGAAAACGTCGTCTTGTATCTTAACCGTTGTCATCATGCTGACTATCCTTTTGGAAAAACTGTGTTGCGATTACATTTTCTGTATCTTTCTGTTTCCATTCTCTGCGTCTTGTGTTCAGTTTATAAAGTTACGTTAATTTCTTTCAGTCCTCATTCACCTCGGTCTACCTCTGCCTCTCTTTTTCGCTTTGTGCTTAGCACAGCCTCACTGCCAGAATGATGATTAACAGAGGTGGGAAGCATTTTAATTTATTTCACCCTGCTATGAATATTCAGTGTAAACAGAGCAGTTTTTATGCATGGCTGTCGAGTCTCATGTGTGCTTATTAGAGGGATAGTTAGTTTGATATGTTGGCTTACTGAATAATAGCGAGCTACCTTGACAGAAGCCAACTCATTGTGTGTGTGTGTGTGTGTGTGTGTGTGTGTGTGTGTGTGTGTGTGTGTGTGTGTGTGTGTGTGTGTGTGTGTGTGTGTGTGTGTGTGTGTGTGTGTGTGTGTGTTGCAGATGTGGTTATGCGTGGCTGTTTATGATGGTGTACGAGAGAGAAGTGAAGAAAGATCTATAGAATCTACTCATCTGACAAATGCGTCTCCATCAGTTTCAATCTGCCACGCATTGATGTCTAAAGTCGACAAGCTTGAAAGCTTTCCAAATCTCATTGGCTGAGGTAAACATGAGTTCCTGCATTGAAAATAATTAAACATTTTATTGGCCACGCTATATACAGTATAATGCATTTTGTGCTTTTTTTCTCTCCTGGGATCCTCAATAGCCCTTCAAATCAAGTCAATGAGGCTTACACTGTGCCACAGATAATGCGTGAATAAAAGTAGATCAAGGCCAGGGACACTGTATTTTACAGTGATTGTTTTCTGCTCATCTAGTTGTGTCAGCTCAGATCCCCACTCTGCCTCTGGCCTGTGGTCTTCAAATTGAGACGGTGTCATTGTAAACCAGGAGCCAGCATCTTTCCACACAATACTGGCTCAAAATGTTTTGTGCCTTGTCTCGGGGAGAGCTAAGCATTCAGCCTTTAGTTTCAGACCGTGTATGAATTACATGTTGAGTAAATGCCCACTCAAATGATTCATGGATTAGCGAGTATCTTGTATATTATCTGGACCAAGCAGCAAGCTTCTGAAAGCACCACTAGCGTCATTGCTACCATCCTAGTGTGTGGCGGGTTTTGATCTTATCCAATGTTGAATTCTGAATTCGGTCCACATTTTATAAAAAAAAATGATATAGGATTTTCGCGTAAAAATAAATAATCAATATTGGCTGGGTCATCGAGTAAGAAGTTGCATGGTGAATTGTATCTGCTGAACAGGAAGGCACATGGAGATTGGAACAAGCCAACCTGCAGTGAAACCGCCCAGGACCGTAGACACGCGACAGCAAACTCAGGGTTGGCCGAGATAATTTGATCTCTCTCTGCTCGTGAAATCCAGTGGTGTGGGGTTTCCCATTGTGCACTGAGGTGCAGAGGAGAGACTCAGCAGCCTCTGTTGGATGGACTCCCAGACACATCCACTACGTTTCCCCATCACCAACGGTGTGGAGCGACATGTGATAGACCAGACACGGAGCCAGGGCCACGGTGGAAGGAGCCAGTGGCGTAGAGGTCCGGGCAACTGTGACTGTGACAGCAACTGGGAGGACAGACGTGAAGTTCCCTGCCATAGAATCCTGCATGTTTCTGCTCTGGTGTCGTGTACGTTTTTGGTAGAGGTACAACACTGAACCTGCACTTCAGTGTACTGCGGTTTGCACTTATTTATGAATTGTTCAGTTGTCAGCAGTGATGATACATTAGAATGGTTTGTTGCCAAGGGTTTAAAATAAAATGTTTAAGTCTCATAATATACGGCGTAACACCCATGCCTCCACATTTATTGTGCTGATGATATCAACATTGCCGCTTTCTCTGGCAGGGTGCAGAGAGGCATTTACACCTCCGACTGGGCCTGGTGGTGGTTTATGAGATCATCTAGGGAGTACCATATGCTTTTTCGCTAACCCAACACGCTGTCTAGCATGTACCATCTGTCCTAGAAACGCTCCTTCCCCACATGGGCATCACCACAAGCTCCTCTGAGGACTTCCTTATCCATGCGTGACGTTTGCATCTCCTCCAAGTCCTCCATCATACTCCCCTCTGAGATGCTGCGCTAGGCCTTCTCAGTTGTCTTAGTCTCAGATGTTACCCCGTCAGTAAACCACTGCAAACTATTTTTGTTCTCTTTTGTTAACACAAAAAAGTAAGAAACAAACTAACGTGAAGGTATGTGTAAAAGCAGGGTGAGGAGAAATCGTGGATAAGTCGGGCTGTTTGCAATCTGTTGAAAAGGCTACTTCCTTACAGTAACATTATCACAACAGAATATCTGAAGTCACCTGTTCGCTTGCCACAGACCACGCAAGGCAATGTCACGTCTCCAACGTAGTATTGGATTCATTCAAACATGATTAAAAAGCTCTAAACGGCTGTGGGATTTATGTGCCAATCAAACTTAGTATAGTTGCATTTTATGTAATTCTCAACCCAACCTTGCGATGTGTTCATACTCATTGACTTCCAGAAATCGTGTACTGTAGATATAGACCGCTACTAAACTTAACATGCATGACAGAGTGCACACTAACAGGTTTCCATGATGCATAAAAGAAACGAAAGTGCAACTTTATTTCAATATAGATGAGTGCTTTGCATTTGATTGATTTTTTTTCTTCTTTTTTTTCTCAGTTAAATATTTGAAAGGCCTAAATGTGTTTTATTAAGGCTAGTCCATGCTTCATTTAGCAGTGATATAGTGGTATTTGTTTCATTTTGCTTTCTCTCTGACGGCCTTTTCTTTGTTTTGACTCCAGTTCGGATTTCATTTTTTACCTTCCTAGATTTGTTTATACAACAGTGTCGTATAAGGCCTTTGTCATTAAATCCTATTGTGCTCAGCTCTCAATGTGCGATATCAATCCTGTTTCACCAAGGTGTAAGAAAGTGTGTGGACACATTTTGTGTTGAATGGGAAGGAGGACAGTCACAGCTGTCCTCGAGACCTCATGGACACATGGGACCTGCTTTCTGGAGACGAACCAATACTATATCGTCAAACATATCTGTCAAACATGGTACACGGCCAGGCCTATCCTTTGCCACACATTCCCTCCTTCTCATTCACAGTCCCCACTAGAGCCGCCTCGTGCACTTCAACACTTCAAGCGCCTTTTAAGACCACTTTCATCTTCCCCCTTTAGAAAACAAGGCAGAGTCTCTGGTGAAAAGCGCTGACAGTAGCAGTTAGTGCAGTGCAGAGTAGAGTTGACTCAACCACGGCCCTTTCACTTCTGTCTTTGTCTGAAGTAATATGAGAACCCTCTCAGAGCTTTGTGCGTGTGTGTGTGTGCGTCTGTACGTCAGTTGGAAACCATCTCCTCTTCTCGTTGGTCTACTGGGCAGAGGCCACTGAGGCAGCTGTTCATCTATTGATCTTACAGTTGGTTCTTGAACTTCAAAAGAATATGCAGCCTCAGTCGCACAGAATATTGCACTTTATGCATCTTTATGCCACTTGTCATTTAATTTCCATCAGCGAGCGGTTACAAGTCTCACCTTCGTTGTTTCCGATCTAAACGCTCGGTAGTCTGGCTGTGAAGGCAACCGTGTCGAGGAGAAACGCGGTCCGTTTAATGATGTCCGTTTCAAATGGGTAAACTCATGAGCCGTTGTGGGAGGAGAGGGAAACTGGAAACAGAGACACAATGGAATGTTTGTTGTCCTCAAGTTATACAACTGTGCGAGTCAAGAGAAGTCAGCAAGCTCTTTCTTTTAATGAGGTTACCTGCAGCAGTCATGGTGTCGGAGTAAGATGATCGTGTCGGTGCTTCCAAAATTTACTTCCAGACGCAGTTGAACTTGGTTGGCTTTGGTGGTCCAAGTGTTAAGTTCAAAACACTTGCCATATGATGCATCATGATGATGCTGCTGGCGATCATCAACGGACACGTACCGGATGGTATATACAGTTAAGGGAATTGGTGTTGTACATTGTGTGGGTATATTAACACAATTACTCAGCTGAGATGAATGTTATCCCAACAATTCAAGGGCGGAGGGTTGTGGAGCTCAGGGTATATTATTATCAACAATACAATTCTCTGCATCCATTTTGACCGCACATAGATCACAGAAGATGTGTTCTCCCTTGACAGGAGAAACCAAGACAAAGCAGTCAAGACAACACAATAAGCATTGACAGTCATCAATTCTGGACAATATAACAGCAGTGTTGTCACTGTGTCTGTCGAGGTTTCCATGGAAAATGTTAGGGGCTGTTTTGCCCTGTACATTAACATGTCATTAAATTAAAGCAGTCTTCTTTGTGCTTTTGCAGATATGTTGCTCTCTGCGCTCTAATTGCGTCAGTTAGAGTTAAATGGCAACTTTTAAAACCTCTTAGCAACATCGTGTCAAAAAGCAAGCAGACATGCAAAAGAGGCTTGTGTTGGGATATCATTGGTTCATTCATGTCTTGAGCCTTTAGCTTCCCCTTCCACTGAGATAACCTCTTTTTACACTACTGACATGACTGATCACTTTCTACAACTGTACACTGCAAATGGGCAATTTGCAAAAGACTGAAGGTGTATTATTAATTACAGAATAATAAATTGTTTTAATTCACATCGCAGTTCATTTGAGTTCAGCTGCTGCTGTTTTCCGTGGCCGGTTTGAAACAAGTAGTGTATTATGTTAATAACTTCTATGTCGATGGGTGAGGTCCATTTATGCAGCGATTAACTGGTAATGTCAGTCAAAAGAGCATAGTTCTTTCGACTGCATTTTACCCACACATTTTGACCTTTCTCTTTTGCTTTAGTAACTCTCTTTTTAAGACATCTCATCTATTTTCTCTTTCAAGCTTCCTCCAATTTGTTCACTCACTCAAGTCTGCTCTTTCATTTTGCCTCGACTTTCGTTTTTGCTCTCCTGTGCTTACCGTTGTGTCGCTCTGTCTCTGTCTGTAGTGCCTAAGACCCCTCTATTTATGCCCCACTCTCCTGTAAGAAAGAAGAACAAAAAACGTAACACTACAGCAGTACCTCACTGTCCCCGTTTGCCACTTTGATCACATTGTAGGGGAACTAAATGAGTGCATGGGAGTTTGCTAAAAGAGAGCTGCAGGCATCTCCGTCTCACCACCCAACTCCCTGCAGGGCTCCCCTTGATGGACGGAGCAGCCCTGGTCCCTTCAGAGGGCTGGCCTGTCTCAGGAAGACTGATGTTAGTCTGCAGTTGTCCTGTCTCCAGTGCGTGCCAAGATAACACTCACAGGATGGGGGGATGGGGTTGGGGTGGGTTTGAAACATGAGGTTACTAACACAGGGACCCGCGGCCTACTGACAGACATTGCACCAACTTCATTCAGAAACACTTATTCGGTTCTTTGATAACTGCAATCATTTTCATTCTGACATTTTGAGGAGATCTTATGGTCTCTCGTTTTGGAAGAAAAAGCTGTGCATCTGAAATTGTCTTAACAGCTGTAAATAGGCTTTGCAAGGTAAAGCGGCCTGTCTCTCAAAGAGCTGATTTATGTAAGCAGCTTAGTGTTTCCACCTCCTCATTACGCACCCTAACCTATTCATGTTGTGGGTGAGATGTCAAATTACGTCTCACACATCCCCTCCATCGTATTAGGGTGATACTAGTGTGCCAGTAGAAGTGAACATGTAGCCTATTATTTGTTGTCAGGGTACTTTGCATAAATGCAGGTGTCCTAGTCGTGTTGGAGTTAAGAGTTAAGTCAGGTCCAGTAAGAGGGAATAGTACTAGTGGAGTGAAATGTAGAAAACATAATTGTGCTTAGTTGTAGGGGCCTCCAACCATTAGGCACGCTTCATTACTCGTCAGTGGAAATGGCATTGCAAGTAGTGCTCTTGCCCACCAGTGCATCAGCAGCAGATGTTGTTGGCTTTCGGAATAGTTTGATCTGCTATTGTTCATGCTGAACTGATGAAAAATGTTGAGCCGGTAATGAGAAGTGAGCAGCTCATGTTTGTGCAGACTCTTGATTACGTCTTTAAAATATGTTTAGAGGTTTTTCTGGAACACGCCGTTAGTGTGCAACCCAGAGTTCGTACTCTTCTCGATAACTGGATATAAATCAATGTCTTTGCAGAGACTTTGTCGTCAAACCAAATGATTCTCCCCACTGATACCCCCGTAGTCATTAAGCACCCAGCGTTCCACAATACTATTATCATTACCGTCACCCCTCTGGTTGCATGGCAGTGAAAAACTCTCCGTCAGGGATTTGAACTGCACCTCTCTATCGCTGAGAGGAGACCAGGGCCATCGCAGGATGTCATTAGAAGCGCTGTCTCATGTCTGAAAGCCAGGTGGACTCGTCTTCTAATGAGGACTTGGCCGTCATGCAAGCGCTGACGGGAGGAGGTGTCACACTGAGGTGCCACTCTTGGTCCGGGACGCTGATATTCTCCTCCGCTGAGAAGCATTGAGATGGCATCATTAGAGGGAGAGACGCACACATTGGCGGCGGGCTTAACCAGACAAGACAGTGAGATGGTAATGATATATTAAGTTGTAGCAAACCATGAGGTCAAATTGTTATCTTTTACCTTTTTTTTTGGTCTAAATCTTTGTTTGTCCCTTGTTACACAAGTCCTAACATTTGGTCGTACAGACATGCCAGTAGCAAGATGACTTTGCAGGTTTGATCAATGTTTGTTGACTTTTCAACCTCAACCGACTGGAGACTTTATTTTCAGATCTTTCCTTTTGGTTCACCTTCCTTCAGAGCATGAATGGATAGACATTTTCTGCATGACATTCTCACGGTCTGGCAGGATCGGAAATGGTAAAAGTTTATGGAAAGCTGCACTGGTTAAAGGAAATCTTCACGCACTGAGTCTAAATATGAAACGCCGCCAATTCTGTTAAATGGCCCTACCGATGCTAAAGTGTAATTTAGGGCTTTCCACAACAAAATAGATTCTTAGTCGAGTTAAATTTTGCGACTTACCAATTAGTTGATTTAATAGACAGATGAGTAAATATGAGTTCCTCTGCAGAGAATCACACAAAAGCACCACTTTAAAACTAAGATGTGCTCACATTTCTTGTAAATTACATTTCATTTAGCTGACGCTTTTATCCAAAGCAACTTACATTTTTTATATACACCGTAGACACAGCAACGGGGAGCAATTCTGGGTTAAGTGTCTTGCTCAAGGACACATCGACATGGACTAGCGGAGCCAGTGCTTGAATCACCGATTCTCTGATTGAAAGACAGGCATGCTAACCACTGAGCCACAGTCGCTGAAATAAGTCAGTCAGTAGGAAAAACCATGAAAAACGAATAGTCAACTCAAGAAGTCTTAGTGAAATATGACCAAAACGACCAATCCGTTGATTAATTGACTAATAAGAGGCAGCCCTGGTGTGTTTAAAGTATATTTGAAGCAATATCTATTGCACTGAAAATATTTAGGCCATTAACATCAATCAATCAAGGGAAAACAGCGTGAACATATTCAGTTTTCTACTGGTGTAATTAGTATAGCGAATCAGATTGATTGTCCTGTTTTATGTCATCAATATCCCACATCTCCTTCTGTACATTTAACCTACTTATATTGGGTTATTAGTTAATTGTTCCCAATATCAGTGAGTCATGGATGTGACACAGCAAAATTGCCCGGTGGCAAAGTGATTCAAAAGCTAGTGCCGCTCCAATAGCTTTTTGAAGCTATCAGTATGCAGTTGACAACATAATGTACGTTATTTAAAGACGCCACATGTCACAAATGAAAGCACAGATTGTTGTTCTTTTATACTCAGTGCTGCCCGTACAACCCCTGAATTATGAGTTGTGTTTCAGCTGCTTGGATCGAATTCTAAGCAAACACTGGGATACATCATCATAATAATAATAATAATAATAATAATAATAATAATGTTTCTCAATAGGTTATTTATTATAATGGTTATTTCAGACCTTTTGTTTTATTCTAAAGACTATGTTTGGCAGCAATCGGCACTCTCCTGCAACATAACCAGGAGGTTTACTGTCATGACGAGCACAGACATTAAGAGGTATTTTCACTTCATTGCTGGTGTTAATGGCATTCATCCATAGGAAGGCCCAGGCTCTCTGTGTTATTTGATTGTGGTTGTGTGTTCTCGTGTTTGTTTTCGCCTCTCTCCCAAGAGTTTGATTAGTCATCTCCATTTAGCCGCCACATTACTTTCATTACAGCAGACATGCACGCCAGGGAGGGCCGTCCCGATCCTTTTCTCTCTCCATGCAGATGGTAGCCACATCTGACTCTCTCTGGATTGGCGAACAGCCTACATCTGTCCCTTACCAGCCACCATCCCCTTCATGGCACAGCCCTCGAAGGCTTCATTAAATATCAGACCAAAGCTAACTCTGCTGCTGGCCACCCATGGGCTACGTGGAGAGGGAAGGAGGGGGGTGGAAGAGAATCGTCTTTTCAAAAGTGCACAGGAAGGAGGAGGGTGAAAGAGACACTGATTGTCGACGTAACGTTCTCCGTGCCAGCTGCTGTCACTGGCAAGCAGACTGGGAGTTGATTTGCACTCATTACTGGGAAATGAGTTAGGCCTGAGGATGATGACCGCATTACTCCGATTGCATGTGATGTGATTGGAGATGTTGTGCGATGTTAATCTCCTCCCCTGTGTCCCCAAGATATAGAAAATAAATGGAGATGAAAATCTTCCTCCGCATCTTCACAGTGGGCCGTGCGTGATTACAAATGGAAGCGGATAACTGATTATGCAACCACATAATGGCCACCCTGCTCTTTACCATGCACCATGTTCACTCTGATCTTTGAGGACATCATTATCCTCTCCATGTGCCCCAACAGAGTGTGGCCTCAATGTTAACTACAGCATTTGGAGTCTTCAGAGTTTTTTTTTGGGGGGGGGGGGCTCTGTGAGACTGGTGTATATACGTATTCTCATCAGAAATTATTTGATATGCAGTGTGACTGCATTTTAGTGCAGCACATCTTGTGTTCTCCTCCTTTTGTCTCTTCTTGTATCACATTTCTTCTTATTAGCAGCATATTGCTCTTACGGTGCCCATTCATAATTGCTGATTCCGCTACAATATCTTGTTGTGTGCCACATAAAAAGGCAGATTTTTGCTATCAATTACTCGTGCAGAAGGAATGAACACCTGCCTCGTTCTCACTCCATTACCTTCCCTGGAACATGACATGCCTTTTTAATATATTTAATATATCCTCGCTTTAAAACATACCTTGCTTTTTTTTGTCTTTTTTATTTTTTTAAGCTCCTCATCAATGTGTCAATACTCTTACCTTTCTCCACACCTCAAACAATGCAATCTCCCTATTAGGCTACATCTTTGTTCTTACACGTTTCTTTTTTTCTTCTTTCAAGCAAAAGCCATTTCCTGTGTGCCGTCCCTCTCCGCTGCACATGCCCACAGGACACTCTATTTCATCTGGCTTTGAACTCTTTTTAATTTTGCGCAGTAGCAGTTTTTTATTAACATATTTATTCATTTATGACTCCTCTCAAAGCTCTTTGCATATGAGCACACCTTTTATTCTCTCATTCTCCCTCTTTCTTTCTCCCCTCTCAGCTCTTGACTCTCCACAGAAAACGGGCCTGACTAATGCAGTGTTGGTTTAATCCCTGCCACCCTGTCAGAGGCTATTTTCTCTGGGTCCTTTTCTCACTACAGCAGCAGTGAGCACGGACAGAGCTTTCAGGCTCTCTCAGCTCACCAGCTCCTGTCTAGACTTTCTCCACACTGCGCGTAGAGTTTTAGTTTTTTTCCCCCTACCCTGTCAAAAAAGGGGCCTGTCTCCAGCCCTGAAGGTCAAGGTGTCTTTCTAGCCACCACGCGGCAGATCATCCCCTTCCACTCTCCCCAACACCCACTTCCCACCCTGATGGCAGCCACCTGTCAATGGCTGATCTCCCCCACCTAGATAATAATAACCTAGCCACAGACCATCTTTCATCAAGTGTCCTGGCTCCATTTGAATAGAGGGAGATTCGGGCCAGGATGCTAAATAGACAGCTGAGGGGCCTCCTGATGTGCGAGTTCCTGCAAGGTGGTCGTGACAGCAAAGGGGAAGCACGGTGGTTATATAATTGGAGCAAGGTCATGTGGAAGTTTCCAACAGTTGTGCAGTTGCTTATTTTCCTTCTTGGTGCGAGATTGTAACGTGCTGCCAGTTCTAGACTTCTACTGGCAATGTCGGTATACAGACTGAATTATCTCTACAACTATTTGCTGGATTACTGTGAGGTTTTGTACAGACATCCGTGTTCCCGAAGGATGCAACCCACTGTCTCTGGAGATCCTTTGGCTATTCCGCTAGCGCCACCGTGGCATTGACATTTTTATTTTTAGTAACGTGTCTATGCAGCTATTGGAAGGCTTGCCATTGTTCATGGAGACCAGACAATGATTCCCTGTGATTTTCTTTTTTTTTGGGGTGAATCCCTTACTTTCCATGTAGCGCCACTAAGAGGTCAAAGTGTTCACTTCTCCAGTGAAATATCTCTATCGACTAGATGGACTCATTAACTATTAGGTGGATTGCTATGAAATGTCATTCATTCTCTGATGTTTCCTGTAGCGCTATTGTCAAGTCAAAATGTCCAACCCCCTTAGCTTTGCTAGTGCCGTGTGTAGGTTGTAGGGTTGATACGCAAATGGTAGCAGCAGGGCTGGAAAAAAAGGATGTTAAAATATTTGTTCTTAAAAAAACACATTGGTTCAAACTATTTGAATATCTATTTTTGTTATTTGCCCATATCAAAGTGTCCTAACTGGCCGTGAGCAACTCGGCACTGAGCAGCTTGGTGCGGAGACCCCCCCCCGCGTTTTTTTTAAACGCTTCTGACAAGTGCAATCTGCATAGACGCCTGCTTAAATCATACAAATATTCCGCTACATATGTAGTTTGAACTTAATAACCATATTTATATTGATTGATGAAGGCTCCCATTCTGTCCGTGAGCTCGCCTGCTTCACTACAGGTGAGGAAATAACATCCATTAATCTGTACATTGGCCTACAAACACTGATTTCTTCCCATGGAGTCCACATGAAAACTATTTTGGTCCAGTAAACGTCTCCTGTCACTTATCGTGGGGAAGGCAGGTTAGCGAGCCGCCGTCCCCATGAGCGGCTGCTGACAGACGGGCAGAGACGTTCATCAAAGACGGAGTCGGTGTGGATTGGTCTGTCTGACAGTGTGGATTCCTTGTAAAACCTTACATTTAATTTTCTTTTCATGAAAGTGAAGTTGGTTGACTCGTCATGCACGAGGAGCAGTGCGGTGTGCATGAGGCAGACTACTGAGTTTGTTTTGCACTATTCCATTATTATTTTTTATAATTTAAAATATTCATTGATAACTTGCCAACACTGTAAACTAAATGGTAAACATTCTAGCAGCTTAACATCAGAACGTTAGCATTGTCACTGTGAGCACTCTTTGTCTCGACTAAAAGATCTTTCATGACCATTTCAATATGGGTACAGTCATTCCTGTACAGTAAGGTTATTTTCCTTCGTGGATGGGTGCTGAACACTGTAAACTTTCTCTCCATCCCCACATAATCCCTAATCTTATCACCTATCACACTCACTCCCCCCTGCTTTATTCAATCAGATGGATAGATAAGAGGCAGACTCAAGGGGGCCTTTAAGGTGCTGAGCCTACATTTTAAGTGCTCTGTCTCTCTCTCTCTCTTTGTCTTTTCAGATGCCAAGGAGATTGTCTTGAAAGCTCAGATTCTGGCCGGTGGCAGAGGCAAAGGTGTGTTTGACAGTGGCCTTAAAGGTGGAGTGCACTTGACTACGGAGTAAGTATGCCCCTATCTACATTTCACACTGTGAGTTTCTGTAGGAGATAGATTCCTGTTATTTCTCCCTCGACAGCGACTTCTAGAGTGAGGAGGCTCAAAGAGCTCTCTGAAGATGTTCCCTTGGCACTTGTCAGGATTACTTGTGCTGCAAACAAACAGTTTTTCTTTCTACCAGTGTCTCGTTTTCAAACCACTACCCTCAATTAAATGTTGAAAAGGAGATTTTGAGGTCGGCAGAAGCGTTTTGCACCCCATACTGAGTTTGCCTCTCTTGGGTTTGTGCCGCTGTGGAGATATATTTTGCTCTATCTTAGAATTACAAAGTGTGATTGGTGTATTTCTCCAATGAAGGCTCATCTGAAATCGTGCGTTTTTCAAAAGGCTAAACAACTTGAAAGATTATTTTTTTTTAGTGCTCAGGCACTGCATTTGCCTCTGCCACAAGCGTTCATGTTCTAAAACAGCACTATCTTTTTAGTAAAGGTACCTTCCACTTACTGCCACCTTCAAAGCAAGAAAGTGATTTATGACAATTGTACCAGATATGCATCATCGTCACCCTACTTCAGGGTTCAGGATGGCCGGAAACTTTTTCGAAGTGAAATATGCTAAAGTTCATCGTCCCTAGATAGTGTCACGAGTGCACAGTTCACCTTCCTCTCATCTATCAAAGGACAAGTACAACCCCATCTTCATTTTTATTCACTTACAAAACCAGAGCAGGCTTACAGAAGCAGCCCTGGCATGTGGGCTGCTTCTCAACAGAGTATTAATCGAGGTTCATTCACAGCGATGTGTTGATGTTCCAAAAACTGTGCTTTGTCAGAACGTTACATAAATGCCCAGACTATGCTGAGGCATATCTCTAGAGATAAAGAAACACTTTTTCTGCTTTTCTCATCTTTCATTTTCTAAGTGTATATTTTTTCAGTGTTATAAATTATTATTGTTAAACATAAATTGCCTCTGTGGTTTGAAAAAGGATATTTTTTGACTTAATACTTCTTCCAATCAGCCCTGCCGTGGTTGGTGAACTGGCCAATAAGATGCTGGGTTTCAACCTGACCACCAAGCAGACACCGAAAGATGGAGTGAAAGTGAAAACGGTGAGCCACTGCGTACAATGAAGGAAAGAATGATATACTTTGCTCTTTCTTCTTGTTTAGTTTTTTTTCTGACCTCATTATAAGGCATTTTGAGTCCAGCAATGCAGTTCTGTGAAAGTAATGAATGTGACGGCAGTGTGGCTCTATAGTTTTGAGTTGTTTCTTTTCCATAGGTTTAAATAGGAGCCGTCCACTGTTGTTTACTGTGGGTTTGCACTGGCTGGGTGTTATGGCTCATTGCATAAATTGAACCGGGCCCACTGTGAATGTAAAGTGTTTGGTAAACAACTGTATGTGCCACTAACAAGCAGGAATATAATGTTCTCTACTTGCATGCTGCATGCAGTGCCTCCTCAAAACAGACACTTCCAGGTGATGAAGCCTTCTCAGTCTGTAGCTTGTGTGTAGTTCCCGCTCTCTATCTTTGCCGCGCCCCATTCCACCTAAATTATGCTCCTCGTCCTATCGCAGAGTTTAGGTGGAATCAAAGAAGGTTCACACATGTCGTTTTTATAGAAAGCACCAACAAGCTCAGAGTTACCTCTGTTTCTCACAGGCAGAGGACAAGCTAAACAAACTAGAACTGGGCAAAAGTTGAATTAGATGTGAGCGAGAAGAGAACATGACCTCCAGTGGGCCATCTTGTTGTCCTGCCAAGAACATCCTCTTTCGCCTGCGGCACTGAAACCAGACACGGGCGGAGCAGCCCATGACGGACCTGAAGGATCGAGAA
Source organism: Myoxocephalus aenaeus (assembly GCA_038501785.1). Lineage (NCBI taxonomy): Eukaryota > Metazoa > Chordata > Actinopteri > Perciformes > Cottidae > Myoxocephalus > Myoxocephalus aenaeus. Next base: position 1,780,534 of record JBAMJR010000043.1, on the reverse strand, counting down.
CAATAATGGTGTAGTCGCAACCTGGTCTGTCAGATGACAGACGGCTTCGCTGTCAACCTGCGTCAACCCTCACCCAGTACTGCACCACAGAGCAGAGAACAAAGGAAGGGGGCACTTCAGCCTCTCCATGGATTTGCTCTCATGGTACTGATGGAGGGATGTGGAGAGAAGAGATGGGACAGGGGTGTAAAACATGGCTGTTGAAGAAGACTGGATTTGAGGTGAAAAAGATAGGTGGTGGGAATAGAAAATGTTAAGTCTAAGTGAAGAAGCAGGCGACAAATCGAAGGACATGGAACTTAAGATAATGTTTGAGTGACTGGAGAGGACAACATTTAGACAAGGAGATAGGGGCGCTGTCTGTGAACACGGAGTGGAGAGAAGGCTATCCATCCTCATTAGCTGTGCGGTAGGGTGGAAGCAGAACATAAGGGCTGTGCATGTTCAAACAAACACTTCATCCGAAAATCCTTCAGCCCATTAACCACCACGCATCTGATTCTTTTTTCCCCCCTCTCTTTTCCAAATGAGCCTCTCGCTTGCTCCCTCTTTCTTCTTATCTTCCGGACTCTCAGAGTCTCTCGTTCACACCATACGAGAGTTTCTCAGAGCTATGCTTCATAGATTCTGCTGCTATGTGGACCCTGTTTATTAGCCTGTGTCATTGTGTTATCTGTATATTTGCTGTTTAAACATGCATTGTAATGTACAATTTAAGGTTGCAAAGGTTTGCCAAATACTTTGGGGAAAGTCAAGAAAAGTTAAATGATGTTTTCTTGTTTGAGCCTCAGTCGGTAGCCTTTTATGTGAGCATGAAGTCCAATCAGCAGAGATGCACGGATACAGGTATCGGATGTCAGTCCGATTCCAGCACCCTTCACACATCTCTTCATTTATTTCATCATGTATTTGTTTGTTACCTTACGTACAAGAATGATCCCAGTCACTTCGACATAGTGAGGCATAAAACATGCATCAGTACTCAGAATCAGCCCCAAAGTCCAGTTATCGGTTTCGGTATTAGGACGAACAAAACACAAAAAAAGCAAATTGGTGCAACCCTCAAGTCGATCGCTACATTCCTCCATCAGCCTCCTCTCTCTCTCCTGCTGTGCCATATCCAGGTGATGGTTGCTGAGGCCCTGGACATCACCAGGGAGACCTACTTTGCCATCCTGATGGACCGCGCCTGTAATGGTCCTGTCATGGTAGGCAGCCCTCAGGGAGGTATGGATATCGAGGAGGTAGCCGCCAGCTCTCCAGAACTCATCTTTAAGGTATGTGATTTGTGGCCCGTCCCCATCGTTGCGATACCGAATGAGAAGAATAAAAACATTGAAACGTATCTGCCTCAAAAGCAGCGCAGACTGTGAAATGGACTAATCTCGTCTGGCACAATGGAACTTAAAAGAGTTCAAACACCTCGCCGTCTTGCTCAAAGACGTTGTTGCTCTTTAATCCACACAAGTTTTATTTGCCTTTAAATCACGCCGGAGCTCGATTGCCCAGTGGGCCTCACAGATGGAAGCTGTGCTCATTTCGTATTTTCATCTAATTCAATTAAACTTTTCCCTGCCTGCATGTGTACCGCGGCAGCGGAACATGATGCAGACATGCTGCAATACACTGAAGCTTGACATGAACAAATACACAGCCTTCTGTGCTTTTATTTAGCTATTAATTAGATTTACAGAACATAATCCACTGTAGTCACTTGGCTACTTGGCAACAGGTCTTTGTCGGTGTTAACAGATGTACAATTTAAGCACTACAGATTTTCTATTGTTGTATGTCTTCCTTTAGCTATTGTCAACAGATGTTAGAGCAGATTGGAAAGATCCAGCCGAGATTTATGTCCTTCATTATATCCACCGACGATCTCTGATCATACAAGCAATACACAGCTGTGATGTTGCTTATCTCACCCATGTGATGGGTCGATAAGATCCACACCTAGTTTACACAGAATTGTTTACACCAGCTAACGGCAGCTGTCAGTTTTATACTTTATTTTCGTAAACACTCAAATCCCTCAACCATTTGTATTCCTAAGTAAAAAGATGTAAGCAAGCTTCTCAAGATTGAGGATGTGATGATCATAAATCCATTGATTCAGCCCCAAGTCGCCCTTTTCTCCATATCTGGCATCTAGCCACTACTTAATCATGATGCCTGCAGTTTGATATGAACATCCGCTTTGTGCCAGCGTTTGAGCCCTTTTGCTCGCACTCACTCCCTTTCTCCATTTGTTTCCCACCCTTTTTCTTCCACTTTCGCTACAAATCTTACAGGAAGTCATAGATATATTTGAAGGGGTGCGAGACGACCAGGCACTTCGCATGGCAGCTAATTTGGGTTTCAAAGGACCTCTGCAGAGACAGGTAATGGGCACGCTGGCTTTAATGACACTCTGCAAAGAAGAGGCAGACAAATCTACACACACACACACACACACACACACACACACACACACACACACACACACACACACACACACACACACACACACAGATGCATCCTCATTGACAAACAGACCAAACTATTATTAGTTTTCCAGAGACAAGTTGCGAGGCGTCATCGCACTCGGCTCACTTGCCAGGTGGTCTATTGTCATGTATCTGGCAGTGACGCACAGCGCTGTGCCAGGTTGAGGCATCACTCGTGGTACCATTATTTCATACAACATGCCTCGCATTGATTTTTATAAGTGAACCATGCAGTAAGAGTCAAAACTCATCACAATGGGCAGACTATAATTTCAGAGAACAGTGAACCAAAATTTTCACCTCAAGTTTTATAAATCTCGAAAATGAGATCGAGGAAGAACCGTACAGAAACGCTCTGAGTTCACATTCAGACCGAGTATGGAGTTCATCTAAATACCATTTGTCTCTTGGCATCAGATAACTGATTTGTTTTCTCTTCCACAGGCACCGTGGCATGAGAAATCAGATTAGCTCCGAATCTTAGCACATGTAATACATATAAATCAGCCAAGTGGATCTGCTTCTAGCTAGAGTCAAGGATGTTTTGAGCTTTGTTTGCATCATATTGTATGCAATCCTTCTTTCTTTTCTTTTTTTTTGCTGGATACTGACTAGGCATTGATTTGAAACAGGCAAGGAGAGGAATAGAAAGTGAATGGTTACGTTTCTGCATTGTCAGTATGCTTTTCCATGGTTACTGCGAGTCAGCTGCCACACTGTTTAATTCAGAGATAATTACGGGTCTTTTTGAGAGATTATTTAATTGTCAAGTGTTAACGTCAGGTAGAATCCAAAAACAGTGGATTCTAATTATATATATAAATAAATAATTATTATTCTGTAACTACATTAGCATGTGCTGTAATTATGTCCTTTTTGCCAGTTGTCACATCGTTTTGAGCAAAAGAAAGAAATATTTTACAATTCAGCACAGAGACATACATATTAATGCAAACTCAGACAGCGCGATGTTGAAGGTGATTTGCCATGTTTTATGTAGCCTGTGTGGGAGGCTGCGCGGCCTTGGCGGGGCTGGCTGCTTGGAGCCGAACCGTGAGGTAATTACTGTCCTATGTGGTCCTCACAGGCAGCAGATCAGATTAAGAGGCTCTATGATCTGTTCCTGAAAGTCGACGCCACTCAAGTCGAAGTCAATCCTCTCGGAGAGACTCCCGAAGGACAAGGTACCTAGTGTGTGTGTGTGTGTGTGTGTACTTGGCCTCAGTATTCGTTTTTCTTTTCTTTTCTTCCTGTCATTAATTGTTCCCCAAATCATGTTGAACATCCACAATATCTTGACACTTTGAATAGAGAGCCTTTTTGCACAAACATGTCGCTAGCTGTTAATCACTGACTGTGGGAAACAGGCAGTCTATCTCCTCGGGTCTGAATGCATTTAAGAATGTGAAATGTATTTGCAACACATTGACGTCAGTTTCCTGTCAGCGTGACTTTGTCTGGATTAAAATCCAAATGGCTTCAGGGAGCAGAGATTTTCATATTCATAGCATGTTGATGTTTGTTGATGAGTCCTAGTTGCTGATAATTAACTAAAGGCGTACAGTCTATCATGGACTAGTAATGAGAAAGTCCAATGAGGGATTGCAGCAGCAGCAACATTCATCATCTACTCCGCGGTCGTCAGAGAGTAACCAGTCAGGGAAACTCTATGAATATCATTTTTTTTTACATTAAATTAATTTTACATATTGTATGTCCAGCTTTGAAAATTATTGAAATGACTTCAATTGAAATTTGTTTTGATTTTCATTATAAAATAAATCAGTCCACCTCTTAAGCACCTACATATAAATAACAAGGTTTTGTTTCTTATGAAATCAGAAACCACTTTATTATTTTCTACACATGTTTGAAAATGAGTTTTATTTTTTTTATTTAATTAACCTACTTCGAAAATGTGTAGTTGTTTACTTCCCCTTTGTGTCCTAAAGGAATACTTTTCTCTTGAATCTTCTCGTTGCAAGTCTCTCTTATTCTGATAATTAACACGGAGCTGAACCAAAAATACTTGGGTACACTAACTCTGGTAGGAGAGAGATGTTCAGTGTTTTTGAAGGAAATTATCATCCTCAAGTCACTTTATGTAGAGCAGCACAGCCTATCCTGTTACGAGTTGAGTCTATTGTATAAAAATGTAAAACACATTTTATATATATTTTATTGTCGCTAAGAACGGCTGGAAGAGCAAAGCCTAAACAGTGTGTTTGGTCTCGGGACAATTCAGCAGTTCTGAGCTCTAGCCGGCTTCTTTTGTGAGGGTTTGCAAAAATATTTGGACCCTTATTTACCACAGCTACGGTTGGAGCTTCCATTCATGGGGTCGAAGCCCGCCTCAGTTACATTTTCATAGTCGTTGCATGTGCTTCTCGCGCTCCCTGTCTTAAGTGTTCCCTGACAAATTATAACACTTGAATATCCAAAGAACATCCGAGAAACGTGCACATTTCAGTCCCTTGCTGTCACTTAAATTGCAAAACATGACAAGTGGAGGTTAGCAGGTAAACATTTCAAACGCTCGTCATTCAGATGAGAAAGACATTATACGTCGTCACGAAGCGTTTTCTAGCATTTGCGATGCTGCTTTCGTTGAACTTGTCCTGAACTTGGTTTTCCTCCCAAAGAAATAAGGGAGCTTGTATTGTCGGCGGCGGCGAACACAGTTCGACTGTGATGTGTCCTATCGAGACGCATTACAGCACGCCCAAGATGCATCACTTCTTTGATGTTATTTAGTCTCCGCAAAAACAGATACTTGTTCAAAGTATGCTTTATCAAAGATTGACAAGAGGAGTTTGTTGTTTCATGATTTCTTATGAATATTAATGAATAAAATGACTCCTTTCAAACGATGAATTTTCACTGAGAGGTATGAGTTTTATTTTCTAGCAGCAGGAAGAAGCTGTGACTGAGGCCGGCTTTGTAGACATGTTTCACATTAAAATCAACTCGCTTTTTTTGGGGTTCAATTTGGTCACGTCACATGTGAGCGCTGCCACGCAGAAAGGTACTTTTTTCAAGGGTGGAAAATGGTCTCTTTTGGTAATATCCAAATACATGTTTGTAGATGGACTGTAGTAATAGATGTTTCAAAAGAAAATCAAAAGTAAGAGGAGGACACCGTATGTCAGCAGAGTGTTTGCTGCTTGGACTGTGTGTCTATGTTCACATTTATTTGAGTTTCTCTTTTTGTGTGTGGCACTCCCAAAGCCAATTCCCATATTTTCATAATACTTATTCACTCTTACATGAGGGTGATCTGGTTGTCTGTGCATCTGCATGCTCATTAGAAAAGTTGATGCTGAAGGTTTTAGAGACACAAATAGCAATAGACGTAATACATAATAGTTGTATTTTTAATGGTTGAATGATTGATTTAAAAAAATATATATAATTTGCTTAGTTGCACATTGTCACCTTCCTAAAATAATGGCCCAAGTATTTGTATCATTTAGAAAAAAATAACTTGGGTCACACTCTTGACATCAGCCATTATACGACAGGGGTAGAATCACATGATCTGTTCAACTGAGGAGTATTTCTTGGCACCTTGACGAGACCTACTGAGCCTAACCTCATAATACAGCAATATGGTTTTACATGTATGATTTAGCATGGATTATGCAAGATATGATTCCTAAGTTAGTAAACGTTAAAGTGGCTGGTGGACTTATTATGTTTTCTTTTGGACCAATCCAGTCTTAGTGCTTGCCCTTGGTTTCAGTCTAAATGCTAAGCTAAGCTAACCCACTGTTGGCTGCAGCTGCATATTTACTGTACAGACGACAGATGACGGTGGTCTCGTTCTTCTAATCTCAACGAGCTTTTCCAAAATGTCAAACTATTCATTGAAGTAACAGTCACTGTTTAAGTGTTGTTGTGTATACAAAAATCCCTTCGACTGATTCATTAGATTCTTTGCCTGCTATTTCTTCAGGTGGCTTCATGAGTGTGCACGGTTTCTTTGAAATGTACTCTCTTTGAAGTGTAAAGGAAATGTCCGTTTACTAAGAGGCAGTGTCAAAAACACATGCCTTAGTGAGCCAACCTCTGAGATCATTAAGACCAGTACGCCGAGGGGACACCCCTCAGTCCTCAGTAATTTCAGGTTTTAAAAATTATAATTAGTTCGCTTTTTTTCCCATCTGAAGTCCTCTTTCCTTTTCCCTGCCTTCTCCCTCTTTCCCACTTTTTGTGCTTCCCCTGTTGCGTGTCTTCATTCCTAACTCTGTCTTTGTCATCTCCTCATTCCTCCAGTGGTTTGCTTTGATGCTAAGATCAGCTTTGACGACAATGCCGAGTTTCGTCAGAAAGCAGTGTTTGCCATGGACGACATGACTGAGAGCGACCCCACTGAGACGGCGGCAGCCAAGTGGGACCTCAAATACATCGGGCTGGATGGAAACATTGCCTGCTTTGGTATGGAAACAAAACCCTGGAACAGAACACACACACACACACACACACACACACACACACACACACACACACACACACACACACACACACACACACACACACACACACACACACCAGCCATTAAAGGAATCCTCCCTCAAGCGAACCTCTCCTGGCATCAGGCGTCTCTCGTCTCAATAAGGGAAAAGCTCGGACACAGTTGAAACTTAGTCAAAGTAAAGGCAGCCTCAGCTCTCCTCCAGTCCACATTACAGGCAGCTTTCTGAGAGCTCCGGAAGGAATGCTCCCGTAACCAATGCGTTCTAATTAGTATAATCCGCCCAGAAAGTCTCCAGTGAGCCAGATTGTTAGCATTCTCATTAAAGGGCCCCTCTCTCGTCATAAATCAAAGCTTTTTACAGTGTACAGCCGCACTAACAGGTGCTCTCGCGTCTCACCCCGTAGCCTCATAAACACATTAGATGTCTGTTAGCGCTACCCCCCCCCTTCTGCATCCCCAGCTCCTGGCCTCTCTTAAAGTAACAGCAGCTTTTAAGGCCCTGCAGCTTCCTTGAGAGCTCCGTAAGCCACCAAAGTGGCAGCTGTTAAAGTAAATTTCCCTTTTATTGAGACCTCTGTTGGCGAGCTCGCGAAGACACAAGTTCAGCTCGGCTAAAGCAAATGAGGTTAGACGTTTTTTGTGCACTTGGCTCCTGCGCAACTCAGCAGGGTACCCGCGCTGGCAGTTGGCTAAATGATGACACAGGCCGCAAAAGAAAAAAGTGCAGCAGAACCTCTTTTAATCAACGCTCTTTCCTCTGAAGTCGGGAGTTGAGTCATAATCAAATTTTCTCTGTGTTGCTTGACTTGAGGCATTCCAAATTCCTGTTTAGAGGATTTCCAACCGATTCACTTTTTAAGTGTGACATCTTTTTGACGTTTTTCTTTGGTTGATGATTTACTGCTGGATTCCTTTTTGGGTGTTCGTACACTACATTTCATCTTTCCTTCAGTGGAGGTAGTGTTTTTTTTTTTTTTTTATTCAATCGAGGATGCTGGCATCACACTTTCCTCTCAGGGACTTCTGGACATTAAACTGGACTTAATGGTCAGATTTAACTTGATAACACTTAATAAACACATGAGGTCATTATTATGCTATAGTACCATTAACTCTCACTCAAAGTATAAAATGGTTACACCTGATACCATAAGGCTTTCTCTGAAAAGGCAACTTCCATTTGGCTAAATATTTGTCTTTTTAGTTATCCTCTATATTTCAGTATACATTTTTGCACATCAATTGAATTGACGGGACACTTTCTGGCAGTGAATGGAGCCGGTCTGGCCATGGCCACATGCGACATCATTGACCTGCATGGAGGAAAGCCAGCTAACTTCCTGGACCTGGGGGGAGGAGTCAAGGAGAGGCAGGTGTACGAGGCATTCAAGCTGCTGACTGCCGATCCTAAGGTAGGAACAAACTTGACACAAAAGTGCTTTTTTCTCTCAAAGCTTCTTGATTGTTAGAAATGAGCACACGACCCAAATAGCTCCCTTATCTTAAAGCACATCCTAAAAGAAAAAGTCAGGGTAAAAAGAAAAAAGCAATTTTGCCACCTGTTGAATAGTCTTTTAATATTGCAGTCATGCATCTTGTCAGAGCACATTCATAAAGCCCTGTCTGCATGGTTAGAGCTTTGTAACTGAGACAACAGCGCTCATTAGACTAGGGACCTTGGCATATGTCCATGTTTCACTGAGAGTCTGTCAGATTAAGTGCCATCATTTTCAGTTGCAGAGGCATGAATCGCTGCTCTGCCTTGTGATGCTTGTCATCACATGTGCATCCACACACATGTACACATGCACAATAACACACAGCAGAGGCTAATATGTAACTCAAACATGAATGCAACTGTAACTCAAAGCATGCTTCTGGAGTGGCAGCTTGAGGGGTTTTACAAGTGATTCTGCTCTATGTTCAGGAAGCTTTTTTAAACTCCAAACTAAACCGTATGAGCCTTGTAACAATACCACAGTGCAGATTGTGTGTTGACAGTCATCACACCGCTAATTCCCCCGCTGCTGTCACTCCCACATCCCTGGACTAATCTCCGGTTGCCTCTGTGTTAGCGTGGTCGTCATACAGATATTTGATACCAATTCAGTCTTCGGACCCATTTTTATTTTATTTTTAACCGTTCTTTACACGTGCTGATTTCACTTGGCAGGAAATGCTTTTCAAAAGATTTCTACTCGCCTGTGTGTTGACACGTTCAACCACAGTTAGTAATCTGTAAATCTACGAGAGAGGTGGCATCTCATCGCTCTCAAATTTCCCTTCCCATGTCTGCTTTTCTAACCTTACTAGAATAATGCCAGCTGTCTTCATTTAAACATCCAGAGACCAGGGAGAGAGAGGCTGTGAATAAATATGCAGTCTGCTCTTGCATACATATTCTGTCACTATTAAACCACTAGAAAACTCAATTTCATCTCAAACCAATGCTCCGTCGTACAATTTCGACTCGGTGTCTAGAGATGGAAGCTTTTGAAAAAAAAGTTCTGCCTCGTATATCTACGGCACAACAGCGACAGGAACAGACCCCGTTTTGCACACCTTTTTTGTCCATGAATGTTTAAAACCTACCAACCTTAACACCCCAGCAGGTGATGCACTGCCTCACTCCGATTTCCACTGTGTGTAGATTCTGTTTGGTCTCACGTGAATACAACTCGATAGACTGTGGAGGGAAATATAAATGAATATGGTGGGAAAAAGAAATGCGATCAATAGGGGAGAGAAAAACTAGAATGGCTTGTCACTCTCGCCTGGCATGGGGCCATCATCCATTATTATTATTATTATTATTGAACCCTCTTAAAAGGTGGAAGTCTGCGGAAGCAAAATCTGGTTTTAAAGTCTGCATTCATTACGCCGCTCTCTCATAAACAAAAAAAACAAATACTAAAAACACACTTCGGCATGGACAAGAGGATCCTCCTCCTCACTGCCTGTTCCTCCTTCTCTCTCTGTCTTGGGCTGATTCCCTGGATCCAGATGGGGGAGTAAGCCGGCTGTCTGTCCCTCCTGCTGCTGTGTATGGAAATAGAGACAGGGAGCTCCTCCCTAACAGGGGAAAAAGTAGAATAGGATTGACATTAAGCCGGGTTGGAGGCACCATTAGCATTTCAACCAGGGAAGCTGAGAAACCTGCTCTGATCTGTGGAGGGAATGTTAATCATTTCACAATAAGAGCGCGACAGAGAGAGCTGCTCATTTGCATTTAGCTTTTTCTTTATTTCACCAATTACCACTCCTAAACTAGAAAATATGAGCAGAATTTGAAATTGAAATCATTCCCCAGGCTGGGGGAATATGATGAGGCAAAAATGATTGTTTCCAGGTGTCAATAAGTAATGGAGAGAGAGAGAGTTGTTCTGCTTATTTGCCTTAAATATCAAGGCAATCAGTGCACAAGACCTTGAAATAGGGGCCCCTTGTTGAGAATCTATTCACTGTTTGAATGTCCCAGACGGACTGGTTCACATGTATTTCACATCATTATTTTTCCACCTTTTTTGAACGCATGCATGAGGACACTCATTTCCATTGGGACTGCATAAAATGAGTTTGTTGGCGGCTGTTGGGAAGGACATTAATGTTCTGCTGCATACGTGAAAATATGCCACTGTATGTACTGTGACTTGTGACTTTGAAGATCTGAATGTTTCATATGCTGTGGAAATGACAAAAGTGCATTCAGCGGCCAAGCAGGCGGTAGCGTGGGATGTGTCCCGCTCCTAATGACGGCATACATTTCCACGAAAACAGGTATTTTGGTGTCCGTCTTTTCTTTCAGTCTCTCTCCCTCAGATGCTTTTACGCTTTTGTCTCCCTCCCTCCGTCTCTCCTTCTCAGTCTCCACGTTCACTTTGATGTCTCGGGCTCATTGTGCTGAGAGGAGTGGAAGTGATGTGAGTGTACTGACGGCACTGAATAGCAGAGACGGAGTCTTGAGATGACGAAGCCTCCTCCTTCTTGTTTGATTCATGTCTCCAGTATCTACTCTCACCGCATTTATTACCTTAAACATTATCATTATTTTTGCAAGAAAGGGGGAGAGAAAACAGATGAAGTGAGGATATTGTGAAGTGGGAACAACATAGGAAACAAAGAAGTCGAAATGAAATGATTGGGAGAAAAAAAGAAGTGTATAAAGCCCAGCATGTTAAATAGGCGAGATGTTATGTAGCTTGATGTACGAGACCATTCAGTTTCTGTTGGGAAATTGGCCCCAGGCTTTTTAAGCGGGGACATATTTATTTTTCATGCTAAAATAAATAGCTCCACTTTCTTCATATCCACGTATAAAATAGTCTGTTGACAGAACGGCTGAATTTATTACGATTTCCCTCACATCACCTGTAGGCACGACGCAGGAGCAGGCAGCAAATACCAGCAGCCAAATAACCTTGTTATTGCCTTGTGCCGCTGCCGTAAAGAAAGTGGCAGATGGATGTTTTGTCCAACTCGACATCCTTGTGTTTCTTGGGGCTTAAGGCAGTTTTTCTATAATTTTTATAGGCTAGAGTAAATTATGATATTTTTTTAAAACACGCCCATGTATGTCTGTATGAATCTCATGCACACTTTTATCATATTTTGAGATACAGGGTCATCACACAGATATTTTAAGTCCATCCAAACCAGCGATGTTAACATCTCTAAAATATACAAGCAATTAAAAACCACATACAGAAGTGTGCTGGTAAAAGTACTCTAGATATCTGGTGTAAGTGTGTGACTGTGTGTGAGTGTGTGTCTGTGTGAGCAGCCTGATTATCAACCCAATTTAATATAAACTAAAGTCAGAGTGCCACAACTTAATCTGGCTGTCGTGGGGTGACAATGGAGACCATTTGTGTCTGCTGACTATCATATTTGTGTTTCTATTCACAATCAACAACATCTTTGTCCTTTTTTATTTTGTATTTGTATAGAATCCACATTATTCCAACAACATGGAGTGAACAAGTCTTTCCATCTCCAGATAGCGTTTTGTTGCACTGACGCAGTTGGCAGCGAGAACGCTCTGCTCAGTGCTTCTGTGTGCCTGTGAGTGCAAAAAAAAGAAGTAGAATGATGTGGAGTAAGAACAAAAATATGCTGCTAGAAAAGAGGAACAAAATAAAAATAGAGCAAGTGTTAAAAGTCATGTAGAAACTGCATCTTTTCACTGTTTTCTGATATTATCATATTTAGATAATCACAGACTGGGATTTTGGGATTCATATACCATACATCATGTGATTCTGTGTAAACGTGTCCATGTTGGCGTTCTCGGTTGTTACCTGCAGGCGCAGTTCAGGGCAAAGCAGGCGTGTAAAGTGGGGAGGCTCCTCTCTCAGGAGAAAGAGGCACAGATTGGCACATTAGCATTAGTTCAGCTGGGTGACCCGCCTCCCGGGCAGATATGGAGGTGTGTTTATGAGCATGTGTTAATGCTGTTGCATAATGGCGCTGTTGATAATGCAACATCTTTTCAGCTCCCCCTGGCATGCGTGTGATCTCAATTTGGAATGCCGAAGCTCACCTGTGAGTGGAATGGGTGCGTAATCTTTAGTTTTTCTCTCTGAATTGCTGCTGCGTTTTGGGATTATTATGCATGTCCCAGAGTGCTTCAGCCCCCGTTGCCCTCAAGCAAAACTACATACAATTTTCCTCCTTTCCAGCTCAGTGGCTCTGCTTTAACTCACCTTTGGTCCCACTTAAACCACTTTCCTCCTTGTTGCAGTGACTCTCCTGAGGCCGGCCAACTCCAAGTCCCATCCCTTCTTCTACAGGGAACGCACCACTATGGCTGCATTTCCAACTAGGCCTGTACGGAATAGTTTGAAGCTTCATTCATAACTCCGACATTCAAATAATCATTAATAACTAACAGAAACATTGTGTGCAATATAGTCCACTTTTAACCGTCTTTCTCTCTCGCACACACGGCGAGCGACGCTGCGCTCAGTCTTAGTTGCCTCGTCTGAAAACGATGGATGTAATCATTGCAACTTATTTTGTACTGTTTGCTCTCCGGCTTGCTGCACACAAAAGGTGGCATGGTCTGAATTAGCTAGGCAGCCTAGTAGCACCATAAATTACATTTATATAACCGCGAGAACACAAAATCCTATTTTACCCATTTTGTTTTTTAAGGGTGATGACACCATAACATATGACAACAAACATTTAAAGCTTCATTTGAAAACCTCAATAAAAGCTTGGAATGTAAAAAAAAATATATTTTTTTTTTTATTAGTGCTGTCATATTAGCGCGTTATTAACGGCGTTAACGCAAACCAATTTTAACGCATTTAAAAAAAAATCTCGCGAGCACCGGAAGCAAAACAATAGGCACGCCGTTTGGGCTTGGAAGCTAGGCTAACGTTACGGTTTGAAATAAATGAATGGTGAGCACGATACGGCAAAATGAATGATAAGACGCTAATGAATGGAAAGTTTACTTTCAAAAAGTTGTCAGATGGTTCCCTTGACAAGACCAAAGTGGTATGTGCCATTTGTCATTGTGAACTGAGCTATCATCGTAGCCTATCCAGTCTGAAATACCACTTGATGGCCAAGCACACAGCTGATGCTAACTCTGCGCCCCCTCGTCATAGCAGACAAGAATGGATGACTTTGGTCTCTCTCTCTCTCTCTCTCTCTCTCTCTCTCTCTCTAATTTTATTTTGTACCGCCCTGTTTGGCAGTTGTTTTTCAATAAAATAAAACATTTGCATAAAGCAAGCCAATCCACTTTTTCATGTTGATAAAAGCATTAAAATGAAGAAAAAAAAATTGCGATTAATCGTGAGTTAACTATGACATAAATGCGATTAATCGCAATTAAATATTTTAATCGTTTGACAGCACTAATTAATATATATATATATATATATATATATATATATATATATATTTTTTTTTTTTACATTTGATGCAGTCCTATTTCCAACACTATACGTTCTATTTTCTATGAGTGTCTTTATTGGTATTTTTCAGCACTACTTGCGTGGTGATACAAACCTGGTGATGTATAGTGGTGCCCCAGTGGTTCTTTCTGCCATCTAACTATTTCCTCTTTTGGTTTCTTCCTCCCCTTCTTCCAGTTCTTTCTCTGTCTCTCTCTGATTCTTTTTTCTCTCCCTGTAGCCTTTCATCTAGCTAAATCCTGTTAAAGTCAATGTGAGGAGCTTCCCTCAGTTCCATGCCTTCTAGCTAAATCCCACAAGAGCCCACGGCACTGCCTTTTTTGTCCCCATATGGAGATGTCTGAGTCCATGTCTAATGGGCTTCAACATGTGTATGGAGTCACCGAAAAGGCAGTGGCTCTGGTCCAGGCCAGGTGTGCCACAGAAATGTGTTGTCCTGTATTCATGCTGCACAGGAAAGACTGAAAGGAGACCCTATTTTACAAGGATGCACCCTTGGGGTGTTGCAGCCACAGCTCATTCAGACATTGTGCCGAAACACAAATAAGTGTGAATACATATGTGTTGTTGCACCCACATCATACCCCAGCTTTTCCCCAAAGGATTCAGTGAGGCTCTGGTGGGTGGACCTCGATTCCTCTGGGGTGTGATACACTCAACCTGCTCCTCATGGGCCTCAACAACTTTTAATCACAATAGTCACCTGATGATGATGTGAGAGGTTATTTTTGAGTGGAAAGAAAACAGCTTCCTGCTGGGGGCCAGGGGGAGATGCTGCTTCTCTGTGTTACAAACATAAGCAATGCAAAGCAGTTGAGAACAGGAGAGGAAGCAGAAAACAAGTTAATGGAGTTCCTTCCCAGTGTGCAGAATATTGCACCAGTACTAAATAGGGGGCCAGCAGTGGAGGGGACGAGTACTCAGTCCAGCCGACACACTGGGGCTGCCATGTTGAGGTCAGTTCACAGAAAGAGTGGACATTGCTTGTAACCGGCGGGGGGGGGGGGGGTTGTGTTCCTTCAGGGAGAAGTGGCTCTCCAGTTGATGAATTCTTCTTTACTTCAGTTATATGCTGCAGAGGTCATTGTATTGGTTTGCCATTATAAGAGAGAGGCTCTACCGCTATAATGGTTTTCTTGCAGATTTGCTTACAGTGCATTAAAAGCCTGCGTTAGTGACATATATTGGGGTTGTTGTTGTTTTTTTGTCCATTGTGGGACTTCTTTACTCGAGTGCATTGAATATCGCTGCGACAACACAGGAAGCTTATCCTATTGGATAAACCCTGCGTGCTGAGTTAGTCCTTGAAATCTATTCAGCATGAGCCAGATGCAATATAATTGGTGGTCTGGACACATGGATACTGTGTGTGTGTGTGTGTGTGTGTGTGTGTGTGTGTGTGTGTGTGTGTGTGTGTGTGTGTGTGTGTGTGTGTGTGTGTGTGTGTGTGTGTGTGTGTGTATTTCAAGGCTGTACATTGAAAGTCTCGAAGGCACAGGGCAAAAGTTTGAAAACGCTGTTGTGCAGCCTTCGTGAAGGACACGTCGATCGACGGTCATCGCTCCGTGAACTCAGAAGCTACGTGTCAGACAGACGTAATGGAGGAACAGCTCCCTCAGATTTCTAGCGAGGTACAACTTTGATGAATTATTTCATCTTTGCCAGCTGTCCTTGTGTGTTTTTCATCTACGGTGTCTGCTGACAAAGCAACAGTTTGAGATGTAGTTTTTCAAATGTGTTATTTATATTGCATGAACAAGCCTATAGGGGCTGCAAAACCGAGTGATTGTACTTTAAAGTGACAGCAGGTGCATCTCTGTTATGGAGAAGTGTTGATTGGTCGAGGGTGGTCCCGAAAGAAAATCTATTCTGGACATTTTGATGGTACGTGAAGCGCATTGTATATCTTGCATGTTTTTTTTTGTTTGGTGCATAAAAGTAAATAATATAACATATGTAACATTGGATACATGATTCATCTTGTTTGCATTGGCTTTGCCTCCCAGTTTTTGTTTGTCAGTACTGTAATTATAATGTAATGAATCGTACTGTAGATTTGTTCTGACGTTGTTAAATAGATGCAATATCCAGATTTCCTTCTCCGCTACTTTAATTTAATTGCTCTGCTCTTTAGTCTTTTTACATTCCACATTATTGGTTGTCAGCACATTATTCGGTTGAATCAATTCAGCAGTGCATATGAATGCCCGATCAATACATTTCTCTCGACTTTCTCTGTTATAATGACATCCACTCTTTACTTGTAACTCCTGGTTACCGCTCGCTGTCTCTTACTCTCTCAGAATGCTCCTCGCTGCCACAATGTCACAATCAACATTTCGTTTGATTTAGTGTTGATCGAGTTTAGGACCTTCACCGGGGTCACGGTGGTCTCAAAACAAGTCAATTATGACATACCTCCTAATTGTGCAATGCCACCAGGATTTTAGCCATCTGAGCGTTTCACTTCTTCAGCAAGATAACAATCCAGATCGCACTGAAAATGTCTCTTTGTGAAGAGTGAATGTGGCGGACTCCCACCGGACCCGACCCCGCTGCAGTCAAATGAGATTTTTTTTTAAAGGGACTCTGATGCTCAGAAACACGACCGCTTGCGTCTGAAGGGAGCCGCAAATTAAATCAGTCCCTCGCCATAGCTTAACCTGAGTCTGGGTCAGAGTTGTTGCTAACTCCCTTCTCTTTAATCAGCAGTTGGCAAAGCAAGACACAGGAACTCGTCTTGGGCCTTGAGGAGTTGAAACATATATTCGCCAACAAATAAACTGTACACACACTGCACTGCTGCATTCAAGTGCATACCGTTACTGTTAAGTTTGTGTTCGCTGTCACACAAATGCTCTGTCTCACGACCGGACACGCACTCACTTTGGGACAACCTATTTGACTTACTAAGAAAGTCTCTGAATGTGTTGATGACAATACACGCACTATGTGGCTGCGAACTCTCCCGGACGTTCGACCTGGGGACTGTCTGTTTATTTAATTATGGATTTAACATGGTTGTGCATCAGTTATTGTTGCATTTGGGGTTCGTTAGGCACTTAAGCCACAACAGCCCTGCATGCAGGCACTAATCTTGTCGTATATATTAATAAACAAGTACCAGCTTTTGGTCAGAAGAAAGGGAGAAAAAAAATCCAAATTAGCATCCCTAGTTGTTTTATTGTAATACACTTTCCTTTTCGGCCTAATCTTCGGCGTGACGTTTTTTCAATTAAGGAGATTTACTAACTTTTGGCCGCAGTGTACATGTAAATTAATATTTCAGTTACACATAAGCATGCAAAATAGCTGAACATATTAGATTACATTATTAAAAATAATTATTCTGGAAAGTTGCTTGTTATTTTAGCCTTTCAAATATTAGTATTTATACAGTAATATGCTTCAGCCTTGTTCATTGTCTTCCGCGGGACTGATTACCCTTTTTAAAATAAGTGTTTCAGTTAATCTAAATGCTCTTGACCAGTCTGGGATGGACGGCAGCTGGCTTGGTGAAAAGGAGAAGTTTCAGAGAGAGAGAGAGAAAGCATCCCAGTCCAAGAGAGAGAAATGCAGAGAGCATGAATGAGATAAATTGAGACACAATAAGTTGTCTGCATTTTAATCAATTTATACATCCAATTCCACGCGCCCCTTCGGGCTTGTGGCGAGCGACATTACTCTAGTTTGAATCGTAGTCCAGTGAGACGGAGGAGCAGCAGCACTCGCTCATATCTTTCATGTCACTGACATGTATGCACACATTGCCTTAACTCTTGAAACCAAACTCATACAATACATTATCCTCACTGTCATGGTCCAAATGACAAATGCATGCACATGTTGTGAATTTGGGCAAAAAATTTACACTCTGCACTTAAGGAGGTTAATGCTATAAGCGAAGGACAAATGTGGTTGTCAGAATCCATACATTCTCCCCCTCGTTCCTCACGTGAAGGTTAACTTGAGGAAGTGAAGGAACCGTCCAGAGATGCAGCAAAGAGCTGCTCACTTGTCGGATTGATTTGCCCTTCAGGGAACTAATGCCTTGTCTGTCTCCATCTCCATTCGATCCGGGTAAGGACAGCACGGCATGCTTTTAAAGACTCATGTCATTTTCCACTGCCCCATCAGTCAACAACACTGTTACTTAACCATCATGTATGCATAAAGACTATGGATTGCTAATGTATTGACTTCATTCCAGCACCTTGTCTTGGCACCAATTTGTCTCTTGTTGATTCACGCACGCACACGCACACGCACACGCACACGCACACACACACACACACACAGAGAGACGAGTCCCATGGGCATGTCTGATTGAGCTTTCTCCTGTCTGCCATTCCTCATCCGTTGGAAATCAATAGAGGATCTGGGATTGGAGCTCGAGCTAATTGAGCTCTACTCTGTCTGTTCCCTTATTGCTGCCAGGAGCGATTTGTCATCGCAGCACCTGGTTCACACCATGGGGCCAGCGGGAGCCAGTCAGCGATCAGATAGGGCCTTTAGATACCACAGGGAGGGGGAGCCGCGTGTGATTGAGCGACCTTGTGAAGTTGAGCACTCAGAGGAAGGGCATAGCAACGAAGGACTTCATTTATCCCCATGTGCCTCCATAAGAGCGGCCTGATGGTTCTTCCTCTTCAGCTGATGACACAGAAGAAAGAAAAAAAATTGACTTCTGTTGCATAGTTTGGGAAGTCACAATTGTTACACTATTGGTTATCCCTCTCCACCAGACGTCGCCTTAACCTAATATTTTCCACCATTGACTGACTGAATGTTTTTAAACGATGAAGGAAAAATCTGAAAGCCGGACTGGAGGCCTTGGAGTTGAGTCACTGGTGCAAATGGAGCGCATGCTGCAGAATTTCCTTCATTGCACACACAGAATGTACAGTTGGGGGACCGTCAGGAGATATTTGCTGATATTTGCCTTTTTTTAAATAAGCCTTCAGAATATGTCTTATAATAGTGCTGAAAGATTATCACAGCATTTTTTACAACCTTGTCTGTCAAAATGACGTACAGTGAAAGTCTAACACAACCACTGGTCGCGACACTCTCTTTTTTTTTTTTTTTTTTTTTTTTTTTTTTTTTTAACCTGCTGCTGAGGCAGGTGCAGGTCCTTGTAAAATACTGCATCATGGTCAGTGCATCCATTTGCTTATATTTCTCGTCCTGCCGCTAACCAAGAGACATCCAGAAAAACAAATTATCTTCCACCATTGTTCTTGGCAGTATCACAAACCCACGATTCTCTCCAGCTATAAATATCACGCCATTGGTTCTGCTGTGTTTACACCTCACACATGATTTCAGCATAGTCATGGATCCGTAACCCACGATAATGCCTCGTACTAAATGTGGCATGCTGTTGCGAGCCAGTGTTGTCCTTACAAACTGCTTTTCTACTCTTCTCTGTATTATAAATGGAGATTCCTTCCATCCAAACCATCTGCTGTCATCACTCCACCCTTTGCCACCATTCCAATTCTCCATTGCTCCATCTGTCTAAGCGCCAAGACTTGAGGGAGTATCCCCATCACAAACAGCCATGTCCAATGCTAAGGAGAGAGATTGTGGAAGTGTGACTATATGACCTGAGAGGGGGGCTCTCAGGTCACGCTCCCCCTGGCGCTTACGGTCTGTGTGCACATGCTGGGAGATTATGTGAGGCCACTCAAACACCCAGCTGATGACATCATTTGTGCTCTCGGGTCCATGTACTGACACCACAGACACTGTACCCTCTCCTGTCCTCTGGGGCCATTAATGATGCAGGTGATATTTTTAAAGTTGCATGTCGAGGTTAAGGCTGCGTCATTGAAACACGGCTCAACTGCAGGGATAGCTGTT
The DNA here is from genome assembly GCA_038501785.1 of Myoxocephalus aenaeus. NCBI lineage: Eukaryota > Metazoa > Chordata > Actinopteri > Perciformes > Cottidae > Myoxocephalus > Myoxocephalus aenaeus. The sequence goes on along the minus strand of JBAMJR010000043.1, from coordinate 1,760,777 downwards.
GAACATTGCTGCAAATTAATTAGATTGTTGCCTTCATTTAGCCTCTGCTAACGAAATGGCAGAGCCTTGAAAATGTATTTTATTTAATTTTTACTTCCCTCGTCGACTGCAGTTGGTCAAAGTGCACCTCACATCATTAACTGCAGTATGAGTCACTGTTAAGCAGATGATGCAGTACTACCAACATAATTAGAGGCTACTTAGTTGAATACACTCTGAAATTAACAATATGTCATGTTATGAGGTTTTAACTTCTATGTACACATAGGAGGATACGAACACAGCTTCTACTGCAGGCGTACAGAGACCGGATGGCCCGTTCCAACGGATCCGGCACCCCATACTCCCGCAGCACCCCTCACAAAAAACCCAGAGGGACCCGGTCGAAAGCCTTCTCCAAGTCTACAAAGCACATGTAGACTGGTTGGGCAAACTCCCAGGACCCCTCCAGTAGTCTTGGGAGGGTAAAGAGCTGCCCTTTATCACCGGTCCTGTTTGTGACTTTCACAGACAGGATATCTAGGCGGTTCGGGAGTCTCGGGATCGCCTCTCTGCTGTTCGCGGATGATGTGGTCCTGGAAGCTGAGCCGGAAGGCGAAGCTCCATTTACTGGTCGGTCTACGTTCCAACCCTCACCTATGGTCACGAACTCTGGGTCGTGACCGAAAGAACGAGGTCTCGGATACAAGAAAATAATTTAAATCAAAGCATGCCCAGGCCCGGATATCCCTCGTTTTGGTCCCGATGGGTCGCACTCCTTCAATTCCGATGATGCAACTCGATGTAGACTTTCATTGGACAGGGTTATTTTCTGGAAAGCTCCACCACTGCCACAGAAGACATTATACAACTGTTTCCACAGTCCAATGGCAGGTAAACTGACCCGTATGTGTAAAACCAGTTGAGTGCTAAATGCTGCTATCATGCTAATAGGCTAATTTGGACAAATTCTAAATAAATCTGCACAATTTCTTGGAAAAATCATACTTACGGCACAGACATAACTGTACTGTACTCAGACAAATCATATGAATGTTTTGTTTTAACTCTAAACCAGTTCATGCTAAAACAGCTGTAAGTAAATAAATATCAAAATAAATATTGCATTTCATAAAGTCACCTAGTAGCTAGTAAGGAGAGATTCAAATGACCATTGATGCTCTGTTCCAAACCACTCTCAGGATAGATATGCCATGTGGGCATTGTTAATCTGCATCCCTTAATATCTGTGCATGAATCCAGTTGTTTGCTTGTTCCTGTCTGTGGATTATATGCTTGCGCCCAGCCTCCTGGAGTCTGTGTTGCCTCCACCAGGGCCCTAGGCTCCCTAACAACCCACATTAACCTTCTGACTTCTGAAATCCAAGAGCCCTTCTGCCCTTTCTCTTGTTGTAGCCCTCTGGGTTTTTGGGAAGGGTCAGGGTTTGAGACACCAGCTCCTTTTAAACCAGCTCTTCTTTGCTCTCTGCCTCCACAACACCCTCAGTCTGACACTTGCAAGGACAGCAGTAATGTTTTGCTTCATCGAATCTTTGTCCAATAATGGTGAGATTCAGAGTTTTGCACTTCCATGAGACAACCAGCAAAAACACAAACATCTCAAAATCCCCCCAAAACTGGGCTCCAAAAGTGTCGTCTTTTCAACAATCTGTGTCTCCTGGTGAGCAAACATCTACAAATATATTTTGGCCTCTTTAAATGTCCAGTCTCTCCTCAGTACCCCCCCAACACACACACAGACACACACACTCTGCGTGTTTCAGGTATTTGTTGCTTTGTATGGCAAGACATGCCGGCAGCAGTACAGCGAGAGATTATTGTCAGTGTAATTGGCTTTTCCAGGCCTGATTTGATACGATCCTCTTGTCTGATCCCCGCACTTCTTTATTATCGAGCGTAATAGAAAGACATTGTGGCTCACATGAAACGTTCACCTCATCACATCTCCAAAGAAATCGCCTCTTTCATTTTGTTTCCATGCTCAGGGTCAGCACCCGCAGCGTACACAGAAACAGACACGTATTTGCATTATACATATGCTGCAGACAAACCAAGGCAAATGGTATTGAATTTAGAAAACAAACACACTATACTTCATCGTAACTGCCTGTATTAAACAGTCTATGCATTTACACAGTCTCAGATATGCAAGGATTTAGCAAGCGTTTCTTTTTTCAGCCATTATGTACCACCTCACATTGCCTTTATCCAGATCTCACTGCCCCCACATTCCTGGTAACTGACAGCCGAAGGAAAGCAGTGGTATCAGATCGCATGATCCAGTCCAGTCCCTCATACACTGTCCAAGCTGACAGGATTGTCTGCTGCAGCAGCAGTCTGCCTTGTTCACCAAGTCAATGTAGAACATGGCTCTCCTGCACCGTTATCTCAGTCAATATCTGCTACTGCCATCTGAGGATACAGATGAACGAGATATTTGCAGTAGGGAAAACTGAGAAGTACCATAAAGGAGGGGAGAAGATTGAATGGCAGCAGACATAGCTTGCAGAATCATTATTTTACACATTTACACAAAATCCCAATATGCCAACACTGTAAATGTACAGGTTCAATTTAATACTAGAAAATTGCACATGGAAATGTATGCCAAACAAAACAAAAAAAATCCCAAGCTACGTTTCTATACAACTACAAATTTCCCCCGACATTTCCACTTATGTCCTCTTGTTCATTGCCGCTCTATTGTTGGTATGGGTGATGCAACATGTGCTTTATAGAGGTTTGGTTGCCAAGACGACAACCTCTGAGGCCCTTCACTCTCAGGTTTATCTATCACTGTGATAGATAGTATCAGTACTCGGAATGATCGGTTAATTCTTAATAAAGGTAAACGCTGTCTGAGACTTGTGAAGATCTAACTGTGCACTAGTGCATCCTCTATTTATTATTATCTCACCTTAATGGATTTTTAATGGGTCCTGGTAAATGCCTAGGTTAAAGTCTCCATTTGGATACACACTCCATCCACTGCACCGGTGCTGAGTAAATGACTGATTGTCAATTATGTCTTTGCTATTATATAGCCTTTCTTTCTGATCTCGACTAGCATCAACCTCATTGAATTGTCCAATCAATAGTGTAGTATTACATTTCTGCTATTTGACGTCCACTTGAAGATATACCGTTTGAGGCGACGGTGCACAGCTCAATTTGCTCAGTTTAAAGGGAATTGAGTGTAAATGACTGCAAAGCTTTTGCAGGGTGTCTGAGCAGGTAAAGTGTGAGTAAGGCCACAGGAGCTGCCGTACAGAACAGTGTAAATATGAAAGGTGTCGCACACATACGTCTAAGTACTGTACTTAAGTACACATTTTAGGTACTTGTAACTTACTTAACTCTATTTTCAACTTGATACATGTGGAGCTACTTTAGAAGTAGTATAAAGATACTACTTCTAAAGTAGCTCCACATGTACCAGCTGCAATATTAAAGTAATGAACAGATAATTTTGTAATGTAATAATTTTAATCCAATAAGAAAATATATAATTCTGAAATGGGCCGTTCTGCATAATCAGCACACTACTTTTGGTACTTTAAATATATTGTGATGCTAATACTTTTGGACTTTTATGAAAGTGTCAGCTTATTCTGTGGTCCATCTTGCCAGTTGTTAAAGATTTTGATTAAAAGAATCAAAATGCAATAAAAATGTAATGGGAAAAAAAAACCTTATGAAAAGATGCGGGTGCTGACCCCGACCATGGAAACAAAATGAAAGAGGCGATTTCTTTGGAGATGTGATGAGGTGAACATTTCATGTGAGCCACAAAGTAAATGTGTTTATTAAAATGTCTAATACCCAACGGGACAATGCCCAATCATACAATTGGTAAGGGACAATAAAATGGGATTTTCTGCTGATAGAATAACACAAGATGAGTCTTTTGAAATTCTGCTGAAAATAATTCAAGGTTGTCTTTTTGTGGGACAAAATGTGAAGCTATTATAAAAACCTGAGTAATATAATCAAACTATTGCATTATAGATTCTTCAACCAGGTGATGCCTTTAAAGCTGTACCATCCAAAACTTCAAACAAGCTGTATTAATGTCCTCTCGTTCAGCTGATGTAATACTTCCAGCCAGCTGAAGACAATAATGCTGACGCAGGTGTTCCTTTGTACACCCTGTTAGAGTTTTAAGAGTACATTTCCTCATGATATATCGTATTGAACAATCATATTTTAAGTGTCTTCGCTCATTGAATATACAGGATCAACTTTACTTCTGATAGTATTGTTTACTGAACAAAGATAATTGCATTAGCAGTGTTTCATAACAATATTGCACCTGCAAATTAAATTGTGATTCTTTTTTTTTCTCCATATGAAAAAAAAAAGCCTACAACTCTGTGTTGTATTTACACTCAACAACCACCAAGTTACCAGCTAGCTAGTTGTCCTAAAAAATCCTGAAACAATTGTCAGGATTGTTGATGTAGAAGAAGAAAAAAAATGCTTTGATCTTCTATGATGTAAACAGACACAGCACTGTGTCAAATGATTTGACAGATTAGTGCTACAACTCTACCATATTTTGCCTAAAAAGCACAGACACTAGCCTGTAGAGGCCAATGTTTTGAGAGTTATAATTAAAATAGTTTTAGCATTAAATTAGTTGCAATCTATGTCAGGTTACTCGCCGCTAGCGGTCTCCTCTGCTGCATCACCTGGGTCCACTGCAGCTTCACCAATAATCCACCTCTTTGCCCATTTTTGGATTAGCTGGGAGTTAGGCCAAGATGGCAACAAAGGAGCCACCCACTTTGAGCCTGAAACCTATGGGAGATGTCACTATGTCCATATTTCCTACAGTAAATTATTTTAAAATAATTGTTTACCATAGAAATGTAAGATTCAGTCTGTAGACTGCAGCAGCTTCACTTCAATTTTCTCCTTCCCTCTGTCTCTCCTGTTCCCTTCTTTTATTCCATACTTGCCTTTTGTACTGTTTGATTGTTTTCTTACTCCTACAAAAGGCTATATGAGTTTCAACAGCCCTGTGACATTTATCGTTGTTTTTAAATCTTTTAGAGCCTTTTCTTCTTTTGCTTGTAGCAAGCATGAAAATGACTGAAATTGTGTGTTGAGAAAAGAGAGGAGTAGAAGAGCACTGACGGAGAGGGAGTGAGTGAGAGAGTTGTGTTGAAAACAGCGATTTTAAAAAAAAAAAAGAAAAAAAAGAAAAGGAAAATGAGAGGGAGAAGAGTGCAGAGGATGAGGAGAGAGGGATGAAATGGGTGTAGAGAGCGGTAGAATGGGTGGAGGGGTCGGGGTTGGAGGGGGTTCCAGCAGTGATTACATTGTCCATCAGGCCACAGGACGGCCTGCATCAGCCCACAGGATTGATGTTTGACAGAATAATTAGAAAACTGTCTCAGCCTGTAATCACTGGAGCTCATCTCGCCAGAGAAGACTTCCATTCGCTTTTTGCCACACATGCACCCACGCACACTCACCCGCACACACACGCACACAAGCAGGCTTGTCCGAGCTATCCGTGGTTGACTGGTATATGGGACAGTGGGTTGATGGAGTGGTAAGATGGGGGTGTTCCTATTTATTCTTATGGAACTGAAAGAGGTTATCTGCAGAGGTGGGGTATGAAGGCGAGTGTGGCACCTCACTCACTGGTTCACTGAAGGCAGGAGTGGAGAACACACTGATGATTTTAAAGGTGCTCGAGGTAGGGTTTATGGACTGGAAAAAAATGAATTAAGTGGAGTTTTACTACAGTGGGTGGGAGAACGAATGAGATGTGGGACAGAACACCCCCCTGACCCGGCTTTGACTCTCTCAGTGCTATCGTGTGCTTGAGGAGTGGGAGGATTATATCGATGTGGCTGCGTGGAATGCAAGTCAGGGTAGTTCAAACGTTAACTCTCATATGAAACATGCGCCTGTGTGTGTGTGTGTGTGTGTGTGTGTGTGTGTGTGTGTGTGTGTACACGCTCCCATGCAGCAGTGAGTAACCTTTAATGTACATCTCTCTCACATTTCTCAATTCTGTTTTGACAGAGCTCTCCAGAGGAAACTTTTTTGGTGGATTTCTGAGCGCGTAAACATTGAGATTGACAGTTTATTCTTGACCTTGGAATCAGTAGTTGTCAAATCAATCTTACTGCAAGATATTGGGTTTTAAGTCCATAAATAAAGTCTGTAAAGTCTTGAACAGTTATTTTCGAATGTATTGGAATATATTTTCAAGTGTACTCTCATAATTCATATTTATCGTGATCATTTATTGTAATGGTTTTCAGATCAGCATACTTTAAGCGTAGTTCCACACATCCTTTCCCAACACTTCATTAGTGTATTCGAACCATTGCCATCAGTCACCGGTCACCTGAAAGGGCAAACATTTGTGAATTTTTGTTTGCAATTAATTAATTATTTTGTTTATTTATTCCTTTTTTTGAATTGAAAATGTTTGACATTTTAAGAATTTGTAGCCATGATGTTATGGTATTCTTTACATATTTAACCCCGACTTAATTATTTCTCTGACTGGGACTAATGACCCAGTACATAGCAGGTTATGGATTTGTGTTTGAAATTAATTAATTAGTTTGTTTGTTAATTTTTATTTAATTGAAAATGTTTGGCATTTTCAGAATTTGTACCCATGATTTTATGGTGTTCTTTACATATACCTGACTAGGATAATGCAACTAAAAGACGTACGGATGGATTATTTCGCTGACTGGGACTAATGACCCGGTACATAGCAGGTTATGGTTAATCCATAGTTACCAGCTAAAATGTACAGCTCACAAACATCGACAATAAAAAAAGGGAAGATTTAAATTACTGAAGGTCTAAGGTTTTCATTAGGATAACAGCCTAAGCCTGCACCTGAAGTTCAAAGGTTTCATTATTCGTCCACCTTATATGCCCTTCCTGGGATGGGGCAAGTCCCTAGATGAGACCTCCATCGATCTGGAATCTATTCAGCCTCTTCCTTTTCCTCCTGAGGCTTTTATTGGTTTCTCTGATCCCTTTAATACCTGAGCAAACCCGTAATGGCTAATTGATATGCTTCTCTGTTCTGCTGAGCTCCATCAAAAGTCTTCAGGGCCAAATGTCAGCCTTGGAGCCATTGGTCGCCCCCCTCCCCTAGAAGACGACTAAAAGTCCTTCACATTTGCATATGAGAGCAGACCACTTCACCATTTGATCAGACTTGAGGACATGGGAAATCTCAATTCAATGGCTCCCACTGCATCAAGAGAGTAGAGGGTAAGCACGCCAACATGCCCAATCAGTGTATGTATCCATCTCTGGCATTTTTAAAATTAAATTGTCAATGTGCCCATCTGTTTCAACCATGTTTGGGTGTTTTGACAATTTAGCACCCCATTACCTCGACCTCTCAGAACCCACAGGGCTCAAACACAAGGAAAGGAGAGAAGCCTTGGGTGGAGAGCCAAATACGTCTATTTTATCCATTTAAAATCTAATTTCTAAATTATTAATTTTGTTACGTCAAAACATTTGTCTTCACCTTTCGATAGTTGTCGTGACTCGAATTTCAGCCACAATCATGTCAAAGAGACGCTGTGAGACGTCTATAGAAACGGAATAATTTTACACCAACACCTAAATATAGAGCAGAGCAGTATCCCTTTCTACAAGCCCACTTATTATTCAGCAAAAAACAACAATATAACACGTGTTACAGTTGATCCCATTTTTATTATCAAATTGCGCTGTTCTGTCCTTTCAGCATCACATAAATCACAGGGCCCCTGTTGTCCAGCCCTAGTTATTTGTATCTCAAGCTAAAGGTTGCAGAAGAAAATATGAGGTCCACTTATTTTCCCTTCATCCATTTATTTGTGTTTCATTACACTCTCTATAATGGCCACCTCTTAACATTATCATATGCTTGTTCTTCCTTAATTGGCAGCTCGGAAAAGACCCTTAGGTCCTCTATGTTCACATGTATTCCAAGAAAGCTGTTGATTTGTTGTCACAACCTGGCTGTTAAGGCCACATCAAAGTGGGAGACATACAAGCACTCAAACAGACAAATCTGTATTTTCAAACTTGCAAGGCTGCCTGTAGGTCTCGCTCTATCTCCTACTCACACACACATCAAATGTTCTTTAAATCAAAGTTTTAAGAAATTATGGGTCAAGAATTTGTTCACATCATCTCACACACATTTTTGGTGTTGGAAAGCAGCATTTATGTGTTTTGTTCGTTTACAGTTTCTTTGTGAACTTTACAACACTTTTTGCAAAATAAGCATAGCTAAGCAAAGGATCGCCCTCCTCAAACCTGCAAAATGTGCCTTCAAAGGCCGCTCCGTAGGGATGATGACACTGCTGAACACGGAAGTCGCAAAGCGTTCAAATAATAGCTGGCCTCCTGCGCATGTAGGCAGTAGTAGCATTCTAAAATGCGGAATTGAACTGCACAACACCCGCTAGCATGGTAAGCAATGCCTGTAGTACATTATCCATGTTGAATTAACCACTGTTAGTCAGCCAAAGATGTTGATGAACGAATCAGAGAAGGACACGTTGTGACTGCTAACACCTAATCAAGTAGCAAATGTGGGTGTCGGCGTCATAGTTTTCAAAGGTCCCTTATTCTGCCCGTTGAGATTTAACGCAACCCTGGCATTTTCAAACTAAAACGGCATCAGCAGCGCTTTCAAACTTCTCAGTTTTAGGGGTTCTAAAACGATGGAGTAGTGTGGAAGCTAGGTGGAAATGTACCAAGAGTTATTTGTTTTAAAACTAAAACGTTGTAGTGGGGATGTATCCTTGGAGTAACAAGAGCCTAGAGATCTTATAGGATCACAAGGCCTTCCTCGCATGTCCTATGTCCGTTTGAAGCTTTTGTTGTTCACGTCCAAAAGATACAATATACACATCAACAATAGGGGGAGTGTAGAAGCAGTTTGGCGATGTGACAGGGTCAGTAAACCCATCAGCAGCGACAATTCTTAAAGGAAAGCTAAGAGAAAAATGCTACATGGACACACACACACACACACACACACACACACACCCTGAGGCTTTATAATACCACTGGTTTGTAATGAACTGTGATAAACTTGAGGTTTACATTTTATATACTGTGCTTACATTTCAGATGTGAATGTGTGAGTTGCTTTAAAAGATTTGTGCTTTGTCTCCCAGTGAAGCTTCACATAATTGTCACGTCTCTGAACATATAAGACATACTGGTTTTGAACTGTTCGTAGGAGGAATTAGCATTTCAATGCCTGTCAATTATTTGTTAAAGGCTCTGGTCTCGCTGTCCACATTTCTCTTTTTGGAGAATGCCATGTGAAATAACTTCTGACTCACCGTCGTGTGTGTGTGTGTGTGTGTGTGTGTGTGTGCGTGTGCGTGGATCACCCTTGGGCCAGGAAGCTTATCGGAATACACACATTTGATTGGCTGAGTAGCGTCACGTGATGTGATTTACAAGGCATGCAATTAGTCGGTGTGTTTCCTAGAGCGATAAACGAGTGTCATAAAAGGCTAGAAAAGCTGCGCCGGTTAAAATAGAAGCACTCCTTCAAAATGTAATAATTCTCAATTATCTATCGCTTTTGGGTCCAGGTCCGGATACAACGGCATCTGGCTCCAGACTCGGACTGCAGTCGCCTATTAGTGACCCTTGCTTTCCACAGACAGTAAAATTGTAAAGTAACGTATTACTTGTAAATGAAAGTCACTAATAAAATGTAATAAATTACACAAATAACTTTCTTAGCACGGTCCTCAACCGTAAAGCTGTACTTGCAGTCTGTTGCTGGAAAGCGGAGGGTGACTGCAAGCCTCTCTGCTGAACTGACTGCGTGTGGTGTGGTGTATTAGGGCTAATCCGACAGAGCACATCATCAAACATCCTGGAGGAAGTTACGAAATCCTGGTGGTGTTGCTCATCATCAATCTATCACATTGGCATAATGAGAGATACATATCTGCCATTATCACAACGTGCTTGACTTAGAATTCTTACATACATCTGTGATCGCGCAATGACTCATTGAGTGTCGCTACGTTTATCGTTTTCATCACTTTCAAAAACAATACTTGTTAGGTGATTGAATTAACCATCCGTCAATCAAACTCTCATCAAAGCCAGTCCATAAACCAGGCAGGAGAAGGGTCTCTGCTCAGAAATACTTCCATTTGATGTTATCTCAGTTTCTACGCTAACTGCTGCCCTGCAAGGTACGTTTTTACTTTTAAACGATGAGATGGTGCTGTGCTCACTTTAATAGAACCACGAGGAAATCTTTTTTTTTTTGTAGCGGTTGACCGTGGCTACACCTACTGTATACAGGCTCTTGTTCTGTGGCCTTACTCCTCCGACACAAGTTAAATGCTGAGTTGTTTATTCATTAGTGGAATGCACTTCACTAAAGGTGAGCGGATAGCCTGCACATTTAGACATGCAAATGGTGAGGTGGTGACAAAAAGAGCGGGCTGGGGCGATGATTTGCCTTGCAAAGCACACCCATCTGCCCTTTCGATGGCTCATTGGCTCCCAAGATCAGGTGCAATCTGAACTGGAATCATTTGGATAATTGACCTTCTGTGTGCATACATTAGAATAAATTAATTTTGATTGGCCGTGCAGCATTAGGAACAAAGCGGGAAATGTTGGCTCTTTTATATTCAGCTGCTGGTTTGTTGTACCCAAAGTGATTATGTATGCCATTCCCCAACTATTATGCATTTCCTCAGTTAAATAAAACCATTCTTCCTTTGAGCAGCGTAAAGCACAACACAGCAAGGCAGAGCCAAACTCAACTTTTTAGGTTAAGCCTCAGTCTGAAAAAAGCATCCACTCAAATTTGCGTGGGTGCACAAATTTGCATGCATACTTCCGTTGTGTGGGTGGGATTTTGTATATAAATCTGCGTATCTGTGCCCATGCAACCATGCTGAAGCAGAGTGTCCGGGCCTGCTTCATGTGGCTTCTGGTCCTCCCTTATGTTTTCCCATCTCCATAAGTGACCTTGCTTTTCCAATGAAAGTGCCCATAGTGTGTGTGTGTGTGTGTGTGTGTGTGTGTGTGTGTGTGTGTGTGTGTGTGTGTGTGTAGATTTGTGGGACTGTATGTCTCATTGCTGCCTGATGGACAGCCATTAACCCTTGGTGGTAGAGGTTGAGGAATATTTGTCTTTCTGTCAGCAGTGACACGACACCCTCTGGGGATGAATAATATGCCTGCCCTACACTGGCTCCAATTGTTGAGTCCAATTCATAGCAAAGTGGTTTGTGTGTGCATTGTGCTGTGTTTGTGTGTGTATGTGTTTGTGTGTGTGCTGATGGACAGTGTGTGTGCTCACCTCAGGGCATCGGATACCCTGAGGTGAGCAGCAGGAGACGAGTTCTACATCCCTCACTGACATCTGACAAACCTCCCGCTCACCGCAGAGGTCGGTGTCTCTCGCTCTGCGTCATGCATGAGATCCGAGAGCAGCATAGTTTCAGTGGGTAGGTTTCAGGATTAATCAGTCACTGTGTTTTTTTTTTTGTTGCTTAGCCTACTTGGGTAGCTGATTCCTACCAATCGTTTCTGTTTACCACTATTGTAGAGGGTCAGCCCCTGGGAACTGTAACATTCATCGTGGTCGTATTTGTTTATTACGCTCACAGCAATCAGCTTCAGAAGCACTGTAGACCTTTTTTTTATTTTTTATTTTTTTTATCCCTGGGATCCCCCTTGCAGACTGTTCTTACCTCTGATTGGTGATTACCTCTCTTGATTATTGGGGCACAACAAGAAGGGCTACAGATATTGAAACAGTACTAATTTAAATTGAACCATGAAAATACTTTTATCTATATTTAAATCTCCAGTTAAGTTTTAATTTCCTCTCAAAAGTGCAAGATATGAGATTGAGAAAATTCGATTAACTCTCAAAGGCGCTCAACATGGCGACAATGAGCCAGCAGCTAATGGCAAACGTGCTAACAGTGCAAACAACGTTGAAAGTGCTGACGCCGCCAACAGTGTTTACCAGACGGGTAACTGGAGGGTGGGTGCCATGCTTCAGCGACAACGCTGCCGGTCAGGACGGCTTTATCAGCTGTAGAGCAGTGCAGAGATTCTATTTTCAAAGAATTTCCAATAAATTGGTTTGACTACCATTTATATGAGAAGCTCAATAATATATTATATAATAATATATATTACATCATGGTGTGTATTTTAAAGGTCTTCACCGTGCCCCACAGCTTCTGAAACTAAATGTAAACCCTTAAACAGATGTGATTGATAAATTGATGGTGCATTTTAACTGCTTTACAGTTTTACAGCCAGGTGAAGGGCCAGGTACATAACCTGACCCTCTATGGGTAAAACAGTGTATGCATGTTCTGTACAGCTGTGTCTATTTCTTTAGAACCACCACAACAAGGCTGCTGTGGGACTTCATCAGTGCCACTCCCAGCTCTCCCAGTTGGTTAGAAGCTATTAGTTGGTGACACAAAATAATTTAGACAAGTGCAGATAGAAGCACATTGACCACTGTGACCGTACAAGACAAAACATTACAAACCGGCAAATAAAAACATTAGGAAGGGGAGAGGCGAGGTTCATACAGTACAATTGATGGAATAATACCCAAAAATTGTATTGCAAAAACAACCACGACAGCGTTGTTCATGATAATTGTAAAATATCTAATGAGAGTAACATAAACTCTCAACAAAGTTTTTGTCTGAATTGCCTTACATCTTACATTTGGAGGACTATGTATTCAAATCCTGTTGCCATGCAAGCTAGGTTGAGCAGTGGGATGTGTGTGTGTGTGTGTATACACACACACTCACTGTGTGTGTGTGTACACACACACACACACACACACACACACACACACATTTAAATCGTAAGGCAGGTGTAGAGGAAAGATGAACTTCATTACCAAGCACATCTTCACAGACCTATTCAGTTTGCCCTGAGGCAACAAACGGGTGATCTTAACTTCAAAGTGTCAAGATGTAAGCTTTTTCTTTTTTATATGTGAATTACAATGATGGCAATGAAGACGATATGTTTGCACAGTATGTTTTGGGAAATTTGTTCATGGATATTGCACTAATGTTTAACTCCTTGTCTTATAAGTTGCTTGGCTTGCTCACTTGGAGTTATGTATATGCTCTGTGAAGGCATATGGAAAGGGCTGACCATATTGAATGAGAATATTGTGATAGTTGATTATTAATTTCGAAAAAAAATAACAAAATGTCATGATATACACATGATGGTGGAAGAGAGGAAATGCCACTTGGTTTGTTGGCATGTTGATGGTAGGTTAAACATGAATCCACTGAAGCGTCGTGCTCGGTGACAGCCGTGTACAGTCGGTGCTGTTGTGGTACGAGGAATGTTTACCTGGCACCCTTTTAAATGTAACACAACAGCTTTGACTTGTTGCATCCGTTCATGGCCACCCAAGAATATATATTGGTCCATGTCGAAAGTTTGCTGCAACACTCAGTCATACTCAGTTTCCAAACCGTTAGGAAGAACCAATAGCGGTGCCCATGCATGCAGCGAACTACTACAATCAGAGCTTGTGAGCTTGGGCTCACGGCGGGACTTTGCACGATGAAGTGTTAAAGGTGTTGTTTAACCTGATGCTTTGGAGCCGGTTCACAGTGTAATGTGAACATAAAACGAGTGACAGTACTTGAAGTTTGTTTTCACCGATATCTTTAGTGTCTACATTTGGAAAGAAGCACATATGGAACAACAAAATGAATATAGTGGGAAAACAAACTTCTACTGCAAGCTGCCAATGGTTAAGATGTGTTACTTGGCAATCCCCAAATCCCATGGGCACAAAAAAATGGAGATCCATTTAAAAAAAAAAAGAAAAGTGTTCCTTTCCGGCTCATTTATGCCGTGTGTTCAAAGTAAAATCCAAGAAAAGAAAAAAAAGGACAAAAAACAAGTTTGGATGGAATGAGGGAGGATTTTTAGAGTGATACTGTGAGTCATAACACACTGTACTGGTTGCCATTTTAGACAGTTTCTGTATTATTTGTTCTGCTCACACCTGTCAAACGTGTTTTCGATATTCCTAATGGGAATGCCTGGTATTGGATTAGAGGTAAATTATTATAATGTATAATTATAATGTATAATTATAATGTAAATTATTACAATCATTGAAACACCACATGCTGTATTATTTTATCTCCCAACAGTCAGCACCAACCGGCCCAAACTGGAATAGGGTTGATCCCATTGGATACCCAGTTGAACTGACTGACCTCACAAAACACGATTCTGGCCATAACTCAAGAATGAATAATGCTGATTAAGGCATTAAATACAAATGTCTTATAGGATAAAATGATGAAGCAATGACATCTTGGACAGACTTGAATGTAAACTGCCACATTACTGGTTGGTGGAGGCATACAACCATGAGGCGGTGATTCTAGTTGTTTTTCATTTGCAGCCAGAGATTTAGTTTGGAAGTGAGTAAATGTTTGACTGCAAACAGAGACGTCTTCTCACTGGAGCTATGTTATTAGTCACCAGGATCCTACTCCATCAAGCTGATAATCTGACCTCATCCATGGCACCACATATCCTCCAAGATGTCCCATCAAATGTTTCACCCCTCTTGCCGACTTGACTTGACAGAACTCTAGCGTTTGTAAACCTGTAAACGCCCATCTTGGGCTATACAAATAAATCTGACTTGACTTGTAGACAACCCCCAATGTGCAATGACCGATTGATTGAAAAGTAGTGGAAAAAAATACTGCCATACTTCTATGTCAGAAGACAGGGGCAGAATGGTTAATTAGACACATGGCCCATGACCCATGACCCCACGGAGAGCCATCTCAAGAATCCATTCTCTGGTCACATGGACTGTCAGATCTCACCTTTCCTCATTTCCCTCCCCACCTTCCTCACCCACATCTTCACACCTCTTCCACCTCCTTTTGGCTAGAAGCACAGCCATTACTGCCTTGGTTGATTTCTATCCTGTGGCATGTAGAGAGAGATGGTGTCCGAGGTGTGAGAAGATTCAATGACGTGGATATAAATGTGAGCGTGACATATCGATGCAGAGTAGGGTTCAAGTGTTCAACTGGTTTTGTTCCCTTTTACGGAACTTGAAGACTCAAGAGTTGTTTGATTTTGATTTAGACTATCAGTGTTGTTCGTTTTTGGAAAATGGCATTCAGATACCTACAACATATGATGTGGATGTATTCAGTATGTATATTGTTTATGAATAAGCTAGGTTACATCTTTCAGTCCTGTTTTTAGTCCAAAATGTTGGAAATGTCAACGGTACGTAAACAGGAACTAACATCAGGTAACGTAGATGGGAGACTGAGTTTAGTGATGACATCTTCATGTTCCCCTGATGCAACCTTGTCCTCACCTGGCATCGATCAGGCAGGTATCTAGCCGACTGTTGCTGTGGTTTTTTTACCGTCAAGTGAAACTTCAGATGCCACTGTCTGTCAAGAGGTGTCTCCACCGGTGACATGGCCAATCTTTGACATAATGCTCAGTCTGTCTTTTCGCAGTCCCAAGAAGAGGCTGTCATGCTTCAGCAGGCCGGATAATTATTTCCGTCTTATCCCTCCTTGCCAGGGCCAATCCTAGCCTTCAATAGAAGCTGGGGACCGCACCACTTCCCATCACCTCTCTCCGTCTCTTTTCTTCTCCATCTCTCTTCTTCCATCTGTTTCACTTCGCCTCACTCTCTGACTTCAAGACCCTCTTTTCCCTCAGTCTGTCTTTGTGTCATCCTCTCTGTCTTGTTCTGTATCCTCTCTAAGAATAGATATGCACAGGCAAAATAGCTCCTCAGCTTGACAAAATTGATGCTCAAAGTAGAAAACGTAGCATACAAGATTGCGACATGAACATGTGTTTTTTTACATGGGTTGCCTTCCTCATTAGATGCTCCCTTCATATATGACAAAGAACACATGGACGCTGGCTCTTCCTTTCATCCACTCAGCCATATATTCGTGTTATAACATGTAGCACAATAACAGTGTGTCCAAGAATGCGATTATTCCAAGAAAATGCTGGCTGTGTCTAACGTGTGGGTGCTGTGTTGTGACAGTGCTTACCTTTGTCTCTTGTAACACGGTAGAGTATTGCTTATTTGTGTACAATCTATATTCAAACTCGTATCAGCAACGCTCTGCAGTGATAATTTGATACTGCCGCAATCTTTGCTTTGTATGGGGGATAATGTTGTGTATTCAGTATGTCCATCAGTGTGTCATGGGTCCAGATGTATCTAGTTCTCGCGTCCCTTTTGGCTGTCCCATCATCTAACGTAAATAGTGGGTCGCAAAGCTCAGTACTCTCTTGTTCGGCAACAAAACAGGCTGGCACTCTGGCATCAAGTCAAAATAAAAAAATATGGGAAGAAATCCTAAACAACACATTGACCATGTAAGGCAATTTACTCCCATCTTGCTTCAAACTAGGACAGAAACAGAATAATCGTTTCTCACCAAACAGCCGTCCCGTCATTCCAAGGAGTGTGATTAGAGCCAGCAGGCCTGCCTTGATTTGGAAGCCGTGCATGTTAACCTGTGGCCCCAGGGCCGAGCACGGGGCTCCCTGCAGATCGAAAACAAATAAACAAGGCCTGCCAGAACAGGCAGTGATGGTACAGGCTGTCTCCAGTAGATAAGACGGAACAATTGCCCTTAATAGGCCACAGAGAGACAAACACCCATCTTCAGCCCTGCCTTTTTTTTTTTTTTTTACTCCTATCTGCTTGCTGGTAACAAAGGAAACAAGATGCTTTCCCTTTCCTTTCTTTCCTGCAGAGAGATTAGCGGCGCTTAAGAGGGGTATGGGCATGAAAATGTGTATTTGAGTGATAATTCAGCAACGCACGTGCAACTCGTGACAAGAAGCTGTGCAGAATGAGAGAGAATACAAGGCTTTTATTCCCCTCTGGGTTGAAACTTGGAGGAGAGAAGTACAACATGTTTGTTTGCTATTTATCAGTCTATGGAAGACTTTCTGAACACGTGACGCTTGCCTTCCAATGTTGTCTTTTATATTTCAGTCCATACTGATTCTCATCGATGTATAATTTGATAGTTGTATAATTAGCCATGCACAAGAATAACACACACACGTTTTGTCACACATCCATCTAAGACGCATAAAAACAAAGGCGGGAGGAGTACAATACTGGGCCATGTGAGCATGTCAAATTGTCTGGGTTCCATTTCTTACTTGTCCTCAATGCACTTAGTGGGGCGTATAATAGCAGGCAGAAAAGCCTGTTTCCCCTGTATAGGCCCTTTTTTGACTTTGACGCATAAAGAGCCTTGGCAGGGATTTGGAACGCCGGCAGCAATGATCCTATTTTGTAAAATTTGAATCATTTCACCGGCACCCAGGTAGAAGGCACCGGCTCATGCCATAACACTGCCTGAAAGAACGCACAAAGACCTCTCTAAAAAGAGCGAGCTGGCACATTATACCTGCTGCCTTATGCTGAGCTCTGATGAAAGAAATCCACCCCGCTGCCAAGTTAGCTCACCTGAAATGAATGCCTTTAAGGAGAGAGGCAGTACTCGTTTCTGTGACAGGAGGGTAAATGCTACAGAGTGTGATGTTGGAGATTTTCGACGGATTGCAGTGTGCAATGCTATTTCATACCTTAAGGCTGGATTTCTGAGCCACTGTGAGCTGAATGGAGCCGAGCAGTTGTTAGACTTTTGATTGGAGGGAGGGCGTCAAACCAAAGAGATTGACCCTCAATTTGGCTTCCATTTTTTTGGCCAGTTCATCATTGTGCCATTTTGACCCCTTACAGACCAGTACCTTGCTAAAATGAAGCAATGTGCTGTATTTTCTAACTAATGCGGACTGCACAGTCCACCACGAAAGCACCAATATGCTTTACCAAAGGTATATATTGCAATTAAGAACGGAATGAACTGTCCTCGCAGAGAACGGGATTAGAGATGCATACATTTTTGCCTTTTCTGCTCTTTTAGCTCCAGTGCCTTTTGCATATTTTCAATTAAAGGCTGTTTTCCCTCTGGGCACACAGTAGTTAACTACATTATCTCACTTCAAATTACAGTTTGTGTGTGGTGTTGTAACTCTGTTATTTTTACTTTGAGTAGGCAGAAGTGGTAGAACTTTAACATTAGCCTGTTGTCAGTTTGTACGGGGTAAGTCATGTTCCTCAGGCTGTACACTTACTTGCTTGTAAACCTAAACAAGAGAAATTATGAGAAAAAAATCCAACAAACTTAGAGCAAAGTGCAACTCAGTCCTCCTCACCACATCCATATTTCTATAAACAGCATTTACTTCTTTGCCAAGCAACATAAATCATGTATTGCGTATCATTAATATACATGGGTGTCAATAGGAGACGCATGAATGGAAGAAAAATGGTTCTTCCCAATAGAGACAGAGTTGAAAAATGGGCTGCAAATAGGGCGAGAATAGCGCCTTCTCTAGTGAGGCTGCAAAAAGGCATCTAAATCTCTGCTGCCCCCCAGTGGGGGCCCGATAATGCCGTGTGTGTGTGAGTGTGTTCATGATACCCTGAGTCAAACCCTGTCTGTGTGTGTGAAGTCTCTCCCACCACAAACCCTATGCTGTATAGTCCTCATTATGTAAATACATGTATATCCTAAAAAGGTGTCCCACGTTGCCGTGGATCAGTGTCAACCATCTAGCACGAGGAGCAATGCTACATTACTTACATTTCATTGTTAATTAATTGGGCATATGCAAGTAATACAGCTACAATCACTCTTAACCTCCAGTTATTTCATCTAAGTTCTGTATGTTTTCTTGTTTAAAACGCATACGAAACAGTAAATGCACCAACTCAAGCTGAGCGCTTTGGTCTGTAATATTCAGATGCGCATCTCTCCTTCGTGTCTTTTTAAATTGCCTGTGTACAAATTTATAGTGGCAGTGGCGATGTTGAACTTGTGTCCCTGCTGTGGGCCACACCGGCACAGGGCAGTGGGGCAACACACACTCTCATGTATGCCCAGAGGCAGCCGCAAAGATAGACACACACATA
This sequence comes from Myoxocephalus aenaeus, assembly GCA_038501785.1. Classification (NCBI taxonomy): domain Eukaryota; kingdom Metazoa; phylum Chordata; class Actinopteri; order Perciformes; family Cottidae; genus Myoxocephalus; species Myoxocephalus aenaeus. The sequence continues at coordinate 1,741,705 of JBAMJR010000043.1, read as the reverse complement.
CACACACACATATATAAATGTGTGAACTGCAGATAAAACCTAACAGGCTGTCAGAAGAACTGTTTGATACACGGCTGAGGTTTGAGAACCAACGAGCCGTTAACATTTCACACCTCCTTCTTTCCGTCTGCTTTTCTCCCACTGCTGGACTCTCACGCAGTCTCCTGCCTGCCTGCCTGCCACTCTTCACACATGTAAATGAATGCCGACCATCGAGTAAATACCGTGGTCTTCTTCAAATAAGTGTGTGAGTGTAGCTTTATTTTGACTGCGTATTGTTCATCTGTAGCAGAGCTGTTCAAGTGTGTATGTGTCTGTAGCACCTGGGAGCTACGATCACCCACTCGCATGTCATCGTGTGCGTGTGCGTGTGCGTGTGCGTGTGCGTGCGTGTGCGTGTGTGGGGGTGTGTGGGGGTGTGTGGGGGTGTGTGTGGGGGTGTGTCGGTGTGGGGGTGTGGGCTGCAGATTCCCATCGGTAGCGTGGTCAGTGCCAGAGACAGAAACGGGTACCTTGAGGCTACACTTGTCCTTTATGTATGATACCAACTGTACATTAAAGGGGCGCTCCACCAATTGTACGCATGAAGATCAATTTAATTGTCACGAGGAGTGCTGAACGTCCTGAGGCAAGAAGGGAAAAAAGAAAATATATGGTGTCACTGCTGTCTCTTTTTTTCTTTTAAGCTTCCTACAGACTAAGAAACACTTTTGATGTCATCAGGGTTATTTCAGATTGGGCTTGTGACTTAATAAAACAGAACCTAACCTAGGAAGGGGAGTTTGAAAAGTAGAGGCATTTACCAGGACGGGAGTGTCCAACAAAAGACGCTTTTAAGTTGTATTGTGGAAAATGGAGGATCCAGTGTTAATTTGAGCTTGACTCAATGACTAAAAGTCAGGGTATCTTTATTAACCGGTCACTTTTTATTTCCCCAACACTAAATTGCTGGAGGGCCCCTTTTACAAGGCTAAAATAACAGACACAGTTACGCACAAATACAAAAAATTATACAATTGGAAACTTCAAACCTAATTTTGTTCAAGGCTTTAGTTATTTGTCCGAATGAGCACAGAACATACTGTATATTAAAGTACAAGTTACCATTGTGACAACGCCAACTCACTGCTGAAATGACCCTAATCTAGTTTAAATTGATTACTACAAAAACTTACAAAATGGATAATAATTAGTGAACACCATATCCTTTTGTCCTGTGTAAATGGACATTGTATTAGCGAGAACATGCAAACTGTTCTGCTGTAGAGAAGAAAAAAAATGGACTGCTATTCTTTGCCTCTACCTCATCCATTATTTAAATAAATTACAGCACCTCATCATGTATTATTACACAAGTAATCTGGAGGTCGTGATTCATTTTGTTTTTCTTTGTTTTTCATTTGAACATCAGAGTCGTGTTCATTTGCAGTTTTGGAACTAATGCTTCCCTGACTTTTCCCCTTGTTTTGTGCGTTCCTGGTCACATCCCTGTGCGATATAGCTCTTCAACATGAAACGGCTCTCTGTTAACCTGACAGCTTGCTCAATTTCTTTACATGACGCCTGAGCCTTTACGCCGCTGCCTACGTCTGTGTTTGTTGCGGAGCTCTCTCCTGGTCCTGTGTCATTCTGCTGTTCATAAGGAGGTGCTCGTTGGGATAGCACGTAGAGGACAATGCCGTGGCTGTTGCTCTGATAGCTATCCAAGTCCTTGATCTCCTCTCCCTATAAACATCATTACCACACACTGAAAACATACACGTCCACGACAGGCACGCACAAACACCCACAAGCTGCTCATCCAAATCGGCGCTAACAGATTAGCAGTGATTATAAACAAACATGGAGGATTAATCCTGTGTGCTCTCAGTCTACTTTTCCACTGAGCTAGCCAGGGTAATTACCAAGTGCTAGATTGTTAGTGTAATTATACACACACACACACACACACACACACACACACACTCTCTAGCTGCCTTGCTTCACTACTTGGTGTTATCAGCTTCATACTAATTTTGTACGAAAGTAAAGATATATTTTGCAAAAGAAACTGCAAGACAGCTGAAGGGAAAGCGGCACAGACGGTGAGATTGTTTGGCACAACTTAGCGTTTTCAAAACTTAAAGGTTTGTTCTTGATGGCTGTTTGGAAAATGTGGAATCGTGACAGCAAAGGACATCTTAACGTTTGCGAATGATAGCTATTGAATTTGAACGGAGTCTTGAACAGGGCGGGATCTATCTTGTATTAGCTCTTTCTGTTTCCCGTGGGATTCAACCTTCGGCTTCCCAGACAATGTTATCCGCTACTTTTGATTCCCAGCAGACAGAGGAAGAAAGAATCTCTCTCTAGAAATAAGGTTGTGAATCCACAGACAAAACACTGTTTAAGGACATCTGCCAAGGGTGAGAATATCTATAAAATTACCTTCATCTGAACTTCCTTCAGTATCTCCTTCAAGCGGGGAGATCCACATCTGAACCCTGTTTATTGCAATAAAACTCTGAAAAGACGGACGCTCTCTGTGAATTCATGTTTTACATTCTATTAAGAAGAAAGGAAAGACTGTTATACTGCACAGTTTTTAAAGGCCTAATATGATGCATGGCTCTGCCGCATTGGAATGTTTTGAAAACAAGCCAGGTGTGCAGCTTCTCCTGTTTGTCATGTCACCACTTCCCATTGAAATATTGCTTTATTATTTGGCCCCGATGTTGCCTTTTTCACCTGCTGCTGCCCTCTTAACTTCAACAATATATTACTTTATTCTGCCTCGGTGTGACAGTGTTGTATAGCCTCTTGCTGCACGTCGTATTGTACACAAAGGTGGGGAGGCTGCTCGACTAAATGTTTTCCTCAGTCAAGAGACTTCAATCTTGAAACAATTAGTTTTGTACTGACGTGTTGAATAACTTTACAAAGGATTTGTCAATAGTTGACTGTTTTGTGCTTCTGCGTGGACACATCTTGTTCACCCATCATAATAAAAGTTGTATATGACAAATGTACATCCTTTGCACAATGCCTCTGGATTTAATCCTTATTTTATTCTCTTATTTCACAGGTTGAGGCCATCCTGGTCAACATCTTTGGTGGAATCGTCAACTGTGCCATCATCGCCAACGGCATCACGAAGGCTTGTCGAGAGCTGGAGCTGAAGGTGCCGCTGGTGGTCCGGCTTGAAGGTAGAAATGCGCTATAACAAAGATCAGTGAAATATAAAAAAGAACTATGTCTTTAAATGTTTTCTGACTGTTGGCCCCATCGTCACAACCCATATGGCCACTAGCTCCAACTTCAATGGAATAAAGCATTCAAACACTAACAAATTACTGATAATAAAGCTAGTTGTATCAATTTTTTATATATATATATATATATTATTTTGTATACTTTTTTTGAAGTGAGAAATGTATATATTATCACTTTATAGTGTTACTGGTAAACAAATGATTTAAAGCACATATTTTCCCTCCTTGTTTTAAACTTTGGAGCCATTGTATTATTGCTGCTGTGCTCTCTGGGGCCGATCCATCTTCATTGTGGCCCAACGTCCCAGTAAGAACAGCAGTGCATTTCTCATAGGTGTCACATTGTGCCGCACCCGTCATTAGCGCCAGCCAGAATAACCGTAGAGATGCACTGATTGGCTCACCTTTCACCTGTGTATGCTAATGGGGCCTGCTCAGAGGTGTGCGTGCATGCGTGCGTGCGTGTGTGTGTGTGTGTGTGTGTGTGTGTGTGTGTGTGTGTGTGTGTGTGTGTGTGTGTGTGTGTGTGTGTGGCTGTGTGTGGCTGTGACTCCCAGAGGCACGGGGGCCAGTTGGTGGTTAGCTTAATTGTCAAGATCCTGCTGAGTGTGTCCGGAGCAGGTGTGTACGTGGACTTCATACTGTATGTCCTCACGCACTCTGCTAATATGGTTTGTAGGTCAGGGTGTGTAAGCTGTTTCTAGAACCCAACTGTGCACCGAGGCACTACAGTATAGACATGGCTGTTCAGAGTGTGAGTGGAAAGTGCAAGACATACATTAAGCAAAGCACAAGAATCACCATCCCTTAAGAATTTGTGACATTGTTTTCACTATTCTCGGTGTGTAATCGAGGGACTTTTTTGTCTGAAATAACCTTTCACAGAAGCAACTGGATTTGCGAGGTGTCAAAACAGACCCCCTTAATTAGTCACCGCATATTTCTCATACTACACCATGTAATGCAACCTGACTCACAAACAGAAGGTCACTGCTGGCGGTTGGGCCAACCACGTTTTCCTGGCCCGGGCCTAATCCAAGCTTTAGCTGTGGGTCATTACATCCTGGGCCGCAGTCTTGTGGAGAAGATTGGTTCAGAATCAATCAGCTCAGCTTGCTAGGCTGACCGCCGGGCAGCAAGAGCAGCCCAGCGCTCTTCAACGGGATCAGAATGGATTAACTGGCACACTTTTAATTGGGAAGGCTCTTTTTAAAAGGCCTGGGTTGATTACATTGGTGGAGAGTTATGTATTCCCATCTGTGGAGGAGAAGGGCCATGTTGTCTAGATGCTGATAGGGTGGAATTAGTTGATAGAGTTGCTTGATGTACGGGCTAATATAGAGTCAAACTAAAACACACGCAGTTTGTAGCGACAGTATAAGCACTTATATTCATAAGTATGCAAAGAAATCTGCACAAAATGTATGTAGACACATGTTTAAGGTATTGAAAGGAAGAGATGCATGACGAAGAACTGTACTGCCCCCTTTGGCCACAGTGCAAACATGGACATATTGCTCTGAGGATGCTGTCTGTCTTGTGGGGGAAAAAATCCCCTTGAATAGCCCTCAGGGTCCAGGGGAAAAAAAGGTGACTGTATTTGCTTAACTCTGTTCCCTGGCCTATTGATTTACTGAGCCATTCCCAACTGTCTCTCAAACAGTGGTGGCTGTTTTCTCCTTAAAAGGTGGTCTGGCCATATTCCTGCCACTTAATTAAAAAGAGATGCGAGGTCCAATAGTATGGTTGAAATTACCCTTTCAGTCCCGACGGTGTCATCATAGCTTAAATAGCCATCTGCTGCAGCTAATGCACACATAAACAGGTATGCATGTGCATATACACACAGAGAACATAAAAGAGCGGAGACTGGCTCCTTTTGACACTGACCTGACCATCTTATGAAATATATACATTTATTAAATGTTTAGTTGTAAGTATTAAACAATTACCATGTGTTTCTCACTTTCATATATTAAGCATCTTTTTCCTACTTTGCTTCCAAAAAGAACTGAAACTTTAGTGAAATGAATGCACAGTTGCTTCAGATGCCCAAAAGCTGAATATGATGGCATTTGTTAATACAATGAGGTCAACATGGATGAAAATCTGAATGACTAGATGCACTTATATATAATATTAACTCTTAATGTAAGAGATGCTCTGTAGGTCTAATATATTGAGCTATAGTGTTTGTGTCTCTCTGAACCAAGAATCGAGGCCGCATCAGAAACATGAAAACTTTGATTAATGACTGGCGAGCACATCGAAGGAGGAGCGTCTGCACCGTTCAGGACGATCTCCATCAGTGCTCGAATGAGAAGCATTTGATGTTTGACACACAGGATGAAGGTGGGGAGAGCGGGCCTCGTCCAGTTTTGGCTGAAGGGAAAAACCCAATTGTTTGGTTCTGAATATTATAGGGATTAACAATCAAAGCTAGATGAAAGATTATTTTTTTACACCAGTTGTTCAAGGTTACTGGGGAGACACCCCAGTAAGCCACTTATATTTCTGTAATCCTCTCTGTGACAAAAAGTCTATAAAAAGGAATAGTGTCTGTTATTTCATATAATAGTAATATTATAAACAGGTGTCTCTCTCTCTCTCTCTCTCTCTCTCCATCTCTTTCTCTCAATATCTCTCTCTCAGAATCAGAAACCGTTTATTAACCAAGAGGATTTTTTTTCTTGCCGGAAGGTGCATAACATTAGACATGAGACGTTAGACGAGACAAACAACAATCAATGACAACAATAGTGCAATGGGTATTAAATTAAGTATAAGATAAAGTGTTCAGACAAACAGATAATGTTAATGTAAAGTGAGTGTATGTTACGTGTGTTTAGTGACGTGTGTTTAAATAGGAAGTGTGAAGGGATGTGCAGGGGAGTGACCGGTAAGAAATAGTCCTGGGGGTGACAGGGTCACTGCCGATGGGGGAAAAAACTATTTGTGTGGCGTGAGGTCTTAGTCCTGACAGCAGCCTTATGCCAGAGGGAAGGGACTCCAACAGGTTATGTCCAGGGTGAGAGGGGTCAGCGACAATCTTCCTTGCCCGCTTCAGCGTCCTGGAGGCGAACAAGTCCTGGAGGGACGGCAGATTACAGCCAATCACCCTCTCGGCAGAGCGGATGATGCGCTGAAGCCTGTCCTTGTCCTTGGCAGTGGCTGCGGTGTGCCAGACGGTGATGGAGGAGCAGAGGATGGACTCAACGATGGCAGTGTAGAAGTGCTTCATCATTGTCTTTGGCAGGTTGAATTTCTTCAGCTGCCTCAGGAAGAACATCCTCTGCTGGGCCTTCTTTGTGATGGAGCTGATGTTCAGCTGCCACTTGAGGTCCTGGGTTAGGATGGAGCCCAGGAAACTGGGGAGTCACACAGGGTGAGAGGGGTGGGTGGGGCTGCATTCTTTCTGAAATCCACAACCATCTCCACTGTCTTCAGAGCGTTGAGCTCCAGGTTGTTTTGGCTGCACCAGGTCACCAGGTGGTCAGTCTCCCACCTGTAGGCGGACTCGTCCCCACCAGAGATGAGTCCAATGAGGGTGGTGTCATCCGTGAACTTCAGGAGCTTGACGGACTGGTGACTGGAGGTGCAGCTGTTAGTGTACAGCGAGAAGAGCAGAGGGGAAAGAACGCAGCCTTGGGTGAACCGGTGCTGATGGTCCGAGAGGCTGAGAAGTGTTTCCCCAGCCTCACGTGCTGCTTCCTGTCAGACAGGAAGTCTGTGATCCACCTGCAGGTGGAGTCAGGCACGTGCAGCTGGGAGAGCTTGTCCTGCAGCAGAGACGGGATGATTGTGTTAAAAGCAGAGCTGAAGTCCACAAACAGGATCCTGGCGTAGGTTCCTGTGGAGTCCAGATGCTGGAGGATGTAGTGGCGGGCCATGTTGACAGCATCGTCTACAGACCTGTTGGCCCTATAGGCGAACTGCAGGGGGTCCAGGAGTGGGTCAGTGAGGGTTTTGAGGTGGGACAGGACTAGACGTTCAAAGGACTTCATGACCACAGAGGTCAGGGCGACGGGCCTGTAGTCATTGAGTCCTGTAATCCTTGGTTTTTTGGGGACGGGGATGATGGTGGAGACCTTGAAGCAGGCTGGTACGTGGCATGTCTCCAGGGAGGTGTTGAAGATGTCAGTGAACACCGGAGACAGCTCATCAGCACAATGCTTCAGGGTGGTGGGGGAGACAGAGTCCGGTCCCGCTGCCTTGCGGGGGTTCAGCTTTTTAAAAAGCCTGTTGACGTCACTCTCCAGAATAGACAGGGTCGTCACTGGGGAGGTGGGGGGGGGGGTGGTACAGAGGCGTGAGCCCCTCATGGGCTGGGGGAGCGGGGGGTGATGGTCTGGGGCTGGTTGATGGGCCTGTGGGGGATGGCGTCAGGACTGCTCCATTGACTTTCAAAGCGACAATAGAACTCGTTCAGCTCGTCTGCCAGGCGGTGGTCATTCTCTCTCTCTCTGTGTGTGTGTGTGTGTGTGTGTGTGTGTGTGTGTGTGTGTGTGTGTGTGTGGAAAATAATGCCTGACGAGATGTCCATTATCAGAAATTAATGCGCATTCATGTTGAATGCCATCTGACGAGGTGTCCATTCATTCCTAATAATGGACACATCTGAGGGCATTATGCTAGCAAGATTAAAAGTCAATAACATTGCGTACATAGCTCGCTATCCAGTCATGTCATTGTCCTAAAATGATTATCAATATTTCCAGGAACACATGAGAAGCCATGTGTCCTGTCGGCTGCAGCCTGAAGTAGCGAGTTGAATAGCAGACGAGATGTGAGACGACTCAGAGTTCAGAGGTGCAATGTAAGTTGCTTCTTGCAGCTTGTGTGTTAGTCACCACCACTGAAGGACTACACTCATTGTTATGAATAACATTTTCTATAATGTAGCCAGTGCATTAATTTAGAGCGGTGAACAGACCGTTTAGCTGGAACTACTTAGTAGGTGTCAGAAGTATTTGTTGTGGCACTGAAATATTGAGCAGATTTAAAAAGTCTGCTTTTCAATTTTTTTTAAAAAGTATGTATACCTTTATGTGTTGTCACAAACCTATAGAAAAATGTAACCTGTTGCACAGGCTATGTAACTTTTCTGAACAGCGGCCTTCATTTTGATGAAAACACATCGCAGTACAACATTAATTATGTAAATAATAAAATCAATGACGTTAGAATTATTGTGCATGGTCGTTCATGTAATTAGTCAAATCTGTGCTTTTCCTGCTATGGCAAGTACAGATGTCTGAGAAAGGCCTTTGGTAAATGCTAATGGTGTGTTTTATTAGTTATGAATTCAACGATTCATTTGTAAAAGATCCCGTTATTTATCTTACAAAAAGTAATTTATTCTACAAAACGTCGCACAGTCTCACTTTTTATTAAAAACAAAGTTCAGAGCGACTGGATCAAGCTAATTCCACAACCACAGAAAGGGTTTTAGATAAGTTATCAAGCCTCGCATCATTTATTTTCTTATCTTTACCTTATGCAAGAACAAACTTCACAGGGACAACAATTCCCTGTCAGAGACAAGGAACCACGAGAAGCACAGAGTAACTCTGTGGGTTGGAGAATAAAGCGGCGTCTTCTCCTCATCAGATCTTAGCTTCACTAAACTCAGCTCGTTAGGACAGAATTAGTTACAGATTTATGAACTACAGCGTCAACGGAACTTCTCCAGCTCGAGTCTTTTTGGCACAGCCCCAAGCCTTATTATCCTGTTGAAATGTGGTGGCCTTTAATTGACTCGCTCATTAAAGTGGCATTTTGAACAATAGTCCCAAGAAAGCTTACACATTAGTGTCGATATCCAACAGAAATGTGAGCTGTATTTAACATTCGGAGCATTAATATAGCAGCAAACAACTGTTATCTTTGGAAAGATCTAGAATGAAGTAACACGAGCGCCTCCGCTAGCTGTTAGCGCTGTTAGCACTGTTAGCTATGAGCCACCGGCTCGCCGTCGACATGTTGCACCTTTTTAAAGCAGCTCGGTGTTTCAGTGTGTTCAGTTTCAACAGTGTGTTAACTTATGTTGTTAGTATCTCCATGAGGCACTTGTCAAACATTGTATTTGAAGTTTCACCAATTCTCCCATGCATTATGCAACTTTATTTTATCTCTTTATATATCTGTGTGTAGTGTAGTTCAGTGTACCGTACTTTTGTGTATTTGCGTAATGTTATATTGCACTAATTCAAAAAAGATGCTTGTTTGACTCTCTAGTACTTGGCAGAAATGAATAACCTCCTAAAACCCTGGAGATTGTGTAAATAATGTTGTACTATGGGGCAGTGAAAATCTTTCTCTCTTTTTTTTGCCTTTTCAGTTAATCTCATGGTATTTCACTTTAAAATGAAAGTTGTTCTTGGTGCGAGTGCATTTTATTACCTTCTGGGTCCAGGCTGTGAGTAGGTCTCTGGCAGCACCTAGTGGCTGCAGGTGAACACACACATCCATATACTAAGCAATCTCTACAAACACAGACACACACACACACACTCACCAGCTGGGTTCCATCCTTTCCTCTGCTGCTGTGAGCTATCATTGCTCCCTACTGCTCACAGTGGAACCGCAGTACTCACTCACTCACTCACTCACTCACTCACTCACTCACACATATATGCAGAGAAAGACCCACGTCAATGCATGACTCGTTGTTCTCACTCCCACAGATGTGTGACCCCTCCCTCACACATTACATGGATAACACAGGTAGCACAGATGCAGTGTCTTAACAATGCCGCACACACTATTGCTTCTCATTGATATTTATGGGATGAAAATTGAAGTGCATCTGTTGTTTACTTTATTTCAGGCCTACATACACTTTCCATAGTCATATTTGTCTTTTCAGAGTATCTCTTGCATTATGTATTATATGCTGTGGTCACAATATGGCTGCTTCTGCCGGAGGTTTATCTCATGTTGTTTCAACTTTGTTGTGTTTTAATCATCTGACAGATAAGCCTGTATGATATTACGGCTCCGCCTATGGAAGGTAAAGCGTTCAGTAACGATGTGAGTGTGAGCGACACCATTGAGACTACAGATTCGTTACGGACAGAGAATATTCCGTCCTCTGTTTATGCGCCAGAGCAAGGTCTCTTCCTACTTGTATTCTAATTAATTACATTGCACAATTGATTGTTTAAAATGTGTTTGGAATGACTTATTATCAAGCTGGACAAAAGAGATGAAATATTAGGCGTTAAGTGGCGCTGGTAATAGAATTCTTCATGAAAGGTATATTGATCAGGGTGGCCTGGCCTCCAGAGAGTTCACACATCATGCAGTCTTAATTACACGCCAGCCAAGAGAGCTAAGGTCAACCTGTAAGTGTCTGAGCACACACACACACACACACACAGACAGACACACACACACACACACACACACACACACACACACACACACACACACACACACACACACACACACACAGTGCCATTTCACACAATTGTCCAGAGTGAATGCAGAAAGACAGATGCACAAAATGTAATCAAATATTTTAATTCCACACATACAGTAAATACTGTACACGAATGTAAGACTGCAACAAATTATTATTTTCATGGCTTCAACTTCAGATTATTTTCTCTTTTAATCATTTGGTCTAACATTAAACAACTTTTAAAAAAAAGTAACAATTAAACAAAATAAAAATGAATGGGATGTGTTTGGTAAAAAAAAAAAAGTAGAGAATTGTTGTTCCGAGATCAGACAGGACTCTGAAAATGGCCTTTTCTCTGCCACCATGTCTTCATGTGTGAAATCAGTAAATGCCACATAAACAGCTGGCTTTTGTTGTTTTAGCAGCGTGGGCGATTCTGCTCCATTTGACCTTTTGCTCTCTCTCATCTCACTCGCTCCCTCTTTTCATCATTGTCTTCTCCCTCTCTGTGTCCTTCCGTCCACTGCGGTGAACTGCTGTGTGTGTGTGTGTGTGTGTGTGTGTGTGTGTGTGTGTGTGTGTGTGTGTGTGTGTGTGTGTGTGTGTGTGTGTGTGTGTGTGTGTGTGTGTGTGTGTGGCGCTGTGAGGCAGCAGTTTAGTGTGTGGAGTCTTGGGGCTGTGGAGAGCGTCTCTGGGTGTCTCTCCATCTCTGTGACTGGTTGGTTGGGGCTCTACCGGTGCATGGACGCCACTGTATCACCCAGCACCTGCTACCCCTGACCTCGCTGCAACACACACACACACACACACACACAAATGGTCCTCTTGCCTCACTGACGGTGCTCACAGACAGAGCTACCACCGTTCACCCATAACTCCATCCATCTGTCATCAGGTGCATTGATTCCTCCAAAGGAACTCTTTGTCTTTCACACAGTGTTGGTTTTTACATCAGTGCAGATGGCACGTTGGGTTCAACCTTGTTAAGGCCTTCTTTTTTTGCTGTCAGTATTGTGGTTTCCTGTAACGGTGTTTTTCCTGCTCCTTCTAGGGACCAACGTCAACGAGGCCAAGAGGATTCTGAGTGAGAGCGGCCTGCCCATCACCGCAGCAGAGAACCTGGATGACGCGGCCAAGAAAGCAGTGGCCGCCATCAGCAAATAGAGAGAACTTCTCCGCACTCTGCCCACTCACTACCAACATGCATCACCATCATCAGCCTTTTCTTACACACGTAGACCTCCAGGACCTCAAGCCTTTGCTCTCATAGGCCTTTGCTGTTTTTTTTGTTTCAACACCAGCTTTACCAATAATACTTTCACTGCCAACTCTGTGTCTCCATCACAGGTTTTTTAAATAATAATTCAAATGTTACACTCGTGTGCCGTGTTAATTAGCAAATCTTACCTTTGTTTTCTACTTCTAAATCACTCTGTAACTCTTAGGCTTGCACACATAATCTTGTCCTGGAATATCATAACGCTTCATTGACCCTCCGTCAGAAGTTGGAAAGCAATCCAACACTTGCATTCCATTTTCCAAAGCGATAGGCGCCGCTTTCTCTCCACGCTGTGTGGCATTTGTGTGGAATATTAGTTAAGAGAGATTTTCAGCTCCCTCGTTTTTTTTAAAGTACAGTATGACTGAAAACAGCCTGTTCTTGTGAAATCTATGAAACGGCTGTTCCAAAAGGCTGCATCTTAACTGTGGATCAATCTGTCTGTTTTCTTAGTGACAAAACAAATCCATGAATCCATCCAAAGCCTCATCTGTGTATCAAATGAGGTGGATGGAGTATCGACGCTGTGAATATTATACAGCATGTCTTAATTATGAAGTGCTCAGTGCTGAACACATTGTGATAACTCCTTAAATCTGTGCCTATTTCAGGAAGGCCAAAGGGTTTTGTAAACTATCTTGTGGACTCTTTGAGTCCCAGCAGTACATTTATTCAGAGGTGCTGAGAAAACCAAATCAAGAATACAACTGTACTTCGCTTTTTTTATAATCAAGAATGTATAGTGACAGGATACCTTGAAGACAGTGTCAAAACTGTATATATAATTTGAGAGATTAAAAACAACTATTTCAATACGAGGGTGTGGTTTCATTTGTTTGCCTCACATTCGAGTATCATGGCGGTGAAGACGTTGTCATCAAACGCCACTAATTCTACTGACTTTTACAGGAGAGAATACATGTAACGTCAGAGGGGGAAAGCAGACACTCAGCCGTTTGTACAGTTCACGGCATTGACTACATGAGCAAAGAAACACAGCAGTCGACCATTGAGCTAACCAACATTGCTCCTGCATTATGTTTTTGCTTTAGGTCCACTCCCTATGTTTAGTCTGAGGGTCACACGGCCTCATAGGGGCGCCGTTATCAGATGTAATCTGTGTTGAACAGCCTTGTATGTTGTGACAACGTATCAAATAGTTGGCTTGAAAGTGATTTCATCAAAGAAAATCAAATCAAAGGACCAAACGATACCAATTCCTTCAAAAGACTTCCTTTTTTTTGTTGATTTTATTAATACTGAAATACACTGATTTGGGATTAAGCTGCAGTAGTGTAAAAAAGTTTGCTAGGGTTTCCAAGAACTCGCTCATACGACATATTATACATGTATTTTACACCATTTTACACTCTGCCCAGCTTTTCATCTGTGGATTGGCACACACGCAGACACTTAAATTCCTTAAATCACACACCTTCAGTCCTTTAATGAAACCCAGGTGTAGGTTGCCCCAAGAGGGATTTGAGAGGAGAGGCTGTCCTTCATCGGCTCTGTGTGAGCAGAACAGAGAGACGGAGAGTTGACTGAGACCTATTCCTGTCAGACACACTGACTGTGTGATGGATTATCTGTCAGGCAATCTGAGAGGACGCCCAGACACACAGGATCGACTGCCACCTCCATGAAACACACACAATGCGTGTTTGTCGTCCTCCTGTATGCACCAGGAGGTTTTCTCTGATGAGAACACTCAAACTGGAGCTCTCCTTTTAAAACGCTCGTAACAAATGTTCTTTTAATCGGGCAAAGTCGAGCGGACTCCAGATGGGGGCCTCTCTGGTAATGGCGGCGGTTACTCAACATCTTTGCTTTCCATACAGTTAGAAGTGACATGCTGTGTATTAACTGCCAACCTTGATACAAAGTGGAGAGGGGTATTGAGTGAAATTGTTGACTTACTACGATAATTCCTTTTTTTTCTTCACTAATTTTAAGAGTCCCTATCACCAAGAGTCATCTCGAGACACAAATTCGGAGGTCTGTGGCTCTGCGCTGCACCGTGCCGCCGAGCCGTAGAAATGGGCTGAAGGGTTCAATAATTGCCTTATTTCATGCTCTTCCCTCCGTGTGTCAGAAATATCCCTGCTGATGGATTGGAAGGAGGAATTTAAGGCTTGTTAAAGCGGGCTTCTCGGGGCCCTGATATTGTTTAATTCGGTGTCAAGTTGGAGGTCACAACGAAATGTGCACACTGATTTACTCTGCAAAATTAGTGCCGCTCCTTCATATAAATATAGATGAGGGGGAAAGAAGCTTTGGAGGTCAACCTGAGGATATCTATCATGTAGCCCCGCTGCCTTTAACTCTGCTAATACCTCTGGAGGTGAGAGTGGGGGGGGGGGGGTTGTTTTAAACGACCCTTTGGGCGGGCTGCTCCTTTAATTAAGCTGCATTAATATGCCCGAGGAGTTTTATTTTTCACCCTTACTGGCTCACTTTATTTGTCTCTGTAATTGTCTATTTGGCTTTCTCAAAACGTGGCTGTTCTTTCTTTTTTCCTTTTTTTTTTTGTATGTGCTTCGCTATTCATGTCAAAACGGTAATTGCCACTTTATGAAGCTGCCGTCAGTGTTTAAGTGTGTTGTGAGAGCCGGCGCTCGTGAAGCACATTCTTTCAGACAACAGGGTCAAGGCTGTCTCTCAGGAAGTATTGGATATTTATTGAGTCATTCGGAAGCAACAACTGTGAACATATTAGTTTATAATAAAGCAATAGCAGTATGAATTGCTTCTGGCTATTGTGCTTCATCTTTCAGGGACAAGGGGTTGCTCAATATTTACAATTTTCTGCCTGTGCATCTGTCGACCAGACAGCGAGGAGATAAGGTGTGTGTGCGTGTGTGTGGGGATCGATTCTGTCCTGTATGTCTGTTCGCGTCAGCATATTGATGTTTCCGTTCTCGTGTGCAGTGTGATCATGTGTTTATTCCTGAAGTTCTTTGTCTAAAGACGGTGAACATTTTGTTCCCAATGGGATCATCCAGACACGGAAATGTTGCCAAATTGTTTGTTTTCTTTCTTCTTGGTCACAGAAATATAAAATGAAAGACTGTCGCTGTTATTGTCTTACTGCCAGCCAGAAATCATAAAAAAAAGATAGTTGCTGGCGGGTTTTATGAGGGAGAAGCGACACAGTAACGGAGTGAGTAAAACATAAAGAGTGAAGGAGTCGGGGCTGTCGGCAGCCGTTGAGGTCCTCAGATTTGGCCTTGGCTCGCAGATGAGCGGAGAAATCCATTTCCCTCTCTCCAAACTGTTGTCAGTGAGTCTGTAATTGAAGGACTTGGAATCGATTTGAATTACCTCGGCAGTCTTGGAGAAATTGAGCGAAGAGGAGGCAGATTTAAAAAGTTGCAATAAGCAACGCAATTTCTGAATCTCCATTTTGCCGTGACAAAGTCTTGTTTTCTCCGAGCTTCTCACAATCGATACATTTGGAGGGTGTCTCTTAGTTTCAAGTGCAAAGTTTGAACACACAGGTTTTGTTTAGAATATAATTTTTTTTGGGGGGGGTGGGGGTGTTTCCAGTACAGTTGCCATCAATAAAACATGAATTTAGGAGTGGACAATATGGAGGAAATCAAATCATAATATTTTCGACCAATTATCTCTATCGAACATTGTGGCGATACAGTAAGGTCCACCATTGTTGCTTTCTCAAGATATTTACACAATGATATGTTTAATAATGAACTGAGTGGGTAAAGGCAAGTGATGGAACAGCTAGAAAAGTCCCTTCCCTGTAATGTAACGCTTCACTCATTCCTTCCTTGCTTCCTTCCTGCCTCCTTCCTGCCTCAGGGTTGCACTCTGAGCAGGCTTGTGGGGGCAACAAAAAGAAAGAGAGGAAAGTGGGTAAATACTTACTACACCTTTCTTAAATATTCCTTTGGTTCCATTTGCATGCTAAACTTTCTTCCCACCATGCTGTTTGTTGTCTCTGGCGAGCTCTCGCCCGTGATCCTGTCGTCGCTTCAGGGCGGCTGCCTTTCAGTAAGAAAAGAAATCTTCCCCTGAAATGACAGTAGTTAAAAGCTCATTTGGTTTGACCTCTGAAAGCCGACGCCCCCTAATTAAAACAGTGGCAGAGGCAACAGAATGCCGTTTCAAATTGCTTGATAATTAGGCTCCCGAGTTATCCTGGTGGAGCGCTCGGCAGGTGTTCAGCTGACACGCTCAGACGCTCCATTGTCCCACAATGCCGCGCTTTAATGCCGTCTGTTGAGTAAAAATAAAGGTGAGACGCAATCCTGAGGGGCCGGCACAGTGATGACAACACGGCGCGGCGCTGTTGTTGTTGTTGTTGGCGAGTTTGTTTGTTTCTCCTACACCATACTCATTTTTATAAAAAAAAAAAAATCAAAAGAACGTACACTCACTCTATCATGACTTGATTCAACTTCACAACTTGTGTGTGTGTGTGTGTGTGTGCGTGTGCATGTTCTCGAGGGCCTTGCCTCGGGGTGAAGGTGACTTTGACAGTTAATAGCGACAACGGTAGCGTTTCTCTCCCTCTGCCGCCTCACACTCGGGCTGAATACATGAGGCCTGTATGTGTCGGGTGCCATCGCCGTCAAACGGCTCTGCCCGTGGCGCGCCCTGGGAGGAGACGGTTTGTTGCCGAGCGCCCGGGAAAAGTGGCCTGTCACCTGTGATGTTGGCAACAATATAAAGCGGCGCGGTAATGGCGAGATGAAGGTTGCTCCCATCCAGCTATAAACAGACACACAAACACGGGGATGGAGCTCA